>OX465257.1:2363818-2682818 GCA_949987775.1 Aproaerema taeniolella
GACATTTTCGAAAAAGAAAAATTTGTAGACAGCCATATTTTACCATTTTAATTCATTGACTCTACTGGTGTAGTGCCTAAGTAAAAAAAAACGAAGGCACTACCGACGTGTTAAGGACAAAAGTACATTTTCGCACACGGGTTTTGAGTTTGTAAAATACCAGAAGGATAAATAGAAGACATACATTCAAAAAAGATCCATTAAGGCAATAACAGTGAGTAAAGTGGCTTACATCACTCTTGCTCTAAATGCCTTAATTGTTAGTGTCAAATGATACCCTGTCAAGATATTTATAGACCAAGATCCCAGGGCCGCCAGACCTTACTTATTTTATTATTAGACCTTAATTATTTTATCTAAAGTGTGGGAAAGAGTAGTGCTAATATGTACTATTAACATATGAATACCTGCTAGCCTGGGCCGTCGGCCACTTTTCAGCTACCAGGTTCTAAAGGTACTTCCAAAAATTACTCACTGGTCTTGAAGTCTGGGTGCTGATTTCTTATAGAATATAATTAATTAAATATAAAAATTAATGATCAACACCGCCAGACACTCTCCGTCAGATGTAATCCCACACTTTTGGTTAGTGTGAAAATAAGTAAGGTCTGGCGGCCCTGGTATCTCAGTTTATTAATAACTTATATGTTAAATTTATTAGCGAAAATTAAGAATGGGAATCGGTCTAATAAACTGAGTAACTTTCCCCAGGGAACATAGGTCGAAATATGAAAAAAACATTTCGACTCTCCATACAACTTAAGCGATCAGCTAAAGTCGATTTTGTTTTGGAAATTGTCATATGGGTTCCTTGGGGAAATTTGTTTAGTTCCGTAGGGAGAATAACCCCCTATAGTTTCACTAACTGATTTAATGTCGTAGGGACTCTACTTCCATATAGGAAAAAGGTAAAATAATAAAAAACAAAATGCAAGTCTGATTTTTTATTGCTGTTACAGCATCTCTTTATAATACAAACAAACATCGCTTACATTTCACTAGTGAAAATTCAGATCTCTGCTTGTACCAATTATTTCTATGACTCAATAACCAGAAACATTTGTATGAAAAAATATATTGAATCTGTGCTGCCGACAGCTCCTCTCATAAAAAAAATGTTAGTGGGTAAATCACATTGAAGTGTAAAGCTAAATAAGTACTTTAGTTTCCATTCTCGGTTTCGGAAGTCCGACTTGGGCAGTGCGCAGTCAGATGTCAAAAACTAAACTTAGGTTATAAAGTAAGGCTCCCCTTACACTTCTTGACTGTTAATCTCATTCGGCCACAGTAAAAGTGTAAGTGTGCTTTATTTAAAGACTAGATATTCGACATTTTAGTGTCACAATCTCAATAATACAGCCCTTTTACATCCATCTGATATAAATGTGCGTCCGTCTTTGCTTAATAATAATTTTGATGTTAACATTTTTAAGGGACAGTTGCCTTTAAAACGAAATATTTAAAATTAATTCCAAAATAGTCCGATAGGTAGCGCTACTGAGACAACATGGACGCCGTGTGAAAATTTTGTTATGTATCTTGTTGTCCCTCTCTTTCTATCGCATGGCGTCAGTACGGAACAGACAGAACGACATCGACATGACAAAATCATCTCACGCGTCCTTCTTAGCCGGGTAAAACGCAGCTTTGCGTCATCAGCGCTATCTACCGACCTTTTTGGTACTGTTTTTAAGATGCTTAGTCTGAAACTCAAATAAGTTTTTTTGCTGACTGGATTATCTATTCGTTTGAGAGATATTGAACAGATATGAACTAACTCTATCAAACTTGTAAAAAAGAGCCTTAATTCTGCAAAAAAATATTGCAACGTTAGTTGTACTAGATGTACACGACTAAGAGAAATTGCAATAAAAGTTAGTCAAATTAGACTCCAACAAATAGCATCACTTGGCACTCCTTCATACTGATAGATTTAAGAAAGTCACATTAATAAAATGACGAGTTTCACTATACAAAAGTCCCAAAACATACCGTCAACCTTACTCTAATATCGATTCATTGAAATCCTTCCTCTCTAACCGTATTTTAACCTATCTTATCCTTATTTTATTCACGATACTGACTTTTCCATTACAAGTAAATTTAATATTGTACTACGTAAATGCAACGGAGATTTGGGCGCGTTTTTCGATTTTACAACGCTTAAGTTTACGTAATTATAGCGACATTTCTAGTGTTTTGTTTTAATCAAAAACGCTCCTTTACAAAAACATGGAAGCAAAAGGAAGAGGGGGTTAATATTTCAAAAGCAGCACGACGATTAAAATGACGTAAAGCCGCGACATAACTTTCGCTGCCAGCGATTGGACATGCGCAGTGGGTGTCTGGCTCCGTAGGTAAACTGACATTTTTGCCGTTGTGCTACGCTCGAGGGAGTCGAAATAGAGAAGACATAAGAGATGGATAAATAACTTAAGTTTGTTATGTCTCGTTTTTCACTGCTACAACAGTTCAAAATACTACGTGGTTTAAAATAATTCTCGTTGTTGAAAGCTGGTATTTGACAGTTCTAAAACGGACGTTGAATTTAAAATTAACGTTCTCCTGGGCTCTTTATTCCACACTCCCTCTAGGTACTTCAGTTAGTACGTTTAATAACGTCAATCAACCAGATTCAAAATGGCAGGCGGTTAGGAAGGACGCCGATTCGCCTATCATTACAAAAATAGTGTATCTAAGGCCAAAAGGCAAAGCTCTTGGTTTGGTTTGATATTTAAATCAATGGGCGAATCGACGCCGTACAAAAAAACACTCACATGTTACAACACGACAAAAACTTTTATAATAAGAGCGAACAATCACTGCGTCTGGTTCCATAAAAATTATTCACGTCTTTCGTTGGTTTTATCTACAGACAATCACAATAAGTTGTTAAGAAATGAAGACACAGACAAAGTTCATTCCTAAATTTTCCTTGACAAGCAACGCCATCTACAGGGTGAAATTGAAAACATTCGAAAAACTTTGAGGGATGAATCTACCTATGATCACGAATAACTTCTTCTATGGGACCAACTTTCCTACTAAAAAATAAAAATCAGTTGTCCCATACATTTTGGTTGAGTAGGTATTGGACTCTTGTATGGAACCGCAGATTTTTATTTTTTAGTAGAAAAGTTGGTCCCATAGAAAAAATTGTTCATAATCATGGGTAGATTCATCCCTCAAGGTTTGTCGAATGTCTTCAATTTCACCCTGTAGATATAATATTCGAAATTAAATTGTCTATCACTTTTTTTACTAAAAGTACGAGTAGGTGGTTTTAAACTGAAGAACATTTACGTCCTGTATTTTTTTAGTTTGATGTTAGTCTCTATATTATGCCGCATTACTTGTTGCGTAGTTTCTAAATTAAAGTATAGATCTCGCTCGCGGTAACATTTTGACTAAGATTTTTTACGAAAATGTCGATTTTATCAAATCTGACGCAGTGAATTTTCGCCTTAACACTCGAAACCAAACTAACTTCACAGACGCTCGTTGATTTAACAACTAGATTAACAGTCATAGAATATTAACAAGTTATTGCTGGATTCATTAGAACGAGATTTCACTTAATTTCGTAACTCTTCTTTCCTACAAGCGTGATAGTTCATAGAAAACAAGGCTCTAGCAATACATTTAAGGTAAAAACGATTACAAACCTTCTTCACATTTTTTATAAATCGGAGGACACAGAAATAGTTTTAAATACTAACGCTCAGTTTCAGAAACGTTAAAGTTCCTTTAAAAGTAATACCGTCCTTATTCACGTCAACAAGACAGAAAGAAACAATTACTGCTATTCACAAGACACAGTCAATAAAAAAGCGAAAATTGTGATAAATTGTAACACAAATTAATCTTCAAAGTTATAGGTTAGCAGTAATCTGAAGGACTGCCGATTTGATGTTTAACTCTTTAGAAAAATGGAGTCCAATCACGATTATTATTTCGGCTTTAAGTAGTTAAATCGGATTTATTTCGGTGATAAGTGATAAGGCAAGTAATAGTTTTAAATCACTTCGATGGATGGCGTTGACAAAAAAAGTGGCATAGTGAATTTGATTTTTTGGAGCAATTTGAAAATTAAATTCTACCCAAACAGTCAGTAAAAGGTAGGTTAAGTTCCCTACTACCACAAAGGTAGCCTCAAACTTAATATGTTATTGAATCCCTAACAAATGTGTGCTCAGAATCAGCAACTTTTGTCACATAAGCGCCATCTACCTCTGTGAAACAATTTCTTTTATTTTATATGGCAATGCAATGGCTAAATTTAGTTCCACAATTTCTAAAGTATATAAATTTTCTATGGTCAGCAATCTTGCAACGAAATAATAGATAAGAAAATCGAGAATAAGTAAAATAAAAAGTGGCATAAAAAAGTTATGTCCAAAAATGCGTTGAATTAGAAACCGAATCCGAGAAATTATTTAAAATTGCAAACGCTAGTCACTCCATATTTTTAAACTGAACTACTAAACAACTGTCATGGATACCGTTTAGTCAATAATTCTAAGTTTTAACAAAGTCTTGCATCTCAGTTTTCATACACTAAACTAACAAGAAAAGTACAAAGTTATTATCTTTCTACCATTCTTCACGCACACCTGATAATGATGATGATTGATGAGGTACGACCGATTTCGGCCATGGCGACCACTTGAATTTGTTTGGCGCTCGTGTGCCCGAAGATGAGTAATATAACCGATAAGTGATATAAAAGAAGCGATAAACACTTCCACAAAGTTTGCTGAAGTAAAATTATTCTTATACTCGATGTAATTAGGACTTAGACCATACACACTATAGACGGAGTACTTATGACGTCACAGCACTTTTGAAAGTGATGCAAACATGTGAGTTCCTACAAGATAGTAAGAGATAGGTTACTTTAACGCCATGTTTTTCTGCGTAACCCATTTTTTGATGTCATGCTTTTCAAAGCGTGACAAACAAAGCGTTTGATTGACCTGCAGCTTCTGTCAGTCATTACGGTTTTTAAGGTTTTGCGCGTAAAGTTTGTTTTTGTGGTGAATTTGTGAGAAAATAGACTCCATTAGTTAAATTGTTGTACAGTGAAGTATGGTTGGGTGCACTATTGCTATCTAAAAGGGGCACGCTCCTGGCTCCGTCTATAGTGTGATGGTCTAAGACTTAAGCTGATATTTCTAAAAAAAATTATAGTGGTAATTAATACGTTGGAGAAAATAAAATCGATATTGCCTATTGATATGGTTAATCAGCTAAGTTTCTAAGCTTACGATAAAATTTAAAATTTTTTTAGTGTATGAAAATTTGACGCTAGACACAAAAACATATTTAAAACGTCAATAAAACTACAGACACAAAGAAGAAGACTTCAGTCAAGTCTCATTTTGTACAATTTATCACATAAGTTTTAAAAGAACACTTTCACGCATTGTTAACATTGGAAAGACCATTTTTGTTAAATTATGCATTTAGAGATCATTAGTCACAATTAAAGTTAGTATAACAAAAGATGCATAAAACAGAGAAAATGCTTTAGTTTATTGGGACAAGCTCCGCAGCCGAAATTACTGTAAGTAATAGCGATATCGCAATGGCTTTTAAGTTTCATAAAACATGACGCGAAAAATGACAGTTCTCTATAGGCACTTCTCTACCGTGAAATGTCATTTTTGACGTTATGCTCCCTTAATATTGTAAAGTTTGTATTGCTTGAGTGTCGCTGTAGCGCTGGTAAAGTTTCAACAGTCAGGTACAGACGCGCATAGAAAAGTAATCGTTACAGTCTTATAAATACAACACAATTTTGTTTGAACAGGTGCGTTATCACCCCACGACTTTAGAAGGCGTGTTACAATCTCGTTATAGTAACTAGTGCTGTCTTACTCCCACTCAGTTGCGGAACCGTTGATTACAGTTAAACTCCGTTAAATGTAGCGTCGTCCTTGTTTATGTTAACTAGAAGGAAATATATTTAACGTAGCGTAAACTTAATGGACGTCTCTGCAACTGAGTGTGAGACCATTAGATATCTGTGGCAGTGACGAATAGACAGACACCTGTAGAATTTCCAAACTTGTTCCAAAACTACGCTTGAAACTTGTTTAAGCTTAGTTTTTTTCTTGAATTTTTTCCAAAAGTACATTACTGAAAATTGTCCGTCATATGACCAGATTCGATGTCAAATAATGTACTGAACTAGCTTTCCGCCTGGGACTTCGTTCCCGTGGTAATTTGTTAAAATTATGTAGCCAATAACAAAGCTTTTTATTGGTGAAAGATTTTTTTAAATCGGTTCAGTAGTTTTGGAGGATATTCATTACAAACACAAAAATTCAAAATCTTTTCTCTTTATAAAGTGAATATAATAAGATTCACTGTAAATAAGGAGGTATTCCACTAACCAATAGCGGGCAGTGGAATGATAATGGTGACCACTTCATCCGTTCAGGTGGTGACCATAGGGATGTTGACAATTTTTTTTTATTGTTTATCTTAAAAAGGAACTGAATCCAAAACCCAAACCGAAATATTTTTTGAAAACGATTGAGAAATAAACAAGTTACAAGCTTTTAAATTTCAATAGAGGAGGAAACTGTCAAACAATAAAAAAGAGTTGCACTTACTGGCACGTGACGTCACCGCCATTAGTTTGCGTAGGTAAAAACGAGATAGCTAGCTCTCCCCACAAAACGAGATAGCTAGTCCTTACTATAATATAAATGCTAATAACTTGTTCAATTATAAACCAATTTTAATGCTGTTTTCGGATATTAATATATTTCTAGCATTATTTTTTATTTCACATACAATCTATACATATTATAAAGAGGAAAGATTTGATTGTTTGTTTGTTTGCATCGAACAGGCTCCGAAACTACTGGACCGATTTGAAAAATTCTTTCACCATTAGAATCCTACATTATCCGGGATGGACATAGGGTACATGATTTCCCCGAATTCCCACGGGAACGAAGTCCCGCGCGGGAAGCTAGTAATTCATAAAATCAAACACTGTCAACATCCTTATTGCCAACTGAACGTTAAATTGCTAGGTAGTTAGCAATACAACGCAACATTCAGTTGGTAGTGGTGCTGTTGATCGGGGCTGTTGTCATCAAGTGTATGAGGTTTCGATAGTTCTGAATCTTACCACCTGAACGGATAAAATGGTCACCATTTTCATTCAACCGCCATTGGGGGGCCACATCCCTCGTATATATCAATAAAGTGCAAATGTGTGCTGTATTTTTAAGCGGAAAAAAATATAATTAAAGCCCGATCTTTTGCTTGTGAAACAAAATGTCGTCTTCAACAATTTTCAAAATGGTTAAATACAACCAGCAGCATATCATCTCAAATGACATTGATATCATAAATAGTTGTGATAATATCTATCACGTTACAAAAATTTGTTGTACGCATGGTACTTTAAGGTCCGTATTACAGAAGACTCAAGTCTTGATCTATATTTAAGTATTGATTGTCTCTCTTTTACTTTCAAAGTGATAAAGTCGACTGCTACTGAAGTTTAGATCAGAGTTTGAGTCGCATTTTGTAATACTGACCTAAATTAGGCATCCAGTTTATTCTAACTTATCGCCAGTGGGCAAGAAACTTTGTGGTACCGATATCAACACCTACTGTGGACTTGATAATCATCTTTTCCCTGTAATGTGTGTATTTGACGGAATCTGGTCAATTATTTAAACAATCGCATATAGGGATGACTTCAAATTGATTAGCGAAATTTTAGAGATGAGTCTACCCATGAAACTGAATAATTTTCTCCGAGGAACCCATTTGAAATTATCAATTTCGTCTTCTTATACTTAGGACATCAGTTGATCGCTTAAATTGTATAGAGGCAAAATTTTTATTTCATATTTCGATAATAGGGATGTTGACAGTTTTTGATTTTATGAATCATTGTATGTGAAACAAAAAATAATGGTAGAAATATATTAATATCCGAAAACAGCATTAAAATTGGTTTATAAATGAACAAGTTATTGGCATTTATATTAACGTAAGGACTAGCTATCTCGTTTTGTGGGGAGAGCTATCTATCTCGTTTTTACCTACGCAAACAAATGGCGGTGACGTCACCTGCCTGTAAGTGCATCTCTTTTTCGTTGTTTAACAGTACCCCTCTCTATTGAAATTTAATAGCTTGTAATTTTTTATTTCTTAATAGTTTTCAAAAATTATCTCGGTTTTGGATGTTCCTTTTTAAGATAAATAATAAAAAAAAATAGTCAACATCCCTATTGTATTCCTTGGAAAAAGTTGTTCAATTTAGAGTGCTGATTCATATCCTTAAACCCTCGCGCGATGTTTACACACCCGTGTGTGCAGGATTTGTATCGTAAGGGGTTTTTGCTAACTAATTTGAAGTCACTGTATATGTGTTTTATATAACTTGTAACAACATTTCTCTGTGCATTATTAGAGGCCACACTTAAGATTGTTAATGAGAAACATCAAGTTTGGTCAACTGTCTTTATTTAATTATTTAGTTCATTAAACTTGGCAATACTTGTTCTCGGGTCATGGGTGTTTGTGTCTGTCTTTATGCATGTTCCAAGGGACTCGCGACACTAGGGAAACCCTTAGTGTGGGTCTTCAAGTTTGTGGCGTTTTTTTATTATTATCATTATTAATGCTGCAACATGGGCACCTTTGCACCGGGGATGACAAGGGGCAGGATATTTGACTATTAATTTCTTTTTAATGGTCAAATATCTTGCCCTTTGTCATCCCCGCGCGTAAAAGAGCGCTTGAGCAAATAACCATCGATTTGGTCCATATAACCGCAAGGTTGGTGGAACCATGAGTTCTTGTTGTATTAATTTCTTTTTCATGGATTGGAATCTCCAACAGTGGAGTCATATAACGTAATGCTTAGAATAAAGCAAGCAAAATAATGAGGAGAATATTACATCGATAAGTCTAATTCAAGATGCCGGTCACTTTACTATCTGTCAACGGTTGTCATGTAGCACAAGTGTTAAAACGACGAAATAAAAAAGATTCAAAGCATTTAAAGATCTTAACAAAATTGTATCTACTAGTCACACACATCTTAAAATTTGTGTTTTCATCAAGACTTATATGACCACATTAACAAAAATCTTAGGTGTAGCCCCTTATTTCCAAATAGGGTAAAAGGTACAGTTTTTAAATCCAAACATTTCATTGATGAAAAAATAAACGCTCTGTCTCGACAAAACACGGAATACAAAACTAACGCACTCGTATTTATTTAGTTAAATCCAATTATTTCCAGTTAGAACCGGAATTTGTATGGACATTTTGTAAATTATAGCGAGTTTTAAGTACCAAAAGTTATAAGATCTAGGCCAAGTTAGTACAGAATGTTGACTTATTCAAACACTTATTCCTTATATGAGAAAGTTACGATAAAAATACAAGAGCTTTTCATTTCAGTAGTTTGATTCTGTGCCGGAATTATTACTATAAAATTTACCCGAACAACATTCTGTGCTAGTTTGTCAGAAGATACAAAAAAAATGAGATCAAATTAACGTCCATACAAAACCCAGATGGGACGAAGCGTACCTTAAGCGTCAGAGCATAGTTGTTTGGGCGTATATACCGTAGCGTTTGGGTCCAATGGGGAGCTTTCCAATCGAAGTTTGGACAACGTTCCACTGACTGGTGTTACATATTCTGTGGGCATCACGGCTAACATTTGAGCTTTCAGTTCCTCTATTTCTTTATCTTGTTTTGATATTAGACCTGAAAGGAGATTAGAAAGTGATGAAATATTAAGGTTTGTACAAACCCAAGCAAATGGCGCCCTGTATCCTGTACGACCCCGATAAAATTGGCGCACAACTTGGGCATTCTATCCTACATGTTAAAAGTGGCGCCCAACATGGGGTATCCCGTACCACTCCGAATAAATTGGCACCCAGCGTGGGGCATTTTATCCTACATGTTAAAAGTGGCGCCCAACATGGGGTATCCCGTACCACTCCGAATAAATTGGCACCCAGCGTGGGGCATTTTATCCTACATGTTAAAAGTGGCGCCCAACATGGGGTATCCCGTACCACTCCGAATAAATTGACACCCAGCGTGGGGCATTCTATCCTACGTGTTATAAGTGGCGCCCAACATGGGGTATCCCGTACCACTCCGAATAAATTGACACCCAGCGTGGGGCATTCTATCCTACATGTTAAAAGTGGCGCCCAACATGGGGTATCCCGTACCACTCCGAATAAATTGACACCCAGCGTGGGGCATTCTATCCTACATGTTAAAAGTGGCGCCCAACATGGGGTATCCCGTACCACTCCGAATAAATTGACACCCAGCGTGGGGCATTCTATCCTACATGTTAAAAGTGGCGCCCAACATGGGGTATCCCGTACCACTCCGAATAAATTGACACCCAGCGTGGGGCATTCTATCCTACATGTTAAAAGTGGCGCCCAACATGGGGTATCCCGTACCACTCCGAATAAATTGACACCCAGCGTGGGGCATTCTATCCTACACGTTAAAAGTGGCGCCCAACATGGGGTATCCCGTACCACTCCGAATAAATTGACACCCAGCGTGGGGCATTCTATCCTACATGTTATAAGTGGCGCCCAACATGGGGTATCCCGTACCACTCCGAATAAATTGACACCCAGCGTGGGGCATTCTATCCTACATGTTAAAAGTGGCGCCCAACATGGGGTATCCCGTACCACTCCGAATAAATTGGCACCCAGCGTGGGGCATTTTATCCTACATGTTAAAAGTGGCGCCCAACATGGGGTATCCCGTACCACTCCGAATAAATTGACACCCAGCGTGGGGCATTCTATCCTACATGTTATAAGTGGCGCCCAACATGGGGTATCCCGTACCACTCCGAATAAATTGACACCCAGCGTGGGGCATTCTATCCTACATGTTAAAAGTGGCGCCCAACATGGGGTATCCCGTACCACTCCGAATAAATTGACACCCAGCGTGGGGCATTCTATCCTACATGTTAAAAGTGGCGCCCAACATGGGGTATCCCGTACCACTCCGAATAAATTGACACCCAGCGTGGGGCATTCTATCCTACACGTTAAAAGTGGCGCCCAACATGGGGTATCCCGTAGCACTCCGAATAAATTGACACCCAGCGTGGGGCATTCTATCCTACTTGTTAAAAGTGGCGCCCCAACATGGGGTATCCCGTACCACTCCGAATAAATTGACACCCAGCGTGGGGCATTCTATCCTACATGTTAAAAGTGGCGCCCAACATGGGGTTATCCTGCACGACCCCGGTAAATTTGGCGCCCAGCATGGGGCATTATATCCTACCACGTTAAAAGTGGCACCAAACACGGGTATCTGTACGACCCCGATAAAATTGGCGCCTGACGTTGGGCATTTTGTACTACCAGTGACCGCTCTAGATGTAATATGTTAGTTACCTTCCTGTATATGCAGCTGTCGCTTGGCGTCCCCGAGCGCGGACAGTAGGTCCAGTTTGACTCTAGTCTCTGCGGACAGTGACCGCTCTAGATGTAATATGTTAGTTACCTTCCTGTATATGCAGCTGTCGCTTGGCGTCCCCGAGCGCGGACAGTAGGTCCAGTTTGACTCTAGTCTCTGCGGACAGTGACCGCTCTAGATGTAATATGTTAGTTACCTTCCTGTATATGCAGCTGTCGCTTGGCGTCCCCGAGCGCGGACAGTAGGTCCAGTTTGACTCTAGTCTCTGCGGACAGTGACCGCTCTAGATGTAATATGTTAGTTACCTTCCTGTATATGCAGCTGTCGCTTGGCGTCCCCGAGCGCGGACAGTAGGTCCAGTTTGACTCTAGTCTCTGCGGACAGTGACCGCTCTAGATGCGCGGCCCGCTCCTGCAGCAGTGCGCAGGCGCCGGCCAGCCGCGCGCCGCCCGCGCCCGCCTCGGCCCCGGCCCCCGGCGACCCGCGGGCTTCTAACGACCGGACCTGGATAAAATTACACTCGTTAACCTTTTGAACGCCAAAGACGGCCATAGCCGACGACGGGAAATCGTGCCATATAAGCCATGTCGGGATATCACTACGAGTTTTAAGCGATAATGAACTGTGATAACAGTAGCTGAAAGCATTACGACCGAAAAAGTTAAGAATGTCATGTAATGGTGGCGTGTTAATGCATCACTTTCGTAACATGACGTGGACATGGCGTTTAAAAGGTTAAGTATACTCTGACACCAGGGTTGGCCAAGTGCACCACACGGTTGACTGTACCTACACGAAAAGAAGCAGACTGGTTAAGTATACGGTTTCCTTTGAAAGATTTGCCATTAACATGGCTGGCAAATTGCCGTGGAAAATATCACGAGACGATTGTGTTGATATTAGGGCGACTTTTTATTTTATTTTTCCAAATAAAAATTACACTATTTTTATTTTCAAATTATTAAACGAGAATTGATTATATTGAGTATATTGTATTGTATTGATTACGTGAATCAGACCACGAAACTGAACAACTTGTCCCAAGGAACTTAGGACGTCGGATTCAGCTGATTCGCCTTTGATTTTGAAGTCGAAAATTTTGTAAGAATTTCATATAGGTTTCGTAGGGAAAGTTGTTTATTGTGATAGAAAGAATCACCCGTTTAAAGTTTCGCTAAATAATTTAATGTCCCGCGGTTACTTTCACATCATAACGGATAAAAATTAGTTATATGTTTTAACACCATTCGTTTATTTGTCCTAAAGATATAAAAAAAATTGTTACAATTAAACATGATGTACGAATCAGTTCATCAAACTTAAACAACATTATAAAACTGCAACGAAAACGACCTAGGGTTGGACATTTAGTTTTCAAACCAGTTCATTGCCTCTGAAACTACACTGTTTTGAGTAATTATATTGAAAAAATTAATTGACTCCCTTTCAAGTTTCGAAGATAAGCCCGTGCCCCTCGGTGGGGCCGTATGTGGGCTGGTAAAAAAATTACTCACCTGTTCTGTGGCTTGATTAAGATCCCTCTGTAAGAGATCGGCCCGGTCCTGCACTCGTCTGAGCTCGCGGCGTAATGTTGTTGTTTCGTTTTCCGCGGCCGATCTTCGCGACCGACACCACTCGTTTTCGCATTCACCACTGTAATACAGTTGTTTTAAAGTTGAATTTGCTGTGTCAGTTAAGTATTTTGGGCAGAAATCTCAACCGATCAGTGAGGATAAGCAACGTACACAGAGGCAGGGACCCTGATGGGTGACCAAAGTGGCAATTTATCACGAGCGTTTCCGTGCTTCGGAGGGCACGTTAAGCCGTCGGTCCCGGCTGTTGTCGATTGACTACAGTCGTTAAAACCAAGTCAGATGCTATTTTGCGGTTTGAAAACTCTGACACCAGGCTTAGCCAAGTTCGCCACACACTTGACTATACCTACACGATAAGGAGAGGAAGAATACAGTTCTCAAACTGTATTACACATAGACACATACATACGCTTACGCTTATAATCCCTAAGGGGTAGACAGAGCATCAGTGGTTCTAGCAAACTACTTGATGCCACGTTTGAGAGGATTATCAGATGGAACTAGTTGTATAATTGTATAATGGAGGTTTTTCGTTGCTATTAGCTCGAAATAATAATAGATTAAATACACCAATTGATCTTCCCTCTACTTTCATGTATTATCGTCAGAACACATTAATGGGGCGAGGATGCAGAAAATTTAACGATCTATCTAATGTAAAGAGTATGACATATATCTGTATACAGGGCTTTAGGTATCTCTCTTTCAACCTCTCGGATGGTTAATCAGTCCATGAAACTGAACAACTTTCCCAAGGAACATAGGTCAAAATACAAAAAAATTTTGATCTCCCATACAAACTTCATCAGCATATAGCGCATTCTATATGGGAGATCAAATTTTTTTTCGTATTTTGAAGTATGTTCCTTGGGGAAAATTGTTCAGTTTCATGGACTGATTTAGCGCCCGAGAGGTTGAAAGAGATTTACCTAAAGCCCTGTATGTGGCATCGTAGCAACGAAACAACTGGATTGATTTCGATGCGGTTTTTTTTTATTTAAAAGCCGACGTGAGCTATATTTGATAAAAAAATATTCAGCCATCTATGAGTTTTATAAGCAATAACTGCTTTACCACAAAACATCATTTCATATATAACACTACTGAGACAATGATTTGTGTCATTTTGTTGTTATTTAATTTATCAATTCAGCATTTTCGTAAAAGACAAAGGAATCTATGCGGTGTGGTAGGCTTTGTGAAGGGCCGTCTGGTTCGCGACCACCCTCCTACCGAAGTCCGACGACAAACATCTTGCTGTGTTCCGTCGGTGTGTGGGAGTACCAGTGCCTTAATTGGCATTTTCTGGGTTAACTCGCTCCATCAATAAATAAATAAAAAGTCCATACAGCATTTTTTTTACATTTTTTTTTAACTGACTTCAAAAAAGGAGGAGGTACTATGTTCGACTGTACGTATTTTTTTATGTATGTTCACCGATTTCTCCGCCAATTATGGACCGATTTTCAAAATTCTTTTTTTTGTTGGTGGCCCCATATAAATTTTATCAAAAAAGATAGAGCGCTTTTAAAAAATTTAACAAAAAAAAAACCACAAACCAGAAGATCATCTAAATAAATGAGTGACATTTTCGTTTGTGGTGATAACCACAGTTGCAGACTACAATGCCTATTAGCAGATATGCTAATAGGCATTGTAGTCTGCAACTTATACTAGTTATCTACTCTGTGCGAACTGTTTGGGATTGAAGTCAGTGACTCATACGTTTTTAACGTATTATTAGTGGTAAGGCCCTTAATGTTAAAAGAACACAGTTGCGTACGTGCTGTTCTTGTTCCTGTGCCGCTGCAGCTGCAGCTCGGCGTGCGTGCGCGCGCGCCGCTCCTCGCCCAGCCGCCGCTCCAGCGCCGCGCGCTCGCTGCTGCGCCACGCCGACACTCTGTAGCACATAACACACTTTTTATACTGGGTGTAAAGGACAGCTTAGCAAATACTGAAATGGTGGAATCTACCCATATCTATCATCAGCTATAAGTAATTACTTTTTCCCGGAAACGTCGTGTTAAGGAGTTTCCATTATTTACCTACTTTGGAGCTACGCAACGTATCGCGAAACCGCGCCCCGCGCGCGATCCCCCCGCGCCGCGCTGCTATCGGAGTGCGATGTACATTGCTGGTTTTCGTGTTTTACGTTGTTATGATTGTTTTTCATTAAAAAATGAAGTGTATTCGATTAAATAATAAAAAAATTAAGTAGAAAATATTAAAAGACATGATAAAAAATTGAAAATTTTCCGGAGAAAAATTCCACTGGAAAGAATTCAGAATGATTGTCTGAGTCCAGGGTTTCAGTTTTTGCTAAGCTGTCTTTTACACCCTGTATGTATAGACATTGGATACTGAAGATAATTCACGGGGAAATTGAGGCGAATTTAAAATAAAACGCGCACAAAGGGTTCCGTACCATTACCTATAAAACCGGCAAGTGCGAGTCGGACTCTATAAAAACCAAAACGAGTTTGTTGTGTCCCCCTTAAATATTTAATTTAGTCTACTTTTTAGTATTTGTTCTTTTTAGTTTTGTTTGAATTCCCATACAAACTTCATCAGCATATTATAGCGCATTTTGTATGGGAGATCAAATTTTTTTTTCGTATTTTGACCTATGTTCCTTGGGAAAGTTGTTCAGTTTCATGGAATGATTAACCACCCGAGAGGTTGAAAGAGAGATACCTAAAGCCCTGTATAATAAAGAATGTGTTGAACTTGACTAATACTATTGTTAGAATTGGTTGGTAAACCCTTCATTGGTTGGCTTGGGATAAATTGATGAGTTGGTTACGCTTAAGATTCATTGGTAAATTGGTTGGGCTTGGGGTGGTCGGTTTGCGGTGAGTCGGTAAACTGGTAAGGATGGGTTGGTGAGTTGGTTGGGGTAAGTTGGCGAGTGGGTTGGGGTGGGTCGGTGAGTCGGTCGGGGTGGGTTGGTATACTGACTTGTGCTGCAGCGAGGCGTGCGCCTGCTTGAGATGCAGGTGGTCGAGTCGGTTGGGGTGGGTCGGTGAGTCGGTCGGGGTGGGTTGGTATACTGACATGTGCTGCAGCGAGGCGTGCGCCTGCTTGAGATGCAGGTGGTTGAGTCGGTCGGGGTGGGTCGGTGAGTCGGTCGGGGTGGGTTGGTATACTGACTTGTGCTGCAGCGAGGCGTGCGCCTGCTTGAGATGCAGGTGGTCGAGTCGGTTGGGGTGGGTCGGTGAGTCGGTCGGGGTGGGTTGGTATACTGACTTGTGCTGCAGCGAGGCGTGCGCCTGCTTGAGATGCAGGTGGTCGAGTCGGTTGGGGTGGGTCGGTGAGTCGGTCGGGGTGGGTTGGTATACTGACTTGTGCTGCAGCGAGGCGTGCGCCTGCTTGAGATGCAGGTGGTCGAGTCGGTTGGGGTGGGTCGGTGAGTCGGTCGGGGTGGGTTGGTATACTGACTTGTGCTGCAGCGAGGCGTGCGCCTGCTTGAGATGCAGGTGGTCGAGTCGGTTGGGGTGGGTCGGTGAGTCGGTCGGGGTGGGTTGGTATACTGACTTGTGCTGCAGCGAGGCGTGCGCCTGCTTGAGATGCAGGTGGTCGAGTCGGTTGGGGTGGGTCGGTGAGTCGGTCGGGGTGGGTTGGTATACTGACTTGTGCTGCAGCGAGGCGTGCGCCTGCTTGAGATGCAGGTGGTCGAGTCGGTTGGGTTGGGTCGGTGAGTCGGTCGGGGTGGGTTGGTATACTGACTTGTGCTGCAGCGAGGCGTGCGCCTGCTTGAGATGCAGGTGGTCGAGTCGGTTGGGGTGGGTCGGTGAGTCGGTCGGGGTGGGTTGGTATACTGACTTGTGCTGCAGCGAGGCGTGCGCCTGCTTGAGATGCAGGTGGTCGAGTCGGTCGGGGTGGGTCGGTGAGTCGGTCGGGGTGGGTTGGTATACTGACTTGTGCTGCAGCGAGGCGTGCGCCTGCTTGAGATGCAGGTGGTCGAGTCGGTCGGGGTGGGTCGGTGAGTCGGTCGGGGTGGGTTGGTATACTGACTTGTGCTGCAGCGAGGCGTGCGCCTGCTTGAGATGCAGGTGGTCGAGTCGGTCGGGGTGGGTCGGTGAGTCGGTCGGGGTGGGTTGGTATACTGACTTGTGCTGCAGCGAGGCGTGCGCCTGCTTGAGATGCAGGTGGTCGAGTCGGTCGGGGTGGGTCGGTGAGTCGGTCGGGGTGGGTTGGTATACTGACTTGTGCTGCAGCGAGGCGTGCGCCTGCTTGAGATGCAGGTGGTCGAGTCGGTCGGGGTGGGTCGGTGAGTCGGTCGGGGTGGGTTGGTATACTGACTTGTGCTGCAGCGAGGCGTGCGCCTGCTTGAGATGCAGGTGGTCGAGTCGGTCGGGGTGGGTCGGTGAGTCGGTCGGGGTGGGTTGGTATACTGACTTGTGCTGCAGCGAGGCGTGCGCCTGCTTGAGATGCAGGTGGTCGAGTCGGTCGGGGTGGGTCGGTGAGTCGGTCGGGGTGGGTTGGTATACTGACTTGTGCTGCAGCGAGGCGTGCGCCTGCTTGAGATGCAGGTGGTCGAGTCGGTCGGGGTGGGTCGGTGAGTCGGTCGGGGTGGGTTGGTATACTGACTTGTGCTGCAGCGAGGCGTGCGCCTGCTTGAGATGCAGGTGGTCGAGTCGGTCGGGGTGGGTCGGTGAGTCGGTCGGGGTGGGTTGGTATACTGACTTGTGCTGCAGCGAGGCGTGCGCCTGCTTGAGATGCAGGTGGTCGAGTCGGTCGGGGTGGGTCGGTGAGTCGGTCGGGGTGGGTTGGTATACTGACTTGTGCTGCAGCGAGGCGTGCGCCTGCTTGAGATGCAGGTGGTCGAGTCGGTCGGGGTGGGTCGGTGAGTCGGTCGGGGTGGGTTGGTATACTGACTTGTGCTGCAGCGAGGCGTGCGCCTGCTTGAGATGCAGGTGGTCGAGTCGGTCGGGGTGGGTCGGTGAGTCGGTCGGGGTGGGTTGGTATACTGACTTGTGCTGCAGCGAGGCGTGCGCCTGCTTGAGATGCAGGTGGTCGAGTCGGTCGGGGTGGGTCGGTGAGTCGGTCGGGGTGGGTTGGTATACTGACTTGTGCTGCAGCGAGGCGTGCGCCTGCTTGAGATGCAGGTGGTCGAGTCGGTCGGGGTGGGTCGGTGAGTCGGTCGGGGTGGGTTGGTATACTGACTTGTGCTGCAGCGAGGCGTGCGCCTGCTTGAGATGCAGGTGGTCGAGTCGGTCGGGGTGGGTCGGTGAGTCGGTCGGGGTGGGTTGGTATACTGACTTGTGCTGCAGCGAGGCGTGCGCCTGCTTGAGATGCAGGTGGTCGAGTCGGTCGGGGTGGGTCGGTGAGTCGGTCGGGGTGGGTTGGTATACTGACTTGTGCTGCAGCGAGGCGTGCGCCTGCTTGAGATGCAGGTGGTCGAGTCGGTCGGGGTGGGTCGGTGAGTCGGTCGGGGTGGGTTGGTATACTGACTTGTGCTGCAGCGAGGCGTGCGCCTGCTTGAGATGCAGGTGGTCGAGGCGGCGCTGTGTGTCGGCGGCGGTGCGCGCCGCTAGTGTTCGCTTTGCCTCTGCTTCGGCCGCTCGTGACGCCGCTAGTTCGGCTCGCACTCGTTTTAACTCTTCAGCGCACTCGCGGGCTTCGCGCTGGAATTTTTGGACAAATTACGTATAAATTATTTCTATTATTAGAAGGCGGCAAACGACTCGAGCACCGAATAACAGACAGCTTTGTTGAAGCTTAGACAGACCGAGCGGCGATGTGTGGTAAACTCGAGTATGGACCCGCCTTTTCATTAAGGAATCAGTAAATAAGGAAAGGAATCAGTATATGAGAAATATGTAAGACACTAAAGTAATCAGTACGATAGGAATTAATTAGCAAATATTTTTTTAGGAAAAGAAAGAAAAAAGAAAAAAAAAGGTAAGCGATTTAAAAATACTACAATAGAAATCACTAAGAATGGAACAAATTTATTTATGTAGGTACAATGCTTAGTCTTACAGGCTAACCTAATAACTAAACAGGAAACACGAAATATAAACTTAAATTAAATATCCTCACAATGTTTGTGAATTTCACCCAAGATTGTTGCCCATTTACATGCAAATAGATCCATGTCTGGTTATGCATTCAATAGGCCACGTAGGAGTTCAAGTCCGCGTAACAGGGGTGACTGACGTCTCGCCACCGGCACCGTGCGGGCGGTAGGTGCCGGCAGCAAACTGTGCTTTCGACCACGCAGATATTTATCCGGAACAAAGAGGCAACATGTCTCTGATACAAGCTCAATGCTCTCTGACTCGCCACGCTAATGCGTTGCGCTAATGCGCTAATGCGGTTAATACCGACAGACAGTTGCTAAAATTTGTGAGTTTCGTCTCATTTGTAAAGAGTTAAACCCTAAAGTACCCAACAAAAACAATGTAGGATATAAGAAGGGGTAGTACCCGTACGTCTTTTTATATAAAAAGCGAAGAAAAGCCTTTTGGACTTTTTCAAGTAAAAGTATATAAAATTTCTCATGTGGGCCCCAGACAATGGAAGCTGTCTCGAGTTTACTTCGAATTAGCGAGGTGAAGAGCAATTTTATAGCTTGTGTATCATGGAATTCTCGTGCATTCCGAATCACAAAACCCAATATACGAAAGCACTCTGCAGCAAGCTTTCCGATATGGTCATTAAATGTAAGTTTTGGGTCAAAAATAACGCCAAGGTCTTTTACTGAGGTAACACGGGAAATTACGAAGTCTCCGAGTTTATAACTGACATGTACAGGCCGAAGAGATCGAGTGAACGACATGACGGAGCACTTAGAAGGATTGAAGAGAAGCTTGTTTTTGATACTCCACCGGTACACCGCATCAACATCCTTTTGTAATCCTCCAAACGCTCCACCACACGAACCAGTTTTAAATCATCAGCATATAAAAGGCACTTCGATGACTTGAAAACCTCTTCTATATCATTGATCATAATTAAGAATAGTAAAGGCCCCAAGACTGAGCCCTGACTCACACCCGATCAATGAATAAGAAAAGAATCCGTAAATGAGGCAAGGAATTCCTAAATTAGGAAAAAACACAAAATAATAAAAGAAATACTGAATAAGGAAAATAATCAGTACATAAGAAAGGAATCAGTACATAAGAAAGGAATCAGTAAGTAAAAAAGAAAACAATACAATCAATAAGAAAAGGATGACTATCCTGGGAAAAATATCGGTAAGTGAGAAAAGAATCAGTAATTTAGGAAAAAATCAGCAAAAAAAAATATAAATAAAGAGTTTGTGAAAATTAGTCACCTGTTCGCGCTCCCGCTCACGCTCTCGTTCTCTTTCTCTCTCCCTCTCTCTTGTTTCGCGTTCTCTTTCCCTCTCTTTTTCTCTCTCTTTCTCTTTGTAACTGTTGCAGTCCTTGTGATTTCTTATATGATTCTCTTTTGTAATTTCTACTTCTTTAACTATTTGTTCTTTTGCTGTAACAAAGAAATAATAAAGAGCTTGCAGATTGCCGATATTTTCTCAAGCTTCATTTTTTTTCATTATTTATTTGATTAAAGAATTATTACTAAAATTGTTTTTTATTTAAATACTTGGCCATGTAACGGAGATTTTGAGTAAAAAAAAAATACATTTTACTTTGGATTTATTTACTGAAAACGATTCTCAAATATAATTCATTTCATCTGTTGCCCGTTTCATTGCTTATTTTGCTGTACCTTTGTTAAAATTTCAATTTTCAATTAACTAAGTATGATTAAAATTTATTTGGTTCCAAACCTTTTCATAAAAATTTTCTAAACGTGAATTTGGATTCCTGAGAAAAACCCAAAAACTTTCGTGTGAAAAAATCAGTTTTGTGGATAAGAACATGATGGCTGACTCTTGTGGCAATTTATCCCGATGGTTCTGAGGGTAGGTACCGGTAAAAAGTCTGCCTCGGCTGTCGTTAAATACAGTCGTTAAACCATGTTAGAGGCCGATTGGTGGCATGAAAAACTCTGACACCAGGGTTAGTCAAGTTCGCCACAAATACTGTACCTACATGATAAGGAAGGAAAAAATAAATCAAAGACTTACTTTGCTCTGTACCCTTATGACTATCGCTATGATTATCCTTATCTTTATCTTTGCTTTTATTCTTTTTCTTTTCTTCTTTTAATGTACTAGCCTCTTTCTTTTCACATTTTGATGACTTCGCACTACCTGTAAAAATAATAAAAGATGATTCAGATTTTGATTTATGTCATTTCAGGCAAAAGACTTAGGTCCGTCAGAACGCGACTCACATTCTGATCTATACTTAAGTAGCAGTCGTCTTTGTTATTTTGATAGTGAGAGAAAGAGACAATCAATATTTAAGTGTAGATCAAGACATGAATTTCCTTCAGTTGCAGACACGTATAATGCTCTATCAGCCTCTTTAAATATAATGCTGTCTTGTTAATGTCAAAAAGACGAAAAGTGACAGTATTATATTTAAAGGAGCATTATCTTTAATAGACGTTGTTGCAACTGGATGTAAGAGCCACGAAAAAAATCTGCCTCTTTTCGCCAAGTATTAAAGACTGGTTCTGCACTGCAGAGCAATGTGTCAAGTTGAGCAACTGGTTGACATAGATTGTTTTAATCGACAAATTGCTACGCGGATTTTAAAATTGAGTAAAAGAATTGTAAAACACTAGCTTCCCGCCCGGGTCTTTGTGCCCGTGGGAATTTGGGAGAATTATGTAGTCTGTGTCAGGGTGTCAGCTACCTCTATATCAAAATTACCAAATTTTATCAAGATTGGTCCAGCAGTTTGAGCGTGAAAGAGTAACAAACATCTATTCGTACAAACTTTCACATTTATAATATTAATAGGATGGTGTTCGTATTTCTATACTAATATTATAAAGAGGAAAGATTTGATTGTTTTCTTTGCTTTGAATATGCTCCGAAACTACTGGACCGATTTGAAAAATTCTTTCACCATTAGAAAGCTACATTATCCCCGATGGACATAGGCTACATAATTTTCCCAAATTCCCACAGGAACGAAGTCCCGAATGGAATGCTAGTCTTAAATAAATAGTTACCTTTACTATGGTCGTGCCTGTCATCCACCTCAGCCGCGGCCGGCGATCCAGCGCCGAGCGGCGCGCCGTTGGAGTGCGCGTGCGGCGAGCTGTGCGCGTGCGCGTGTGTGTGCGTGCAGTGCGCGCCCGTGTGCGCGTGCGTGGCGGCGTGCGCCTGCGCAGCCGCCGCCGCACGCTCGCGCGCCGCCACGTGCTTTTCTAACTTTTCTAACTGTATGGACAAATTCAATTGTTCGATCAAGAATCTTAACTTGGATAAATAGCTGAGTTCAGAAAAAACAAATATCAACTGGTAATTCAGCTGAATCTTGCCTTTCAAAAAATGTATTCCTATTGCACGATTGCACTAATTTATAAATATTTCAAGTTGAAACTTAAGATTTTTGCCCTCCGATTGCGGTAAGTTTAAACGTGTTTACCAAAGCTGAATCGCTCATATTTCTATTGTACTCTAGGCTGAATACAAAGGAAAGGTGCGCGGTTTAGCTTAGGTAAACACGTTCAAACTTACTGCAATCGGGGGGTTGGCCATGTTTAAAATAAAAAAAGTTAAATAAGTATAAAAATATCTTCATGATCATTCTAGATATTGAACGTTTTTTGAGTAACTCGACAAAACTACGTAAGTAATTTCTTTAAAAGACCGCTGCGCTGTATGAAATAAATAATTTAGTATAAACTATTGACGGCCGGTTTGGTCGAGTGGTAGTGACGCTGCCTCTTGATCGGCGGTCCTGGGTTCGATCCCCAGTCGGGGCAAACATTTGTGTAAAAAGCAGATGTTTGTTCTCGGGTCATGGGTGTTTTATGTTTGTCTTTGAGTGTTCCAAGGGACCCACGACACAAGGGAAAACCTTAGTGTGGGCCTTTGAGTGTGTAGCGTTTATTTATTTATTTTATTTAAACTATAAATAACTAGTATAAACTTTGTGTCGTTGCTTCTTGATGGAACTCCATATTATTCCCAATGAAAGACATGATTCTTACACCAGTTCCACTTATTTATTTAATATTCTTATGCGATATCGAAAATCATAATCGAAACCGTTCGCAGAATATTAATCTATACTAATATTATAAAGAGAAAAGATTTGGTTGTTTGTTTGCATTGAATAGGCTCCGAAACTACTGGACCGATTTGAAAAATTCTTTCACCATTAGAATCCTACATTACCCGTGATGAACATAGGGTACATGATTTTCCCGAATCCCCACGGGAACGAAGTCCCGGGCTGAAAGCTAGTATTAAATAAATAAGTGGAGCTAGTGTAAAAATCATGTCTTTCATTTGTAGAAATAAATAATTGACAGTAAATTGCTACATTTCTGTAAAACTATACTGTCATGTCAGAAAAAAAACAAAATTCCAAATATGGCATATATGTCTCATTACGAATTAATCATATTCAGTACAACTCAAGTTTTTACTACAATGAAGATGAATAGTTCTACAAAATTACGCTGATAGCTACGTACACAAATTCTAATTCTGACTTTATTAAACTTATTTATTTTTTATTTGTATATGTCTTGACTTTTTACTCGCTACACCCTGTGCTAGCAAGTAAAAAATCAAGGCATATACGTTTGATTTACCTTTGATTTAAAGGGAAACAGATTGCGTGACATCCTGATAATGAAGTACCAATAATAACACACCTATAAAATAAGTTATTTATTTAAATATAATTATAGAATGGATTACTAAATTCCCTGTACCACTAAATTCGTCTTTTCTGATTTATGTACGAATTTCTAATTAATTATCACTTGCTCAGCGGTAAACGAAAACATCGTGATGAAACCCGCACGTCTAAGAAAATTCGTTTGAAAGACGAGCGGTCCACCAACCCGCATTGGGCCAGTGTGGTGAACCTATGGCCTTAATATCCTTCGTGTTTCGAAGGGAGGCCAATGCCCCTCGTATAGGTTCCTTGGGGAAAGTTCGCGGGGAGAATCACCCCCTAAAGTTTGGCTTAAAGTTTTTTTTATTTTTTTATTATAAGATGGGTTAGCTCTTGACCTCAATCTTGACCAAGGTCATAGATGAGGCTTAAGTGATAAGTGATAAGTGATATGGGCTCCCATTTTCCGCATGTAGGCTCTTGAGTGGCCCATTATGCGTGTGGGTCAGTGGTTATTCCAGCCACTTCAGCTCCGTCCAGAAGCTCAGAATCCTCCTGGGGATTTCGCAGGCTTCGCGGAGCGACCTAATGTCTGCAAGGATTTTTGCCCGGTGTTCTGCCACTCCCATGCAATCCAGGATTACATGGGCGACTGTTTCATCAGCCTCCAAGCAGCCCCTACAGAGGGGACTGTCGGTGACGTTTAGTACGAATAGATGCTTGTTCAGAGCACAGTGGCCCGTAAGGGTACCCACCATTATTCGTAGGTTATCTCTGGATAGGTTTAGCAGTCTGCGCGTCAGACGCGGGGAGGGTCCTGTAAAGGCTTCCTTCGACTGCCGACAAGTGGTTACGTTGTCCCACCTGTCTTTGTGTTGCATAAGGGTGCGTGCTCGGATCCAAGTCCGTATTTGGCTAAATGGAATCGGGATGGTTGGCACAGGGCCTGCCAAGATGGTGTTTGATCCCTTCCTAGCCAGTTCATCTGCCGCATCATTACCTATGGAACCACTATGCCCCTTAATCCATTGCAGGACGACCCTGTTGGCTGAAGATATTTTATTCAGCGCTTGGTGGCATTCGGTAATAAGTCCAGAAGTATATGAGTGATTTCCTAGGGCTTGTAGTACTGATGCGCTATCAGAGAGTATCCTAATGATGTAGTTTTGGATACTCCTTCGTGCAACTGCGTTAGCTGCTTCCTTGATAGCCACGCATTCACATTGGAAAATGGAAGCATGTATCCCTAGAGCTAGTGATATGTGGATATTCAGATCGAGAGAGAAGACCCCGGCTCCTGAACCGGTTTTCATTTTGGACCCGTCCGTATAAATGCGGACTTCATGGATTCCAGAATAGTCTTTCTCCTCCTCCTTAAGTTGTATATGATACTTTTTCTCAAAAGCATAGAATTTTGGAGTCTTATCACACGGGGCTGCAATAAGAGGCTGATTTTGCAGGGCCCTGTCCAAAATAGACATGTGTGTGCTCTTACAGGTGTCCCACAGTCCTAGTTTCTTTAGTCTTATCGCCGCCATCGTCGCCTCCTGTTGTATAAACAGGTCTAGGGGCGGTAGGCCTAGGATGACTTCCAGGGCTGCTGTTGGTGTGGTTCTCATGCAACTTGTAACTGCCGTACAGGCTAGCCTCTGGAATCGTTGCAGTCGGGTGATCGTAGTACTTAGTTCGGTCCTGGGCCACCAAACAATACTCGCATAGGTTATTATTGGTCGTATTACGGCTGTATATAGCCACATCGTGATTTTCGGAGCTAGACCCCAGGTTCTTCCTATGAGTCTTCTGCACTGCCAAAAGGTTATGCATGCTCTCTCTAGTTTGTGATCAAGATGCTTGTTCCACAGTAATTTGTGGTCTAAGATGACTCCCAGATATTTCACCTCGTTAGTTAGCACCAGGTCGGTATCAAACAACTTTGGCAATTTAAGGTTGCCAAGTTTACGTTTCTTGGTGAATAGAATGAGTTCTGTCTTCGTCGGATTAACCGATAGGCATTGCTCATTGCACCATAGTTCGACGACTCTCAGTGCTGACCTCATAAGGTCGCATAGGGTGTTCTCAAAAGCCCCGCTTATGAGTATTACCAGGTCGTCTGCATAGCCCACCGTAAAGAATCTGCGACTGTTTAGTTGGCAGATCAGATCATCAACAACAAAATTCCATAGGAGAGGGGATAAGACTCCTCCCTGGGGGCATCCTCTCGATACTACCCCCCTTGTTGTTGAGTTGACGGTGAATTGAATGGCCCTTTTTCGCAGCATGCAGTCTATCCACCCGGCAATCGTGGCATTGACATTATGTTTTGCGAGGGCTCGGCTTATGCTTGTAAATCGTGTTTTATCAAATGCACCCTCTATGTCAATGAAGGTGCCCAAGGTTGATTGTTTGTTATTAATAGCGTTTTCGATGCGCGTGACTACGCTATGAAGCGCCGATTCGGTTGATTTGCCCATACTATAGGCATGTTGGTTGCGATGAAGTGGCTTAAGTCTTAGGATGTTGGTCCTGATCTCCCGGTCACAAAGTCTTTCTAGAGACTTCAGGAGAAAAGATGTTAGGCTTATTGGCCTAAATGACTTAGCTTGTGTATAGTCACTTCTGCCGGGCTTGGGTATAAACACAACTTTGACTTCTCTCCATTTGAGTGGAACGTGACGAAAGGCTATACAACCTCTGAAGATCATTGTCAGATGACTGACAATGGCTACATCACTCCACTTAAGCAGGCCCGGGAAAATTCCGTCTAGGCCAGCTGATTTGAAAGGGAGAAAGCTATTGATTGCCCAATTGACTTTGTGATGAGGCTTATTAAATCCACAAATTCCGCTAACTATTTTAGATCCGTGATCAGTAGTGGGACTCATACGGAATACTGGTTTATACAGGTGTAAAAGACAGCTTAGCAAAAACTGAAACCCTAGAATCAGATCATCATTCTTAATGATTTTCCAGTGGAATTTTTCTCCGGAAAATTTTCAATTTTTTTTCATGTTTTTTAATATTTTTTGCTTACTTTTTTTATTACTCAATCGAATACACTCATTTTGCAATAAAAAAAAACAACAATAACAGCGTAAAACACGAAAACCAGCAATGTATATCGCACTTCGATATCAGCGCGGCGCGGTTTCACGATACGTTGCGTAGCGCCAAAGTAGATAAATAATAAAAACTCCTTAAAATGACGTTGCCGAGAAAAAATATTACTTATAGCTGATGATAGTTATGGGTAGATTCCACCATTTAAGTATTTGCTAAGCTGTCATTTACACCCTGTATAAACATTACTTTTAATAAGAAATATACCTGCTACAATGACTCACTTTGATTTAGTGCGTTTAGGCAAATAAGTCTTCACTCATTTATTTTAAGCTTAAAAACTAGTATCCAAGCCAAAATCTTTTGAAAAAACTATCAATACTATTAAAAAAAAATTGCGGCTATATTAGACATTAATGCACGATTTAGAACACTTTCCCTATTGACTTTTTAACGACTAGTAACCAGAACAGAATCAATTCATTAAAAAGAAAAAGTATTTAAAAAATTCCAAAAACATTATCAAACAAAATTCGACCTAAAAGCTATAACAACAGCAGTTACCTTAGCCTGCGTGCCAAGCAATAAGATATTATTATTACAAGCTCTCAGAATCCCACAGCAGGGCAAAGGCCTCCTTTTTCTTTTTTCAAAAAGATAATCGTTTCAAAAAATTAATCAAACGAAATTAGACCTTAAAGCTATAGCAACAGCGGTTACCTTAGCCTGCGTGTCGAGCAATAAGCCCGGCTCTGGCTTCTTCCGTCGCACCGAGCCGTTCATTTGCCGCGCATCATTCGCGTGCGCGCATTCGCCATTACTTGACACTTTTTGTTCTGGTTCTTTCTCTTTTGTTTGTTGCTGCGTCTGTAGAAAAACTTTTGTTTAGTGGTGACTCGTTTTCATAGGCGTATATAGGAAGGGGGCCCGGCTGTTTCCGCCAATTTTCCTTGCGTTAATTCGGAAGTCGTTACTTTTATGAGTGGAATCTGCCATATTTTTCAATAAACCCACTTCGGAAAGTAGATCTGTTAACAAGAGACTCAATCGGTAACCAGTCGAACCGGTCTTTTACTAGCAGAAATAAATTTATTCTATTATATTCAGATCTGCTGTTACCAGTAGGCCCGCTCTGTTACTACAGGGTGAAATTGAAAACATTCGATAAACTTTGAGGAATGAATCTACCCATGATTACGAACAACTTTTTCTATGTTCCATACATTTTGGTTGAAACTTTTGTATGGAACAGCAGATAATTTTTTATTTTTTAGTAGGAAAGTGGGTCCCATAGAAAAAGTTGTTCGTAATCATGGGTAGATTCATCCTTCAAAGTTTGTCGAATGTTTTCATTTCACCCTGTAGAAGATCTGCTTTTACCAGTAGGCCCACTCTGTTACCAGTAGACCCGATCTGTTACCAGTAGACCCGATCTGTTACTAGTAGACCCGCTCTGTTACCAGAAGCCCCATTCTGTAACCAGTAGCCCCATTCTGTAACCAGTACGTACCTCTAGCGCGCTCTCGGGTAGCGCGTCCCGCAGCAGTTGGAAGTAGAACTCATTTTCTTGTCTAACTTGCCGCTGCCGCCGCAGTCGAAGGCGGTGGCCCACGTAGGACTTTACCCCGAAACCGAGGGTCACTACTGGGTACCTGTCAGGAAACATGTGGTTTTTTAATTATTATTGTTGGGATGCCGTAAGTTTTTTACAAACTAGCTCTTTTGACAGTTCACTGGACTGTATGTTGTCTACACAAATATTATAAAGAGGAAAGATTTGTATTTTTGTATGTAACGAATAAACTTAAAAACTACTGGACCGATTTCAAAAATTCTTTCACCATTAGGATGCTACATTATCCCTGAGTAACATAGGCTTAGGTATGAGATAGCCAAGTTGGTAATGAGCCAGACTTGTAATCCGAAGGTAGCGGATTCAAATCCTGTGGCGGGCCTGTACCACTAAATTCGACGGATTTCTAGTTATCACTTGCTCAACGGTGAAGGAAAAAATCGTGGTGAAACCAAGAAAATTAATTTTCGAAAAGACGAGCGGTCCACTAACCCGCATTGGGCCAGCGAGTGTGGTGGACTATGGCCTAAATCCCCTTCGTGTTTCGAAGGGAGACCCGTGCCCCTCGGTGGGGACGTATATGGGCTGGTAAGAGAATATAGGCTACATAATTTTCCCGAATTCTCACGGGAACGAAGTCTGTAATAAATTAATAAGTCTATAGCAAGTTTGAAACATGAATATTCCATATATCGGCGCTGTTGCAAGCAACATGATCACAGATGAACAGATTATCTGAGTTCATCCGGTTATAACTAGTGAAAATAACCACGGGAATCTTAAACAATACATTACAAATCTAGCAAGTTTGTCTGTTGGTGATCTTTGTGCGGAGTATAAAGAAGATAGAATCCTTACTATTCCTTATTCCTTACTAATATTATAAATGCGAAAGTAACTCTGTCTGTCTGTCTGTCTGTCCGTCTTTCACGCCTAAACTACTGAACCGATTTTGATGAAATTTGGTACAGAGATAGATTAGAGCCTGGGAAAGGACATAGGCTACATTTTATCCCACAGTTAGGCACGATATAACCTGTAGTCCATGCGGGCGGAAAGCTAGTATCAAATAAAATTGCAGCTGTTAGAGAAATTGACAGTGTTTTGCAGTTGCTAGATATAACTTTTTCTACTCAAAAACGTTTACCCAAATACGTACTCAGCCACTTTTCCCCTTAATATGTTCAATTCTCTTCTAGCTACGTCCTTAAAAGCTGTCATTTTACTGTCAAAAAATCGTCAATTTCTTAGGTAAAGACCTATTATAAATGCTTACCCCACACAGTGCGCGGCTAGCGGCCTGCACAGCTCGAGCCCGCCGCCGCGGTCCCCCCGCCACGCGCTCTCTACGTACACGAGCACGCAGCACACCGCTACCGTCGGCACGCATATGCCTTTATCGGCAACTGAATCAATGAATTAATCGATTATTAAAATTGAATTAAACTAAATTAATTATTTAATAAGGAGTGATAGCCCAGCAGCTCGAGTACGATGGTGATAGCGTGCGTAATGCGCCGCGGTACTATGTCAAAATGTCAACATTGACAACGCCAGAGGGCGAGCAAGTCTTTGCGCGGGGCCCTCGCGTAATCAAAGTGAAGTTTCAGCGTCAGACGAGTGGCGCGCCGCAAGAGTTTATCACCATCGTGCTAGAGCTGCAGACGACTTGATCGTGCCAGACTTGTAACCGGAAGGTTGCGGGTTCAAATCCTAGTGTACCACTAAATTCGTCTTTTCGGATTTATGTATGGATTTCTAATTAAGTATCACTTGCTCAACGGTGAAGGAAAACATTGTGATAAAACCGGCACGTCTGAGAAAATTCATTTTCGAAAAACGAGCGGTCCACCAACCCGCATTGTGCCAGCGTGGTGGACTATGGACTAAATCCTCTTCGTGTTTCGAAGGGAGACCCGTGCCCCTCGATGGGGACGTATATTGGTTGGTAAAAAAATAATTAATTCATTATTAATTTTACTGACAATTAAATAAATACTTTATTTGCACACAGAGATATACTACAGTACAATTAACAGAACATAAAACATAGTGTACAACAAGGCGGTCTAATTGTTAGGTATCAATTTCTTCCAGGCAACCTTAGTAACTTTAGTTAGGGGAAATTAAGGATGTAGCTCAGCCTACTATACTGAACCACCATGTAAATTTTTCTTTACAGTCATAAAAATGATGGTAACATAACAATTTGAAGTAGTGGCGCTGCCTCTTGGCCGACGGAGCCTGGGTTCGATTCCCAGTTTGTGTAAAAAGCAGATGTTTGTTCTCGGGATGTCGTCGATTGACTTCAGTCGCTAAACTAATTCAAGAGGCCATTTGAATGTTTCAAAACTGACACCAAAGTTAGTCAAATTCGCCATATACTTGATTGTACCTACACGATAAAGGAAGAAGAAGCAAATATAAATAAATACATATGATACTTACATGTGTACCACACATACTGTACCCAAACATAGGTACTGGCAGCGAGGAATATGTACTGGAGGGGTATGAAGAAGAAACATATCATATCTGACGTCAGGGCAATGCAGATGAAGAATACTGAGAATGCCTGAAACAATTAATAAATGTCATTAAAATTACACTCAGCAAGAAAGAAAAGAACTACAAGATATCATTTTAAAGAGTCAGTATAGTGCTCCTATTTTTTAACCGACTTCAAAAAAGGAGGAGGTTCTATGTTCGACTGTATGCACTTATGGACCGATTTTCAAAATTCTTTTTTGTATTCGAAAGAATATACTCCGGAGGTGGTTCCATATAAATTTTATCGAAAATGATTCAGCGCTTTTAAAAAAATCAACAAAAACAAAAAATATTACAAACCAGAACATCATCCAAATAAATGAGTGACATTTTCGTTTGTGGTTATCTGCTAATAGGCATTGTAGTCTGCAAAAAATACTAGTTATCTACTTTGTGCGAACTGTTGTTGGGATTGAAGTCGGTGACTCATACGTTTTTAACGTGGAAAATTATTCTTAAATCATTATTACATTTACAGTTTTATTTGATTTTTTGCATTTCACAGGAATTGCACAACACACATCACTCACGGACTTACACAAATTTCATACATCCATCACTTCTTCATATTTTTATTTTCATTAAATCTCGTACTCGCCCCTCAGGTTATAACTGAAAATCAGTGTTTGACCGCACTGAGTTATAACCTTTTGACTCACTGCGGCATGCACATAGTGATCCGCAACCTAGATTAAGGCACATTATGTTAAATAGGTTTAGTACATTTTGATTTTGTTATTTTTATTTTATTTTTTATTTTGTTTGTTTGCATGTTATTTGTAACTATGTGTATGGTGTGGAGAAAATAAATTATTTTTATTCTTATTTCTATTCTTATTGTGGTTCGGCAAATTTCGTATTTCGAATAAGAGCGAGACAGACACGAGAGCAAAATAGGAGCACTGTACACATAAGCGCCTTATACATGATCAATCATGCTAGTCCATCTGACAGTGACAGAGCTATACTAAGAAACGAGACAAACTATCAAACTTTCCTTTCCCATTATATCTCTGTCTTTCTCTGATGGTCCAGCAAGATGGAAAAAGCGCCTTGAATACGGCTTGAGAATGATACGCCAGTCATATCAAATATTAAACTAACGAACAAATGGATAGTTCAAATTTTTTATATGTTGTTATTTTTTTTATATGTCGTATATCCAAGTTTGCAGCTTCGAAAGAACTGTGCTAATTTCCTGAGATTTCAGGTAAATTACTAGGGAAATCGCGAAATTTTTGCACTTTTTTTGGTTAAAAACATTGCGTAAAACGAAACATTGTTCGTTTGAGATTTGGCAGCCACCTGATCTTATCCAATTTTTTTAAATTTCATTTATTTTGGAAAAAAGAATTTTTTTGTACTTTCTCGGTTAGTACAGACTAGAGCTGGTTCTCGCAGCTTTGTTCTACATTAAAACCGTATTTTTAATTTTAAACGCAAACTTTACAATTTATATGGAGAATACTAACAAAAAGTGCGAAAATTTAGCGGTTTTTTGAGTGCTGCAAAGTTAGTACAGGTCTTTCGAAGCTGCAAACTTGGATATAATACTGGTAAACAACATACAGGGTGTAAAGGACAGCTTAGTAAAAACTCAAATGGTGGAATCTACCTATAACTATCATCAGCTATAAAAAATAAATTTTCCCAGAAACGTTACGTTAAGGAGTTTTCATTATTTACCTACTTTGGCACTACGCAACGTATCGTGAAACCGCGCCCCGCGCGCGATTCCCCCGCGCCGCGCTGCTATCGGAGTGCGACGTACATTGCTGGTTTTCGTGTTTTACGTTGTTATGGTTGTTTTTTATTGCGAAATGCAATGTATTCGATTAAACAATAAAAAATCTAAGCAGAAAATATTAAAAAACATGAAACAAATTTAAAAATTTCCGGAAAATATTCCACTGGAAAATCATTCAGAATGATTGTCTCGAGTCCAGGGTATCAGTATTTGCTAAGCTGTCTTTTACACCCTGTATATTAAAAGCAGAATTAACCGTTAGTTTGTTGGTTTAGACATTTCTCGTGTTAAATATGACTGTTTTAAAATACAAGGCAAACCAAGATAAAACAAAATACTAACAGACCGACACAAAAGAAACACAAAATTTACAAAAGTTTGTGCATTGCTAAATTAGACGCAAGACATAATTTTGTGATATCAATGTCGTTCTGGCTGTTCAGTACTGACGCTATGCGGTGCATACGACAAAATTATATTAAACGTTTATCTTAGCTTTGCTTATTACCAAGATCATCTCTTCCGAGAAATCTTTGGGCAGGAAAACCGTAAATGAAAAGTAAAGTATGTGGCACAACTCAAAGATCTACACTCAGAACTACAAATACAGGGTAAAATTGTATTTGAACCTGTGAATTTATTTTTAATGTTAAGGATCCTATGTAAAGAGCCCAGCGCATTAATTTACTCCATTTTCATTGCCAAACCGCTCTTATCACAACAGCACAGAGTGCACGCGTGTGGTAACCTGAGTTGCGGCCGTCCGTACATACAATTTAGTCTGAATAAATGAATTGAATTGACATCAAGCATGTAACCAGCAAAGGTGCATTAAACGTAAATTAGAAATAAATGACATCATTCAAAACATACCAAAATTTAAAAGTGGCGGCCAAAAAAAGTAAAGTACACATTAAAAGGAAACAAAAGGACACATCAAAAGGACACATTATTCTTAACATTTTTTATTACAACAGCTAAGCTATACGACCTTTACGAATTTTCCTTTTTTAAGCTTAAAAAAACTCCGAATTTTCAAGCTTAAATGCATTTTTTAATCTAAAATTTAAACCTTTAACCTAATACGAAAAATGTTTTGTATCACAATCTATTGAAACACAATTTTCTATGGCCGGAACATTTAAAATCCAGATTTATAAGGGTCAAGAACAAATCTAGTAATGGTGGTACAGCTTAGCTATCATACTAAAAAATGTTTAGAATAATATGTTCTTTCAAAATAATAAATTTACCTTTTTGGCCGCCACTTTTAAAAATTTTGTATTTTTTGTATGGGCCAAGAATGAGGAAAGAGAGAGACGTGTCTTATCTTGCCTGCGAGAGAGAGAGAGAGAGATGGAACTAGTGGCGTGACTGCCGCCGCCTTACAAATATCAGTGAAAAGTCACTGAAGTACTGTGAGAAACGATTGCCCTAGATTGCATCTTTACTGGTTAAGTGCTGTAGATTGTAGATGTACTTACAAGGCCCTGATATTTGAAAGAGTCATAGACAGAGCGAAGCATCATCCAGAAGGGCCAGAGAAACTCAAATCGGAATTCCAGCATGTAGTCTGCCAACACCACTGTCGCCCACACCATCACGAATTTCAGGTACAACAATGAACTGAAACAAATGGGATAAATTATAAAACGGGCAAGTGCGAGTCGGACTCTATAAAAGCCCCCTTAAATATTTATTTTATTCTGGTTTTTAGTATTTGTTTTTATATAAAAACGAGCAAAAAAATCAAGGTTTTTTGTATGGGAGCCCCCTTAAATATTTATTTTATTCCGGTTTTTAGTATTTGTTGTTATAAGGCACATATAAATACATCATCTGCGAAAATTTCAACTGTCTAGCTATCACGGTTCATGAAATACAGCCTGGTGACAGACGGACGGACGGACGGACGGATAGTCGGGAGCCTTAGTAATAAGGTCCCGTTTTTTCCCTTTGGGTACGGAACCCTAATAAACAATCGTTACATTTGATCCCATAGTGGGGCGCAATTCTAAATTGATGATTACAAAAAACAGAAAATATGTGTGACTATATTTAGTAAAAGGTACGGGTAGTCAATAAGAGCTATTTGCAATAGCTTATCACACTAATTGTGAACCTTAACGACCATCACGAAAGTTGTAACTTTCTATATTCAGTCACCTGTTATTATCTGTGAATGTAACTCTATTTCATTTTTGTAATGGTCAGTTCACACCGCGACGCGACGCTGCGAGTAGAACCAATCCAAATTGAATTTTATATATATATTACATGTGAGAATTTATAATACGTCGCACCACGCAGCGCTGCGCCTCGAGATGCCTCGCGGCGCGCCGCGGCGTTCTCACAAATGTTTATCTTTTCATGTAATAAATAAAATTCAATTTTGAGTGGCTCTATTCGCAGTGTCGCGTCGCGGTGTGAACTGACCCTAAGTGTAAACTATGCTATTTAACTATGGGCGTTTTTCCACGCGACTGGAAAGCTTGGTGTCACGGCGCCGGCGCCGGCAACGGCACTTGTAAGAATCATCGCTATTTCGGCGCCGGCGCCGGTCAGTGAAAAAGCATGCCATATATTTTCATTCATTTTTGGTTCCCCGGTAGCCGGGCCGTTACCGGCGCCGGTGCCGTGCCGTCAAGTGGAAAAACGCCTTATCTATGTCAAAAATGTTATGTATAGAGTAGCAACGTCAAAACAATGCAGTAAAATTTAAAAAAAGTGTCAAAATGGCCACGCCAGAGGGCGAGCAAGCTTTTGCGAGCTGTTTACGTCAACACTAATATTATAAAGAGGAAAGATTTGTATTTTTGTATGTAACGAATAAACTTAAAAACTACTAGGCAGATTTCAAAAATTCTTTCACCATCAGAATGCTACATTATTATGTAACATAGGCTACATAATTTTCCCGAATTCCCACGGAAATGAAGTCCCGAACGGAATGCTAGTGCTTTCATAAGTACAAAGTTGATTCATTGTTTCAATCAACAAATTTTTTTTTGTGCATTATTACCTTCATCAGAGTTTCATCAATATCCAAACACTACTTTGAATAATTAGTTTTAATAATAACTTCCAAGCTATTTTGTGCTTATCATTTCAACATTTAAAGTAATCAGTCAGTGTACCAACATGTATTATTTTAAAATAACTTCTGTTCAATAAATGAAATGTAAAAATAAAGAAATAATTATTTAATACTAGCTTACCGCCCGGAACTTAGTTCCCGTGGGAATTCGGGAAAATTAAGTAGCCTATGTTACTCAGAGATAACGTAGCATTCTAATGGTGAAAGAATTTTTGAAAATTAGCATTCTAATGGCCGTAGATCCTAGATAGGTACACATTTTAAATGTGAACTGATTTTAAACAATATTTATTTACCAAAAGCTTACAATGAACAGTATTACCCTGGTCCCCACACCTGTATCTTGGGATCCCATACAATGCATTACAAAAAAGAATTTATTTGAACTTACAAATTAACCCTTTATCAGGCATAGTACGTTTCATCGACCACCTAAATAATTAGAGTTTGCTAGTGACCTTTACCGTTTTTAAAAATAAGCAAAACCTTTTTTATTTTGAAATATGTTAAGTTATCGTAATATTTTATAACTTTAAAAAAAAATTAATACCTATTGTGGCAAAAGACGTCACCCAAAGTAAGAAAAAAAAAACAGTTATAGAAACAAATTAGGTATACATTGTACAGGTAAAAATTAGGACCACACCGTATTTAAAAATATTTTTTAATGCCTGTGCAAATGGGGCCAGGGTTAAACAAAACTCTTATAAACAGCATTTAGACTGGATGGACTTACAGCATTTAGCTATTATATTGACTAACTGTATGGACTGGTCAAAAGCTTCTCAGTGGACTCGAGAGTTCAGCTGATCTTAGTTTTAATTCCGCTATGATTGAACATTTCTTGATTTCATATGACTCAACAACTTTATCCTTACTTAATATTATAAATGCGAAAGTAACTCTCTCTGTCTGTCATTCACGCCTAAACTACTGAACCGATTTTGATGAAATTTGGTACAGAGATAGATTAGACCTTGGGAAAGGACATAGGCTTCATTTTATCCCGCAGCTGGGCACAATATAACCTGTAGTCCATGCGGGCGGAAAGCTAATTGTAGGTAAATGAAGGGCTAAAGTGCCTTCCAAAAGTGGTTTTGTTTTGGGCAAAGGGATTTTATTTCAATACTTGTAAAGTGTTTGTTAGTTGGTGTCCATTAATGTACATAATGTAACTTTTACTATGTATCATGACACAACAGAATACAATATGTATAGTTTATTACCAACAAACCAACATTAAAGAACAAGTTCTATAACTGCCAGTCTTGCTAAAACTACATCTAGGTCCTGACGGAAGATCAGCGCTGTAGTCTTTGCCTGCAGCATAATGCTGAGTCAGCGCCTTTTCACTCCTGTGACACTCAGAGTGTGACTGATTCTAACAATTTTTTTTTAAATTGTAACTTTTTGTTATTGCTTTGTTTATGTGTTTTGTTGTGTGTTATTGGAGTGAATAAAGCTGTTATCTATCTATCAATAAAGTATATTGTCTTCTAGCTAGATTGATGTGATTTCTTACACAGGGACAAAGGGCTGGAAAGTGATAATGTTTCTTGCCTATTCTCTGAGGAAAACTGCAACTTTGCAAATAGGTGCAAAGTTAACAATGCTAGTGTAATTCAATACTTTGACTTATTTTAAGCAACAATCTGAATGTTTTGTATACTAATATTATAAAGAGGAAAGATTAGATTGTTCGTTTGTTTTTTTACCCACACGCATAATGAGCCACTTAAGAGCCTACATGCAGAAAATGGGAGTCCATATCACTTGTTTGCATTTAATAGGCTCCGAAGCTACTGGACCAAAAATCTTTCACCAATGGAATGCAACTTTATCCCTGAGTAACATAGGCTACATAATTTTCTCGAATTCCTTCGAACCAGTACCAATAGAGAATACTTCCAAATATTCTCTATTGGTACTGGTTAAAAGCCGTCCATACATATCTACGGACAAACCATATTTTGCTTTATGTTAGGTCATTCGGTTAAGTTATGAAATTTATTTAATATTTAATTTAACTGTCATTTATTAAAGGTTTTTCAATAAAAGAATAAAAAAAATGTAGTATACCTTACGTAACACAACATTTTATTTTTTTGGATCCGGTATGTTCTATTCAAACTATTTCTTACCTCTAAGAAAAAAAAATTGTTACATTATACTTCATTCGTGTGGGAATTCAGGAAAATTATATAGCCAATGTTATTCAGAAATAACTATCATTCTAATTTTTTTAGAGTTTAGGCGTTACAAACATAGAAAAATACAAATCTTTCCTCTTTATAATATTAATCTAGCTTTATTTATAGTTTAATGTAATAACAGTGTTGTGCCCAGAAAAATTACTTCTTGTGCCCAAAAGATAAAAACATTTTTTTTATTCTTTTTTTTCACCTAAGTACCCACTAGACAGTAAAAAAAAATTGTAATATTTAACATCTCAATGCAATGACAGTAAATATTGCATAGAAACTTTAATAAATTAATACACTGTAAGAACAGCACTAGTTTCTATAAAATTTCCCTCTTACGATCTTCAATTCTGAAGGCAAGTAATATCAGAAACAATGATTTTATCACTGATACTAACACAAAAACTATTTTCTCATGTATGTTTGAAACATGTGAAACTGGGTACATGTGCGTTACTAACCGAGGTGGTAAAACAACCAACAGAAACACGTGCGAATTATTTCTTCTGATGATTTTTTTGTCAGCACACCAGAGACCAGATGGTTTCCTATTCCTACCCACACACATTTACACCCTATGTTTGTCGTCTGAAAACCTTTCGAATTGAAGTTGCCTGAAGGGTAATACGTTCCCAAATCGTCTAGGAATATGATTAACTCAAATAACACCATTTACACTCACTTTCCGTACATTCCATCGGTGATTTTTGTGCGCTTTACTGGGCGCCGCATCTTGCCAGATTCGGCATTTCGCCTCTTCATATTTTTTCCTCCACTATGTAAATCACGAATATAGGCTTTCCGTTCACGACACTTTATAAAGAAACATCTAAAACAACAATGCTCCAAATATCGCCTTTTGTTGTCAATCGGCCTACAGAATTTACGAGGGAGATGGATGAAATATCGGCAAGCTTTTTGCGTTCACTCAAAGCAATGTTGCCATAATTTACCTCTCCTGCCTACTAGTTTCTGGTAATGCGAAAGAATAAATTACAGTCGCTGCACTGAATTAACAAATAAATTTCGTATTTCCAATTTATTTTTTACTTTATATGTGTTTGTGGAAGTAGTTCGTTTCACAGAATTCATCAAACAATGTATTTTCAATTTTTCATGTCAACTTTATGTAACTGAAAATATAAAAATAAACACTTTAATGGTAGTAATTTCGATATACGGTAACCCTTGGAAATAAGACAGTGTTGCCATATTTCAAGAAATTATTCAAGAATAACGAATCCCGGCGAATAACGTTATTAAGTTAAATCGATAACTCACGTGCAACTCTATTTGCATTTCTTTTTTTCAAAATCAGCGTCATGTGCGAGTCAAAAAGGAGATAGCGCTATAGAAAAGTCAATCTCATATCTCTGTTTAACATTTATGTAAAGAAAAAAATTAAAATTTTAAGGCGAAATGTCATTGTGGAAAATGGATGTAAATAGAGGGAAAGGTGATAAAAAATATGTTTTTTTTCACGTAAATATTTAATTTTAATAATAAAATGTCTGTAGATTCATTAAAAAACTCAGTGCGAAACTATTTAGCTTCGCAGCATATGAATGTTGACGATGAATGGCTCTCTGGGTAAGCTTAGTATATTATTTATAAAATCACAGAAAACTTGCTAAAAATTGTGTATTAAAAATACTTATCGACCGACTGAACCGTTTTTCCAGGTGCGTTGAATATTTAACAGAAGATAGTAGCAATAATTATAGCGAAAGAGATGTCCAAAACTTGGCTAAAGAACAATGGTTGTTAAACGACCTAAAGGATATCTGTCCAGGATCTTTACCTGCAAACTTGAAGAATCAGCGGAAAACTCTGCTCAATGGAAGATTTACACTACAGATCAATGCTGCTATTGATATAGGTATAAATTTGAAGCTAAAATAGGTAGCCTGGAATCAGCCGCTACCTCCAAACACTTATTACTTATCTTCACAGGGTTAACTTTTATTTATATCTATTAGACTATGATTTTTTTCCCCTACCCTGGGTGACTTGATCTTCTTCTTATCGTGTAGGTATAGTCAAGTGTTTGGCAAAATTGACTAACCCTGGTGTCAGAATTTTCAAACCACACAATGGCCTCTGACTTGGTTTTAATGACTACCTAGTCAATCGACAACAGCCGAGACCGACAGCTTAACATGCCCTTCGAAGCATGGAATCGTTTGTGATAAATTGCTACTTTAGTCACCGATCAGGTTCCATGCCTCTGTGTATATTGCTTAACCTCCCTGATCGGTTAAGATCATCGATAGCCACTGGGCTACAAGCGCTTCTCTTGTAGCCCAGTAGCAAGGTAACTTGATAGTCTCACAAGATTTGTGCGTATAAAATTAACATTAAATTCCTTTTTACTGATAACAGGAAGTCCAGCTTATCAGCAGTACTTGAAACTTCAGAAGGTAAATACAGAAAACATTGAAGCCACAACTAAATCTGATGATAGAATTCCTAGTCATCGGTAAGGGTACATTCCTATATGCTCTTTCATAAAGATTGTAATTAAAAGTACGTACCTACTAACATTTATATTTAGAGTAACTAACACAATTCGTTCAAATCAAATACCTAAATACTAATTACAACATTTAATATTGGAATTGTAAAACTCCTTTTTAACCCCCTGTAAAATGAGGGGAGATTTTTTAAGAAGTGTCTGTGTTGTGGCATCATAGCTCCTAAACGAATGGACCAATTTTAATGCGTTTTTTTTGATGGTTCAAAATGGTTCTAAGCTATATTTAATCAAAATTGGTTCAGCCCTTTAAAAGTTATTATAAGCTATAAATGTTGGAAGTGATACGAATTTTTTTATTTTAGAAGTTGGTTTGTTATTTAAAAAAAAAAACTCTGTTTTTACATTGGGTCATTTCTACTTTTGAGAAGAACAAATTCAGGTGTTGAAGACAGCATTCAATATAATTATAAATGTTTAGGTCATTATGTGTATTACAGTTTATAAATAAATTATTACAGATTGTGACAACAGAATCAATTTAACTTAATTAGTACTGTGACAACAGAATTGGGAGACCCCGGAGGCGATGGACCGCTTAAACATAGACATAGATAAAATTTATTCAATACACAATACACAATGAAACAATGACAAGAAACACTACAATAAAGCACAAAGTTAGGAACACTAATAGGTTGTGGGAGGGAATAACAGCACACAAGGTAGTCTGGCAGAAAGAGGGGGAGATCTTTGCCCCGCAGTGGAACATAATGTAGGCTATTAAAAAAAAATAACAGTTTAACTTAATTGATTAAATATACCATTATCAATTTCAGAATGATAAAGCTGTACATGACTGATGGAGTCCAAGAAATCTCTGCCATAGAATACAAACCTATGAGGAACTTGAGCTGTGACATAACGCCGGGCTGTAAAGCACTTTTAAAAGGTCTGATAAAAAAAACTGTAAGTCTGATTCAAATAGATTTTCAGAACTAAGGGGGTGCCCTATAATCAGTTCGCGAAACTTCAGGGGTTGATTTTTCCCATGAAATTGAATGATTTCCACCAAAAGACCCATATAAAATTCTCAAAAAAAAGTTCTTATACTAAATCAGCTGATTACTCAAGTTGTATGGAGACAAATTTTTTTTAAAATTTTTCTATGTTCCATGGGAAAAGTAGTTCAGTCAGTTTTGTAGGCTAATTCACATGCTTAATTTTCACTGACTAATTGAAGTGCTCGTAGCCCAGTGGCGCTCGCTGATCTGAACCGGTCAGTGAGGTTAAGCAACGTTCACAGAGGCAGGGAACCTGATGGGTGATCAAAAGTGGCAATTTATCACGAGCATTTCCGTGCTTCGGAGGGCACGATAAGCTGTCGGTTCCAGCTGTTGTTGATTGATTACAGTCGTTAAAACCAAGTCAGAGGCCATTGTGCGGTTTGAAAACTCTGACACCAGGGTTAGCCAAGTTCGCCACATACTTGACTATACCTACACGATAAGAAGACTGACTAATTGACAGACGGCCAATATTAATTGATTTTTGATACAAATATAATAAAAAGATAACTTTTTAAATAAATTTCTATAAGTAATAAAAAGGGAAAGCCATTATGTCGGTGCTTGCAACAGCGCCAAAATATCGGATACTCATTTTAAAGAAAAACCGTGAAGAAGCCGTTATTATATGTTTCATTGGTTATAATTTTCAGGACCAATAGAATGTCGCCGGGGAATATTGTTACTTACAGAAAGCAACATAGAGCTGTTAGGCGGGGAAGTAGAAGATATAGTAGTCTCCAACTCACTAGCTGGCCTCTTGTCCACAAAACTTGGACTCCCTATGACACAAGGTAAAGGACTTTTTTTTAAAGAAAACTATCTTTTTTAGGGTTCCGTAGTAATCTACGAACCCTTATAGTTTCGCCATGTCCGTCTGTCCGCAGGTTTCCTAAAAACCCTTGGTACTACAGAGCTGAAACTAAGCATGATTATACATATGAATCACGCCGACAGAACTTTAGAGTAAAATCTTGGAAAAAAAAATTTTCGGGTGTCTCCCATAGACGTGAAAGGGCGATGAATTTTTTTTTCTCGCCAATATCATTGAGTGGGGTGTCATAGGATAGCATTTTAAAAGATAGAAGGGGTTTACTAAGAACTTTTTTCGATTCAGCACTCCATTTGCGAAATATAAATTTTTAAAGTGAAAATTTTTGTCAAACACAAGTGTCCCCCCCCCTCTACCTGCTAAACGGTTGTTTCTAAAAATGTGAAAAAATTCACGTTGGTAGAATATACAACGAAATTTAAAGGAAAACTATCACACATAAGTTGGTCCTTCAAGTTTGCGAGTAATAGTCGACCAAGTGCCAAACACTGTTGGGATTAATAAGAATATATTTGAACCATGCTGCTACGGAACCCTACAATGCGCGTGGCTCGACACGCTCTTGGCCGGTTTTCTTTTACAGGTTAGAGGGGACTGCTTAACAAAAACTAAAACCTTGAATTCAGACCATGATTCTAATATTTGATTTATTTTTAGATTATTTTCATGTTTTTTGATAATTTATTTCTGCTTTTAAATGAAATTATTTATTCCACTGCTCTTCATTTTCCAATAAAACGCAATGATTGTTTTTTATCAACAATCATACTTACTGCTATCTGATAAAATATCAATTCATTACCTACATAATTCAATCATTCATGATAAGATAAAAAATATATTCTATTGTAGTTATTGAAATTTTTTTATCCATCCTTGATGAGTCTCGATTAATAAACTTAAAAAAAAATAGAACCAACTTCAAAAAAGCGAAAAATAAATACAATATAATTTGATGTGCCAGGTAGACTTCAAACAGCTCAGTAGGTAGGTACTACCTAGCACATCAAATGATATTGTATTTATTTTTCGCTTTTTTGAAGTTGGTTCTATTTTTTTTAAGTTTTAATTTTTCCAATTTTAGTGCAAATTATAACCTCTTCATTTTTTTTTAAAGTTGGTCAATAAAACGAAGTGTCAGCTTTGAAAAGTTTAAGCTAATTTTTTATTTTTTTTATTTTACATACATACAGCTTTAAGTTTACTGAGAACCCCCCTTTTTTTAAGTCGGTTAAAATACTAAAACCTTTTCCTAAATGTAACAAATACTTTTCTGAAAACTGCATCAAAATCGTTTCGGCTAAACGCGAGATAATCGCGGACAAACATACATACATACATACATACAGGTCAAACTGAGAACCTCCTTTTTTTTTGAAGTCGGTTAAAATGAATTTCATCTACTTCCAGAAGCAAACTTAAACACGACAACACAACCTCACAACACGAACATTCCCGCTCCACACACACAAATGCCATCCAGGGATGAATCTCCTACTTTTGAGGAGTCCAGACCAGTTCCAAGATCTTTGGAAGAACCGAGGCCAGTTCCAAGATCTTGTGAAGACTCCGCAACATCCAGACCCATTGCTAGGGTTACCAGCGTCCAAGTAGCGTCTTTCGCAGACGATGACATAGATATAGACCAGATAGCGGCAATAGAAGCACAATTTGACAACCCTGGCAAAAGATCAGCTACTGACAACTATAACACTTCCAATCCTGAAAAGAAAATCAGAATGGATAGCGCAAAGAATGCAGCTGACGATTATCCGAACGACGAAGACTTGTTTGCTGAAGACGAAGATTATTTAAGAGAAATGGAAGCTACATTTGATGCTAAAGATAATAAAACAACTCAAAAAGGTCCTTTCCAAGTTTCAGGAGAACCTTTCGTGTATATCAAACAAATAAACGATTTATCAGACGCAGAGAAAGCAGGAAGAGTGTTCAGGGTTAAAGCGCAAATCTTGAAGTTACTGTCAAAGTTATCAGTTGGCAAGGATGGTTGGAGTTTAAGATGTACAATTGTGGATGGTACGGGGAGTATAGATGTGGACTTTACTAGTACAGTACTGTCGAAATTGGTCGGGTTTACTCCACAAGAGATGAATCAGTTAAAAAAGCAAATGGCGACGAAACCCGAGTTGAAACAGAAAGCTGTTTCGGTAAGTGGCCTTGACTGTTTAAGAGAGAAAGTTCCGGATAGGCTTCAATTCAATTTCTTGTCTATGGCTCTCTTTTGTTGACCGGATAAGCTTAACTTGCAAAACCTTTTGTAAACTTGTAGGTAGATAAACTTTTGAGTATTTTAAAGAGTTAAGTAAGTCTTTGACGACAAGTCGATGATTTTATAAAATTATAGAAGCGCCACTTTCGTCATAAACAGTTCTAATATGGCAACATTGGTAAATATTTCTAGGAATTAATATTACCAATAAAAATAATCTTCATTTCATGCCTTTCGGCAAACTGCTACTAATACTTTAACTGCTCCTACTAAGTAATATTATAAATGCGAAAGTTTCTGAGGATGTATGGATGTTAGTTACTCTTTCACGCTCAAACGGCTGCACCAATTTTAAAAAACTAGTTCCAGTTCTATAGGGCAAAAAGCTAGCGTCAGTTCCATAGGGCAAAGAGCTAGTATCAGTTCCATAGGGAAAAGAGCTAGTGTCAGTTCTATAGGGCAAAAAGCTAGTGTCAGTTCCATAGGGCAAAAAGCTCGTGTCAGTTCCATAGGGCAAAAAGCTAGCGTCAGTTCTATAGGGCGAAAAGCTAGTGTCCGTTCTATAGAACACCCGAAAACATCCGGGAAATAGTGTTAATTAGTTTTATTTTAATTTAAATATATTTCATATGTATATAAGTCTGCAAGGTATTTATCTATGGGCCTAGATGCCTGATATTTTTTTTTACCAGCTCTATAAGTCCCCCCCTGAGGGGCACGGGACTACCTTCGAAACACGAAGGGGATTTAGGCCATAGATGCCTGATAGTAAATGATTTTATCATTATAGGGCAAAAAACTAGTGTCAGATCCATAGGGCGAAAAGCTAGTGTCAGTTCAATTTCGGGAAAACTCGACATAAAATAAATGATGCTTACTTTCCACCAGTTAATCAATATGTATTCTTCCTTACAGGCTCTACAAAAAGCAAGGGACACGCTTCAAGTTCTATACTGTATAATAGAGCTAACGATTTTAGAAGTCCCGAAGATAACATGTCTTATTCCGTTTGAAGATGCGCACGTAGATTTACTGAAAAGGAGGGTTCAAAGCAGTGGATTGTTATAGCAGTAAGAATAAAGTCTAAAGGCTCGTAAGTTGGCACTGATGTGAGATTATACGTACTGTTAATATGAATGTTTGTACATACATAAATGAATTATAAATTATATGGCTGACATGTGAGGTTTCAATTTATCTGAACCCTATATTCTTCCATGCTGGAGGAGTGAAGGGAAAACTTAGAATGTAACAGCTGCTAACTCTTTCCAGGCATACCGTAAAAGTCAGTACGTAGGACGCGAAGGTTTTACTGTATTGTGGGCGAAAGGCTGACAACCTCACTATTATGCATCATGTTTCATCTAACAACCCTCAGAATTTATGTCAAATGTGGCATCAAATGGTTCTAGAACCACTGATGCTCTGCCTACCCCGTTAGGGATTATGGGCGTGAGCGTATGTAGGTATGTTTAAACCCTATACAGGGCTTTAGGTAAATTTCTTTCAACCTCTCGGATGGTTAATCAGTCCATGAAACAGAACAACATTCCCCAAGAAACAGATCAAAATACGAAAAAAATTTTAATCTCCCATACAAAATGCGCTATATGCTGACGAAGTTTGTATGGGTGATCAAAATATTTTTTTCGTATGTTGACCTATGATCCATGGGGAAAGTTGTTCAGTTTCATGGACTGATTAACCATCCGAGAGGTTGAAAGAGATTCATCTAAAGCCCTGTAAAATAAAAGCCCGGACCTGGATCCCGTGGGAATTATCAAAAGTGCAGGTATTAAAGAACAAAACAACCAAATGTTTTACAACTATATTTATTTAATACACCTGTTCATAATCATAACGCAATTATATGTGGAGTTCAATATACAAAATATATCAAATCAATTAATTAGATAATAATTAATATAACATAATTAACACAGGCTATCTAACAAGACAATTATAGTCCCGACAAATGCAAACATCAAAAGAAAAACAGGAAGCTGGTAACACTAGAAGACCAATTCCAAATAAATAACATGCTCTTAGCCCTTCATTTTTACATAAAAACACCTTAACTACAATCTGGCACGGCAGTGCACAAGCAAAGTTCTTTCATATTGCGAAAATTCGTATTCTTTTTAAAAATGTAATTTTCAATTCATTTCCATCGACTCATGGCATGAGTCTTCGAATTAAATTTGAAATTGCACCATTTAGAGATCTGTACAAGTAAAACTTTTGTCATGGTTAAAAACCCCAATCCATTGCTGTACGTTTTCTTGAGTAAATAATAAAATAACTACTAAGTTCGTAACTTATTTTCATCATTTTTTAAATTATTTCCATAATTCTTGTAACGTGAATTTGAGACAAACTCATTTTCAATTATATCATTTAAGTTGTAAAACCCAATTACAAAAAACAGAATGGCGTGGGTGATGTTTTTCACATGACAACGTAAAAATGACAATATGTATTTCCATATTTTCCAAACATTTTTTTACTTCCTGTTTAAGTAAAAATCTAACACATCTGCCCCCTTCGTCTAGTGTAACGCTTCTTGTTCGATAAATAAAATTAATCACACATCTACAAAGCAACAACTAAATTGAGCACTCAAAATGTTTACATAATTAAAACTTAGGGTGAAGATAAATATAAATTTATGAAGTAGATATTTACATCACAAATTGGGTAAATACCGCTTGATATTTGACATACATTTGACGTTTTTTTTTAAAATAAATACAAGTACTTTTTTCGGGTAAAACAAAGGTGAATCAAGACTTGGGCCTTCTTACATTTTAGTTTTCATAATGATCTGAATGTTTATTTATCAACAAAACTTACTAGAAATCTAATATCGCAGAGGGATATTGAAAAGGAAATAAATAAGTTATCTAGGTGTCTTCATTACAGAGAAAATGAAAGAAACTTTTAGCCCGATTGTTGGTTTAAGTAGTTAATAAAAATAGTCTTATTTATTAGTATTTCCATGGTATTGTAAATAGTTTAATTTTTATGAACTGTGCATTAATTTTGGCCCTTTCCATAACTTTTCACGATTCACCTCCGAAATGATATACTTACCCTTGGGGCACAGAGCCAGCCAGAAAACCAGCTAAAGAACTAAGAATTGTATAAAAATCCTATTTACAAACTATTCAATTGAGTGAATTGATCTTATAATTTCATTTAATTGCGTCGCGATGTTGACAAGGAACATGCAACACCATTTTTACATTGCTCACTTATATTTTCGACTTTATAGACAAGTAATACAGAGGTTATTTTTCCTTGTCAAATTCGCTTACATATTATTTTAGCATACGCTAGCGTTCTAAAACGCAGGAACTGAATTTAATGTTATTTAATGCCTCGACTAAATATTGTTAGAACGAAATGTTTACAGTGATGGTGACTTTTACATACAATTTACTGCTATTTTAAATTCACACTTCAAGGCTCGCTTTATAAAGATTCTCCTTTAAATAAACCACAAGTTAAAAAGTACAGTTTATAAGTAAATCGTTTAAAAGAGTCCTCGTCCGCGTGGTAAGGGAGTGCGGGGGGAGGCGATAAAGGGGGCCGAGAGAGGTGCGGGCGGCGGGCACATCGTTTAAAAGGTTTACCTATAATTTGGATATCAAGTTTAGCCTAGTTGTAACCGGCTAAAGCTGGGTGTAACTGCACTTCGAGTTTATGCCATAACAGTTACATGTAATCGCGTATATGGTAGCCTTGATGCTACATTAGTATAAATAAAAAATATATAATATTTTAGGGTGGCATGTCTGTGCAGCGTGGCTAACATGCGCGCGAGATAATTTTGATGCTACGCGCTAGAGTGAAAGGTCGGATCTAAATACATACGACAAAATAATGTCGCGGGAGTATACTGGCATTTCTGATGTGGTTACTTTTTACTCTTTTTGTAAAAATGCAAAAAAATTTAAGACAAAAGAGAAAAAATTAGATAGCGGTCTTGTTAAAACTATCTACAAGGTGTTTCAAAAAAAAAGAAATTCCAAAATTTAATTTTAAAAGTGAAATAGTCGCAGCTCTAGTAATCAGTTGCACGGTTTGACATCTTTCAAAATGAAAGTTTCATATAATTAATATGACATACTTGTCATATTTGTAATGCAATAAGCTAAATTTTAATTAATTTTGAATTATCTTTTTTTTTGTTTTTTTGAAACATCTTGTATAAGACACAATCAATTCATTAAGACATAAGTTTTTTTTTAATGAAAATTTAACAAATATGATTATGTTGACACTTTAATGGAAGACTGATACTGATGTGATGACTGCTACTATGATCATTTGGAATTAGTTGTGTTGCAAATTCGCAATAAAGTATTACACTACAATTAAGTTACATTACAAAAATGAGTGTTCTATGCAGTTGTGATAAGAGCGGTTTTACAACAAAAACGTGGTAGTCTAATGTGTTAAGCGGAAACAAAGACTGTGGAAAAAAAAGTGTGATTGATAAGTGTTTCCAATTTAAAAAAAATGTAAGTTACGTCTCTAAAGTACTCCTCAATGTTTCTTCGAAAATAAATTGACTTATACTTTGCCAATTAACATTTGCGAGCGTGCGAAATACTAGTACTATAAGCCCCTTTAACAGCTCTTAACTACTGCTAAATAAAGTTCGTTTTTGAGCGCAAGCATGTTAAATTAGCCACAAAATTGATTTGGAATCCTTGTCTATAGATAAGATTTCATTCCTATAGTGTAGCACACCTGCATAGCTAACTGTACGCGTGAATTTTTTTTATGTATCTCGTCCCATGGTTATGTCATTTGTCAATGTAAGTTTGGTTGGCGCTCTCCGCGCTTTAGGTACGAATTCACAAGTACAATCAACAGCACATCAGGTTACCACAAACTGTCTTTCCCCAATAGATAATAAACTCTATTGCTTAGAGATAAAATTGAAAATCGATTGAAGAAATTTGACCGTTTTTTATAGCATTTTTGCGCCCCGTACTATTAAGTATTCTATGAGTGTAAGTATTTTCTCGACGATTCAATAAAATACTACGCCAAGTAGTTTAATTAGGACGAGTGAAAGAGACGGAGTATGCCTCCAAATATACGTCACGAATGGGACAACGCGTGCGTGTGAGCGAGATGTTTGATGATGTCAGTTGGTGGCAGCTTAGAGAACACATGACCATGTTTCTTAAAGTATTCAAACCGCCAAATGGCTTCGGATTTGGTGTAACGGCTGTAGTCAATCGACAACAGCCGAAACCGACGAATATGCAGTATATGTCACTGGTCGAATAGAGGAATTTTACTAATGTTACTCTAAATAAGTTCGTTGTTTTCTAAATTGGTATATTGAGATGGCGAAAAAATATTTTAGGGTCGAGAAAATTTGGAAAAGTTTTGGTTGTATTTTTTTCTGTCGATTTTATGGGTTTGTCTATAGATCTTGCCTAAAGATGGCAGCTCTAGGGTAATTTACTTAGTTGCGGCATTTTACAACGGCAAGCCATAATTGGTAGGTTTTGAGAAGGCTGCTTGCAACACTGATTTAAAAACAATGACAACTAGACACCAATGTTAATTTAAAGCCAATAATTTACGTTACGTACCTAAAATAAATATTATATTTAAAACGTATAGGTACATGCATTAACATAAAAAACCATTTTTATGAATACTTAAAACTTAAATGGTAATTTTCTAGTGCATTATTTAACTGAACATGTGTAAATTGATTCTACTATTTGTTTCCTTTTCCTCCTAAGGGATAAGCTAACAACGACATTAAATAATAACTCTAGTTGCACCAAAATATACAAATTGAAAATGTGTTCAACAACTGCCATTTTCTCTTCGTACTAGGTAATAAAATAATCTATGGTTTCTGCCTACCCAATGGGTTTATGTATGTGTATTCTATCTCTTTTACACTTCCCACTTATGACTGAGATAGACCGGTTGACGAAATGGCAGTGGCTAGAATAACGGTCTCAATTTGCTGTCAAAATTGAACGTGAAACTATACAAATGACGTTATAAAATGACCTCTTCGTAGATTTACGTATTCTGCCACACCATAGCAGTCGTGAAGGTAACACGTAAGAAAGAGACTTAGAAAAATCAAGTACAAAACCTAGAAGAATAGAAAGCAAAAAGAAGGAAAATCAAAGTTTTAAACAAGATTTTTAACTTCACAACTATTTGATATCGTTGTTAAAGCATGACGATTGACAATGCCAATTCATGGTCACCAGTGAAAAAAACAATAAGACTTCTTTTAGCTCTGGTAATCCGCTGTGAAAATACGTGCGTACGCGCGTTCGTAACTTGCGCGCTCAATCATACGGTGCGTGTACAAACTACAAGTCTATTGTCAAATCACAAGAATAAAATCCACTTCATAGATTTTTACATCATTTATGGATTGCTTAACTTGAACAAACCCGCGCTCCGCCGTGAAACAACCGTTCCTATCCCCGTTAAATTAATAACGAGTTAGTTAAATTAATAAAAAATCACATGATTGATCATTTTAGTAATCGTTTTCCTCACTCAAGATGTTTGTCAATCTACCTTTACATAGCCGGCCCTCGGGTTTTTTCTAGTTGAACTATCCAGCTATGTATGTAATACCATATATTCCAATAATAAATCTTTATTCCCTATGAATAAAGTAAATTTTGCCTTGGAGGGCATTAAAAATATAAAAATTGGCATTCCTTCAGCAGAATTCGATTTAAAAAAATACATTATGAGTGATAAAATGGCGAGGGTTTCAACAATACAATATTAATCCGATGCATGATTACTGGTTGCAAATTTTCCAACGTTATTTTAATGAATTTACATTAAAAGATGATAAAACGTTGTATTCTTTGTTCGCGAAGGATTCAAATAAAACAAGAACGATATAATATGCTAAATATATTTTACAAACAGTAATCATGGACAGAGCCTTGGACGAGTAAATATAAGTTATATGACATAAGTCACAAACACGCCGAGTTCATAACGACGGCGAGGTCACAAATTAAAAATTAATTAAAAGCCGAAGCTATTTACAGCGAATAAACATTTAAATGACGTCATGCAATTTTGTCTACGTACATCCGACTCCGGTCAGTCTTCCTCGTAAATGCCACTCCATTCGATTAGGCCGATCCAGTTTATAAGATCCTTTCGTAGAATAGGAGATAAGCTTGTGCCCTCAAGACTTTTTCCTCGCTGACTTCAGAGACCATGCTATCGGAAACGTAGTACCATTTCCCGGGAGGGACCTCAGGGGTTGAGGCTGGACCTTCCCCGGATTCGTATCCCGACAGATCCGACTCGGAGTCAGCATCTCCTTCGCCCACGCCGGCGGGAGTCGGCATCGTGTTAGCGCTCTTCGGTAAGAACCACCAACGCGGATCGCCCTGCCTCACAGGCTGTCTAACCTTCACATACGCCACATAATGCCCTCCATGCATTCCGCCTGAATGCTCCACAATCCCATAAAGAGAGTAAAGAAGCTCCGACTGCCCCCTCGCTACATTTGGAAGCTTCTTCAACTTGTCCATAGCACAGAACGGGGCCAAATCCAATACGGTTGGAAAATCGACATGCTTTGACATCTTCCTGAACATACACCTCGGTCCGATTTGGAACCTTTTCAGATGCAGTATGAGGATGGCGGGCGGACTTGAGACTAGGAAACGTTTGGTTGCGTTAGTGTAAACGGTTTTTCCGTCTTTGCCGTTAATCCTTTCTGTGCAAGTTTCGCAGCCGACTTTGTTGTTTCCAGTCAGAAGTTCTAGAGCTGTGAATTGACTGAGGCAAGACTGGATGCTGCATTCGTCTTCGTCGCAAACGTAGCGAGGCGACAGCGGACTTTGCCGAGAGAAAGACACGTAGTCCCTTTGAACGCTCTTGTCTGCCTCCACGTTGTTGACTTTAGTTTTAGGGACAGTCGGCGGGGGCTCTACCACTGGGCTTTCAATTGTAACTGGCGACGGATACGTAGGTTTCTTCGTCTTAACGTCATTTAACCCGAGATCATTTATGATGGATAGTTTGTTAGCAATATCCGGATGGTTGCAGAGGTCATTGAAAAGGTTTTCCTGGGTCTTGCTCTCAGGCAAGGATTCGTAGCTGCTTTCACCGCTGTGTTCAAGCACATTTCTACATCCTTGTACACTGATCCCTCGTGAAACTACTTCGTTGGAGAATTCCGGGACATTATACTGCGATATCCGCGACACTGGGCGCTCGTACTCAGTTTTAACCGGAGACAGCTTGTTGTGTTGCGGACTAGAAAGTTCTAGATTGATTTCGCTGGACAAAGAGCTATGGCTGCCGAGTTCCTTCCCATTAGTAGGCGAGTCTACATTGTCGACGGTTTCAGTAGAATTGTGTTTCGTCGCTTCGGGACTGGCGACACCTGAATCGGGATTGGACAGATTTTCTAATGAAATGAGAGGTTTATACTCGAGAGGGATAGCTGTGGTCGAAGTGGAAGAGTCGGCAAATTCGACTTTTTCTTTATCGGGTACTTCTGGAGTGTTGTCCGTTTTTTCCTTATCCATTTCGACAGGGCTGGTGCGGATCGAGTCTGAGCTGATGACTTTTTCAGAATTGTAGCCAGATTCCATGTGGTATGCTGCGAAGTTGGCGGCGGTGTGGGCTATGGCCTGGGTTCCTACTGAGACTGTGTGTGTGTCGGCGTGCCTAGGCAGGTCTTCGAGGTTATCTTCGACATCGGCATCGGATTCTGATGAGGACTTACCATCTTCCTTCGATCCATTCGCTTCAGTTGACGCATCTTGATTGGTGGAGTTACCTGAAATAGAAAGAAAGATATGTTCTTCAAATATTAAGAGAAACAGTTATTATCATTCGGCGAATAGTAGAGAAGAAGAATAGCGAGAAAATAGTAGAGGATAATAGCGCGAGGAAAGCACAGATTAAAAATGAGCGTGCAAGAAAGGTAAAGCTGCACTGCACTGCTTGCCGCGCGACGTCTGTGGAATAGTGCAACTCTAGAATAGCTATTTTAAAGGCTCGGAATAACGTGGTTTGGCCAAAAATAATGACTTCATTTTATTGGCTAAACCACGTTATTCCTAGACTTTAAAATATCAACTTTAAGAAGTCGACACAGGTTGCGCAGTAGTAGCATCAGTTTATAGGGAACCAAATTATTCTGCAGTTTCTAATTTATTTTAGTTTTTCCGGTTAATGTAACTGTTTTTAATACGATACGTTTTTTTAAAGCATTTTCTCAAGGTATTTATTAATTCATAATCATAAGATAGCTTGGCCGAATTGGAATTAATTGAACGATTTTAAATTAAAGCGAAATTTGAAAATGTGAACTTACGATTAAATTGAATAATTTTATCTAATGAACTATGAGATTATAAATTGCGCGATTTAGAGCGGTTAGGATGGAAAGCGGGAATTATTTAATGGATTTGTTATTTTAAAAAATATAATGTGAATGGAGAAATTCACGTTCCAGCAGTTTAAAATTACTCAATATGAAGGCCAGATTCTATCGTACGCGAATGCGGGTGTGAACAAATCGGAATTAGAACGTCCGCTTTACATTAAAAAAAAGCAGAAAAAAGCATTGCAGATAAAATTCACACCGCATCAGCGTAAGATAGAACCCAGCATAAAGATTTTGTTTCAAACCCCCACAGCCAAAAGAGAAAAAGGCAAGATATAAAAACCAAGCAATAAATAACCACCTTTGTTTTTTCTCGCGGCTTTTCTCGCAGCTATTCTTTCTTTCTTAAGCTGATGTTTGGACGTCTTGCTGTCCTCTTGGGTGTTACACATGTTTTCCTCTGGAAATAGGGGTTCAAATCAGTCCATGCCTATTACATAAATCTCTATGTAGTGTTAGATATTAGAGCTGGATAGTATGACCAGAAATAACCCGAGTATAATATTAACATTGGGTTTTCTATAATTTACAAGGCATCTTTTTGAGATATTTCTGTGAATTTGAATGGTAAAAATTCGAACATGTTAAAATACTTCATTTATGTCTGTATTACAGAACGCGACTCTGACTCTGATCTATACTTAAATATCAGTCGTCTTTGTCGTATTGATAGTAAGAGAAAGAGACAATCAATACTTAATTATAGATCTATACTTGAGTCTCCTTCTGTAATACGGAAGTTAAAGTAGGGAGTAAGAAAGGGAGTGGGAAATATGGCTGCTGGCCAAAACCGAACAGTTAGTTCTTTTTATAGTTTTTTATAGGAAGAAAAATCGACATTTTCATACATAAGTAATTGACACCTACCATCAATACAAACATAGTTTTATCTTGATTTTGATAGTATGGGGGGAATCCAGCAAACAAGCTATTCTTTGTTATAGAGATTTATGCTTGGTTGGTAATTTACAATGGATTCAAATGTATGAACGCGACTGACGCGGCGGCCATATTGTGGCGTAGGCTTTAGAACTAACTTCATTTGCGTTCGAGTAGTGATTTATGAAAGTGAATTGTAGAAAAGCATTTGAATTTTTTCAGCTAAGGGACTATCCATAAATTACGTCACACGTTAAGGGGAGGGGAGGGGGTCGACAAAGTGTGACATTGTGTGACAAGGGGGTGGGAGGGGTCATAAGTTTTGTGACGTTACATTTCAAAATGTGTTATGAGTTATGACTCTCATAACGCGTTAACTACATATTTACGACAAACTTAACCTTCTCAGTCCCAAGCACTCTTTTTACGTTTTTACTTTGGTTAATTAAGACAATGAGTTTTGAGTTCTCAAAAAAAAATAGCAACTCTATTAAGTAGGTACTGTTTTTATTAGAAAATTACGAAAAATGGAAAATATGCAAAATATGTGACGTCACGCTAGGGAGGGGGGAGTTTTACAAATGTGACCAGCTGTGACAAGGAGGGGGAGGGGGTCAAAAAAGACAGCATATAATAAGAAAGACACCTATGTGTTTTATTTTAATTACATTAGGTACAGATTTGATTTAAAGTTCTGACCTCAGACCACATTCAATCAAAAGAAGTTAGTTGAAGGCCACTGTTCATATTTGAATATCATCATAGGTAGGGTGGACCTAATGAGCATGATTACTTAAGAAGGTTTTTTTTATATGGCAATCTTATTTATATTTAATTTTATACGCACACAAACAGATTTAATTCGAGCACAATGCAATTATTAAAAACGAAGTTCTGATTTAGACCGCGACACGCCAAACTGATATACAAAACAACTGTTCAGGAAAACATTTCGGCCAGTGTCAAATTCAAGTTTTTTTCTAATAGCAGACTATAAACATTTAAATAGCTAAGACACAAACAGCCAATAGGCATGCAAAGGACATCATTCAAAACGTACCAAAATTTAAAAGTGGCGGCCAAAATAAGTAAATTTATTATTTCAAAAGGACACATTATTCTTAACATTTTTTATTATGACAGCTGAGCTGCACGACCTTTACGAATTTTCCTTTTTTAAGCTTAAAAAATCTAGATTTTGAAGCCTAAAAATCTAGATTTTCAAGTTTAAATGCATTTTTAAATCTAGAATTTAAACCTTTAACCTAATACGTAAAATGTTTTGTATCACAATCTATTGAAACACTATTTTCTATGGCCGGAACATTTAAAATCCAGATTTATAAGTGTCAAGAACAAATCTAGTAATGGTCGTACAGCTTAGCTATCATACTAAAAAATGTTTAGAATAATATGTACTTTCTAAATAATAACTTTACCTTTTTTGGCCGCCACTTTAAAAATTTTGGTATTTTTTGTATGGGCCGAGATTGATGTCCTTTGCTTATACGGCACTCACAATATTATTTACGACGACAGCTGGAACATTCATTTATATCTATAGGGTGGTTTTTTAATTAGCTATCGAAAAGAGGGCGATTCTTTCCATGAAACTGAACAAAGGATGATGGGAATTTTGGTATCGGTATGAGTACCTATGGAACTTGATACCGGCACCAATCGAAATAAATGATACATCGTTAAAAAGCTAATTTTCTGTAGGATAAGAATATTTGAAGCGCTAGTCCTGATTCATTGTCCAATTTTATTAGAGTAATCTTGCGTTGAAAGTTTTTTTTTTCTGTGACATTATTATTCATTTTGGCATAGTATTTTTATTTATTATATTAATTATAAATGATCATCATTCATTTTGTTAATTTTGTTACACATTAAATGAATAAACCCACTTTCAACTTGTTTTATTTAGTGACAGAATAAACAACCAATGATAATAATTAATTAATAATAACTATGCCAAAATGAAGAATAACGTCGCAGAAAAAATGAAAAATAAATAACTTTCAAGGCAGGATTACTCTAGTTGGACAATGAATCAGGACTAGCACTTCGGTTATTAATATTCTATAGAAAATCCATTTTTAACGATGTATCATTTATTTTAGTTGGTGCCGGTACCAAGTTCCATACTGATGTGCCCATCCTCCTTTAATTCTCTTATGAGCTGATTCATACCCTTATTTTGCGCTAACTTATTAAAATTCATCCAATACTTAATTTAATAATTACCAGTTGGAGCCTTAAGCTGAGAATTTTTCGCTAAATCATACGAAACTTCAAACCTATTTTTATTCCTCTCCTAGCTGTCCGCCCGCGACTTTGTTCCCGTGGGAATTGTCCCGGTGGATTTTCCTTTTTTTTAAATATAAATCTGGTTGTGACAATAAGGAACACAACAAAAAAAGAATTATCCAAATCAGTCGAGCCTCTCAGTCCTCCAAAATCGCAATCTTCACCTGCTAGTGATGCACCCTGATGATCAACGGACGAAGCTCTGACATTTTTTCTTTTTAACCCCCGACGCAAAAAGAGAGGGGTGTTATAAGTTTAACGTGTCTGTCTGTGTATCTGTATGTGGTATCGTAGCTCCCAAACCGATGAACCGATTTTTGATTAGTTTTTTTTGTGTTATAGATAATTTTATCCCGAGTGTTCTTAACCATGTTTCATGAAAATCTGTTCAGCCGTTTAAAAGTTATATGCAATCGAATGTCGGAGGTGAATTTTTTTTTATTTTAGTGTTATTACGGTTTTTCTTTACTTGATATTGGCGATTTCGCCGTTATACATTTTAATTTTGGATAAAATACTCAGACATTGGCAAACGATTGTGGACACCATGTCTTGTCAACCCTCAAAAAGAATAGCAAAAGTGGCGTTATCTGAACCACACGATGTTCTGCCTACCCTCTTAGGAATTACAGGCGTGAGTGTATGGATGGAACCATCTGCGTTAGGGGCCGTCAACATATTACGTCACGCAAAATTTCGACTTTTTGAACCCCTCATCCCCCTTATGTCACGCTTTTTTGGTATCCCTTTAATATGCAGTCAGGTTTGGTATGACCCCCCGCTGTGACATAATATGTGGAAACCCCTTACTTATAAACGTACTATACAAAGTACATACCGTTGGGAGTTTTCCTCCGCACCAGGGCCGGCGGCTGCGGTCTACTGGCGGCCACGGGCAGCGACAGATCCAGGAAGTACTCCGCGCGGTCCGACTGGTGGTAACACTCCTGGCACTCCAGGGTTGACACTAGGAACCCGCGGAATACCTAAAATATATATTTTTTTATTTTTACAACGGAAAGTTAAAATTTTTCTTAAGTATATTTACTCGCCAAACTAAACAGTTTTAAGGCGAAACGCGCTTTTTTTATTTAATATGAAAACCTACCACAAATAACTATACGAATTGAACTAGCTTTCCGCCCGCGGCTTCGCCCGCGTGAACTTCGGGAACCGCGTGAAGTTTTTTCCCGCTAACTCCCGTTCCCGTGGGAATTTTGCAATATCCTGTTGTAACTAAGCTTTAAGTTTACTAAGGTACCTGCATGCCAAATTTCAAGCGTCTAACTTAAGCGGTTTAGATTTTTCATACATCTAACCGCTTACGTTAGAATTTCGGGAATTCCTTTCTTAGTGCACCTCTACGGTACCTAAGCTACGTCCCTTCCAAATTTCAAGTGCCTACGTTTAGCCGTTTAGGCTGTGCGTTGATATGTCAGTCAGTCAGTTTCTCCTTTTATATATTTAGAAGATTACACTGTGGACCCGCTGCTCGATGGCAGCACAAGGTTAGACCCACTTAAAATCTAATCGTGATGACGACACGTCCATCGTTTTCTCATCGATATGGATGGATGAGTAGAATCGAGATAACTGGGGCTATTTTTACATTAGGAACCCGCGGAATACCTACAATATTTAATGGATGAGTTTGATCGAGATAACTTGAGATACACTCGGCTTCAAAAAAAATCGCACGTCCGTAAAAGTAGGCTTTAAGCACTGTTAATCCTTAAGACAAGCAGTTATTCGTAGCAATATTGGTATCATTTGAGAGCCCTATAAAAACTCTTTAAAAAAATATCCATTTCATTTGATTAAAGAAAAAGCTTGACACTTTAAGTCACTGTGAATGACAATGGAACTGATTCTCCTCTTCAAATTTTGTTTGTATTGTTTTGTTTTTTGGGTATAAAAGGGTCGATACAGCTTATTGGGGGATAAATTTGCTACCAACAGTCGAAGAAGACACAGAAGAATATCTTTCATCAGAAAAACGTCCTTGAAGATGGACACTACTGCTGCTGAAGCCGCCCAAGTTATCGCACTACTGCAATCAGGATTACGTCAGTGTTATGTTGCTCGGCAATTGCACTTGAGTCGCTTTCTGTTCGAAGAGTGTACCAGCGGTTCCTGCAGACCAGTGGCTTTGTCCGAAGGCGTGGGTCTGGTAGAAATCGCTGCACTTCTGCGAGAGATGACCGATTCGTCGTATCGAAGTCTTTGAGAAATCGGTTCTCTAATGCTGTTGAGTTGCAACAGCAGCTTCAAGCAGTTCGTAGAAGGGCCGTGAGTGTCTCTACAGTTAGAAGAAGACTAAAGGAGAAAAATATTGTGGCTAGAAGACCTGCCACGGGTCCAAAATTAACCGCAGCGCATCGGCGAGCACGCCTGCAATTTGCTCGCGCCCACGTCAATTGGAGCCTGGACCAATGGAGAGCTGTTCTCTTCTCAGACGAAACGAGAGTGTGCCTTTTCTGCAACGATGGACGCAAAAGAGTATACAGAAGACAATGGGAACGTTTTGCCCAAGCCTGCATCCAAGAGACGGTAGAATACGAGGGCGGTTCCTGCATGTTCTGGGGCGGCATATCTGCCGACGGCAAAACTGAACTTTCTTGCGTCTCTCGGACCGGCGGTGCTCGCGGGCAAGGGTCGATGACTGCTCATCGGTACATCACAGAGATCCTGGAAGAACATGTGGTCCCCTATGCTGGATTTATTGGCGACGGGTTCACATTAATGCACGATAACGCTCGCGCGCACACTGCTGGAACTGTGCAGGGCTACCTTCAAGAGGTTGGGATCCCTGTCATGCAGTGGCCAGCGAGAAGTCCAGATCTGAACCCGATAGAGCACCTCTGGGACCAGCTGAAACGCAAGGTTGGATCCCGTGATTCCGCTCCCGCGACTCTTCAGGAGCTCCAAGACGCCGTTATTGAGGAATGGGACAGAATCCCTCAAGAAGAGGTCCAAAAGTTGGTGCGATCCATGAGGGAGCGCATGGAAGACGTCATTAGGGCTAGGGGGGTACCTAACACTAGGTTTTAGGTTAGTTTTAAGCAACTTTGTTTTGAAAAATTAATCAGATTTCATTAGGGTTTTTTAAGGATTTTTATTGTTTTGTAAATTTTTCTCAGTTCCAATAAAAAACATTGAATGAATTATTGTTTTTGCATTCTCTGTTTCCTTACCTTTCAAATGACACCGAACATTACCAATATTTCATAATACAAATACGATTGAAAGATGTTTAAAATAGATTTCTTAAAAGGTGCGATTTTTTTGAAGCCGAGTGTATTATTAACCTACTAGCTGAATAATTAAATTCTAAAACGGATCTAAATTCGCGTATACAGGGTGTAAAAGACAGCTTAGCAAAAACTTAAACCCTGGATTCAGACAATCATTCCGAATGATTTTCCAGTGGAATTTTTCTCCGGAAAATTTTAAAACTTTTTTCAAGTTTTTAAATATTTATGCTTACATTTTTTATTATTTAAACGAATACACTCCATTTTGCAATAAAAAAACAACCATAACAACGTAAAACACTAAAACCAGCAATGTACATCGCACTCCGATAGCAGCGCGGGGCGCGGTTTCACGATACTTTGCGTAGCACCAAAGTAGGTTAATAATGAAAACTTCTTAACGTGACGTTTCCGGGAAAAAAAATAATTACTTACAGCTGATGATAGTTATGGGTAGATTCAACCATTTGAGTATTTGCTAAGCTGTCCTTTACACCCTGTATATGATGACATATTTCTCGACGTTTCGACGCTGTTGCACGCGCCGTGGTTACGGGTACGCGAATTTAGACCCGTTTCGGAATTTAATTATTTATTCAAATTGCGAAAGTTTAAATTAAAGTATTCTATTACTAGCTGACCCGGCTAACTTCGTAACGCCTTAGAATTAATTCCTCGCAATTTTCCCATATTTACTCATCACTCATTTTACTCATTTATTTGCTAAAACGAAACATAACAAATTTACAAAAGAATTCTTATTCTTTCATATTTTATCACCTTTTAAACCTTGAACTTTCACTTTGATTTCAAGACAAAATTTTTCCGAATCGGTCCAGCGATTCTCTAGTTTTAGCGAGACAAACGAACACCAAAGCATTAACAATCATTTTTCTAAGCAAGTGAAACAATACACTTTTAACTTAATTAAGACTCGCCTCAGAAATCTTTAAAGGTTTATATGGACGAAAATCTGCTCCCTCCCTCAGAACTACCAGTAACTACCCATTATCCAAGCCCAAATAACGGGCTTTTAACAGTTTACGGCGCGTGAGATACAAATCTTGCACACACGGGTGTGTAAGAATCACGCGAAGCCCTTTACTGGCGCGGGCAGGACGCCGAAATAGCTATGAAATTCTACCTTAAAAAACCCACTGATTACATCAATAATTTACGAAAACAAAACTAAAAAAACAGCAATGAAATTCTCAAAAACCTACAATGAAACACATGATTTTTACACTAGTTTCACTTATTTAATGAGTGGAAATCATGTCTGTCATTGGTAATACTAGGGAGTTCCATCAAGAAGCAACAACACAAAGTTGTTTTGGTAACATGGTGTAGTTAGTTACAAAAAAAAAAACGCTACACACTCAAAGGCCCACACTAAGGTTTTCCCTTGTGTCGTGGGTCCCTTGGAACACACAAAGACAAACACAAACACCCATGACCCGAGAACAAACATCTGATTTTTACACAAATGTTTGCCCCGACTGGGGATCGAACCCAGGACCCGCCGATCAAGAGGCAGCGTCACTACCACTCGACCAAACCGGCCGGCAAAGTTAGTAGGTAACTACACCAATAAGTTACCAAAACAAAGCTACAAACCTGCTCCGGCCTGAGCATGGTGTCAGAAGCTTGCTGTCCGTAGAACTTGACCTTTTGTTTGACCTCCCCGTCGACCTTGGCGGGGTCCACCTTCGAGTTCATGCCGAGGCTGCTCAGGATCACTGACTGGTAGCGGCGAAGGTCTTCTGACCTGGAAATGTAAAGTAAAATATATGGAGTAACTTCAGATTAGTAAGCGGAACTTTAGACCATAGAACCCTAGCAGCATTTCTACGGCGCTGAAAAAGACGCGCTTCAAACGCGATTGGAACGCAACCTTGTAACCTCAGCACATGGGCGATCGTGAAATGCGCATTTACAGAACTTTTTTTTTAATTAAATTAAATTTTAAATTAAATTAAATTTATTTAAGAATAAAGTATTTTACAAGTTTACATTTCGCACTGATGCTCACACTAGGATACCCTGTGTTGTGAGTTATCAGCCTCTTCCCTTTGGACATGAACATGAGGTTGACTTATATTTTAGCAAAAAATACAAAGAAAAAAAACAAAAATCAAAGTAAAACTAACAAATATATGCGCAGATACAGCGATAAAAACTAGTTTCGAATGCACTTCACACGCGCGTTTGAATCTATGTAAAATTTTACAATTTTACATCTAGTAATTAATGAAATTAGTTTTATTTCCATTTAAATTATATTCGTTGCAAGTGTTTTCCTTAATAGTTCAAAGTTAGTGTTTAAATACTTTGGTTTCATAGATGTTGAAATGTGACGTCACGAAATGTAGGACCCCTCCCACCCCCTTGTCACACAATGTCACACTTCGTCGACCCCCTCCCTCCCCCTTAACGTGTGACGTAATTAATGGATCGCCCCTAACTAGATCTTCTTCTTCTTCTTTTTGTGTAGGTATAGTCAAGTGTGTGGCTAGATTGGCTAACCCTGGTGTCAGAGTATTTAAACCGCAAAATCGACAACAGCCGGGATCGACAGCTTGACGTGCCCTCCGAAGCACGGAAACTTTCGTGATAAATTGCCACTTTGGTCACCCATCTGGATCCCTGCCTCTGTGTACGTTGCTTATCCTCACTGATCGGTTGAGATCAGCGAGCGCCACTGGGCTACGAGCATTTTAAATACACTGGAATCCAATAAACTGGATGACAGTTCAAATACATAGATAGATAGATAGATAGATAATACGTTTATTCAATGACCAGCAACTTACATAAAACAAACAACTTCACACAATACACAAATATAAACAAAGAAAAAACATCAAGGGGAATCGTGATGTGAAACGCTGGTCAAGGAAGAGGTCCTGACTCAGCATAGTGTTGTGGTTGGAGCCACATACATAGATTTGTATTGAAGTGTTTTCATTGGCAGGTTTTCGATCGACGACATGACAAAATTACATCACGCTATTTAGCTAGATTTGTATTGAAGTGTTTTCATTGGCAGGTTTTCGATCGACGACATGACAAAATTACATCACGCTATTTAGCTATGCTGATCTAGTTAGATAAGGGAGAGAAAGAAAACTTAGAAAGTGCCAGCTGCCACCTCTTCCCAGACAAACTGTAGAAACCAGGTGGGATGCGAGGGTTTTGCTGTATCAACAATGCCTTTCAGCAAATAGCTGCAAGCGCTCAACCATTTTTGATAAATTTTATCTGAGACCACCTCATGAGTATGCTCTGTCGAACAAAGAAATAATTTTGAAAATCGGGCAACAATTGCAGTCGCGTAACACAAAAAAAAAGTCAAATTGAGAACCTCCTCCTTTTTTTTGAAGTCGGTTAAAAATTTAATTGTTGTTTACAAAGTAATTTGTTTAGTGGGTAGATTTGCACAGTTTTTATCATTTTTGATAAGCATGGTTCAAGTTCAACAAAACATAATTTTATTATTTTATCTTTTATGTAATGTTTGGCAATGGTGTCCCTCGCGCGATTCTTGCACACCCGTGTGTGCAGGATTTGTATCGCACGCGCCGCAAACAAGCGCGCGACGGGTGTTTTGATAGCTAAATTTAAGTCACCATATCTTCCAGTACAAAAAGTATTAGAAGGTGCATTTATTTGTACTTACCCTAACTTATCTTTATTATACAGGGCTTTAGGTATCTCTCTTTCAACCTCTCGGGTGGTTAATCAGTCCATGAAACTGAACAACTTCCCCAAGGAACATAGGTCAACATACGAAAAAAAAAATTGAGTTACCATACAAACTTCATCAGCATATAGCGCATTTTGTATGGGAGATCAAAATTTTTTTTCGTATTTGTCAGAAGTTGTTCAGTTTCATGGACTGATTAACCACCCGAGCGGTTGAAAGAGAGATAGATACCCTGTATAGTAAATTTTCTTTAGTCAAAAAAATGAAATTAGCTTCCACAATTAATTGGCTGGTGCTATCAAGAGAAGTTTTTTTTTCGCTGACATTTTATTTACAGCTTTCTGCAGTCGCCCACAGAATTATTTTTGTTTCCTCCAAAACTATATGCCAATATAAAGTGGTCAGGGAATCACATTTTAAAAAATTCAGTTCTAAAGTATATCTTGTCTGGTGGTGTTAAAGTTAAGATTAGCATGACCTTAGCATATTAAGTAGAATAATTAAGTATACTACTACCAAGGCATAAAAACCGCACAATAAATAATGACTACAAGGTTATAACCTTCCGAAAGCAGAACAATGAGTAACCATCTTATATAATTTCCTTTTCCTGCAATCGTTTGTTGCGATTCGCACGCATGCGTAGAATATTTACGTTTTTTTGCCTTGTATAGTCTAGTGGTTTTATAAACAAAAATATTATTTATAGCATTCAAGAAAACTTCCTTATTTTGTTCATCCATACACGTTGAAAGGACGTCATGTAGTTCTATTATAGAACTACTTAAAGCAACATTTGACATTCTTCTTCTTATCGTGTAGGTATAGTCAAGTGTGTGGCGAACTTAGCTAACCCTGGTGTCATTTCAAACCGCCAAATGGCCTCTGACTTGGTTTTAAACCCTCGCGCGATGTTTGCACACTGTGTGCAGGATTTGTATCGCACGCGGCGTAAACAAGCGCGCGACGCAGTTACTGTTATCAATCAATAACAGCCGGGACCGACACTTAGTGCCCTGCGGAGCACTGAAACGCTCGTAATAAATTTAAAGTATTACGTGACGAATTGCCGGGACGAGGGAGGGATCTTGTAAAACGTTACGATGCTTTACAGGGGCAGGAGGGGGGAGTTTGAACTACGCCTTAGGGACCATCCATAAATTACGTCACACATTAAGGGGGGGAGAGGGTCGACAAAGTGTGACATTGTGTGACAAGGGGGTGGGAGGGGTCATAAATTTTGTGACGTCACATTTCAAAATGTGTTATGAGTATCAAAACGCGTTAACTATTAATGACAAACTTAACCTCTTCAGTACCAAGCACTCTCTTTAAGTTTATTCTTTTGTTGAGACATCGAGTTTTGAGTTACCAAAAAAAAACTATTTAGTGCGGCTTTTATTTTAAAAATACAAAAAAGTGGAAAATATACAAAATATGTGTCGTCACACTAGGGAGGGGGGAGTCTTAAAAAGGTGACCAGCTGTGACGAGGAGGGGGAGGGGGTCAAAACATCAAGAAATTCGTGTGACGTAATTTATGGATGGCCCCTTACGTAACATTGTTTTTGTTTTAACCTAAAGGTATTTTAGCGACTTTCCGGTAATTTACGCCTCATAATTGTGACTTTTAGGTAAAAATGGTCACTTGGTGGTTACGTAACACAAATGAGACCTGCCTCCTAGTAATCCATCCCTGGCAACGACACCTCATTTTTTTTCTGAATCTGAGGTGTCGTCCTATGGTCTCATGCGGTGTGGTAGGCTCTGTAAAGGGCCGTCTGGTTCGCGACCATCCTCCTACCGAAGTCCGACGCCAAACAGCTTGCTGTGTTCCGTCGGTGCGTTGGAGTACCAGTGCCTGTATAGGCATTTTCTGGGTTAACTCGCTCCATCGTCGACCTCATCTTTGATATTTATGGTCAAGATTGAGGTCAATAGTTAACCCATCTTATAATATTAAAAAAAATAAACGTAACGTTTCACTAGGGGGGATGGGGGTACAGAAAAACGTTACGGTGCGTTACGTGGGGGGTCAAAAATCTCCAAAAACTGCGTTACATAATTCTTAACGCTCACTAAGTATAGATCAACACTTGAATCTCCTTCTGTAACGCATTTAGTAATTCGTTGCTTGCTTTTAAGGATTGAAAAGCTTGTAGTTGCTACGTATCATAGCATTAAGTTTAGTTTTGTAGTTTTAAGTGGCCTGTAATGGACTAGTATGGTGCTTGCTTGCGACTTTATACTTATTAATGGTCTTGCTTAACATTTTTATTTCTGTCTTTTTCATCTTCCATTTCTGCATTAACTTATTATAGCCTTGTTAAAGAGTTCTTTTCGTCACATCAAATTGCCGAATATTAATGCATGCGGAGTTTACTTGTAATTGGTTAAGCATTTAGTTGGTAAACATAGGTGTAATATTAAAAAGGTAATAATGTTTATTACCTAATCCTTACTAATATTATAAATGCGAAAGTAACTCTGTCTATCTGCCTGTCTGTCTGTCCGTCTTTCACGCCTAAACTACTGAACCGATTTTGATGAAATTTGGTACGGAGATAGATTAGAGCCTGAGAAAGGACCTAGGTTACATTTTATCCCGCAATTGGGCACGATGTAACCTGTAGTCCACGCGGGCGGAGCCGCGGGCGGAAAGCTAGTAGGTAAATAAAAAGTAATACGGGTGTGAGAGTTGATAAGAGTACTTACCTAACAGCTTCAAGTAAATGCCTCAGCAGCTCGTGAGCGTCATGTTGGTCTCCCCCTCCGAACTGAGGCAGTTTATTAACCAGCGCCGACAGCAGCCTTCGAGGGTTGTAAACACCGCCTTCTCCTGAAAGGGGGAATCAGGAATTAGTTTCATATACACATACATACACGCCTATAATCCCTAACAGGGTAGGCAGAACATCACTGGTTCTAGAACCACTAGATGCCACGTTCGACACAAGTTGTATAATAGTGAGAGGTGGTCAGCCTTTCGCCTAATATACAGCAAAACAATCGCATCCCTCTTACAGACTTTCACTCCCAGTCCAGAATGGAAGGATAGTTACATTTTACATAAATGCAAATTTTTTATTCCACACACAAATACATAATAGCAAGACAATACCTTAGAGGTGGGGTGGAAAAGGTATGGACACAGCAGGCTGATTTTAAGGCGACTACAGCACCTAAATTACGATTTTATGATGCGTAGATAAGCATGACGCACTGCATTAAATCGAAAAAAAAATACTACGGTAATATTCAGGACATCAACTAGATAAGTAGTTTGCTGAAAACATGATCCAGCACTTTTGGTTCGATAGAAAAAGCTCACAAAGTCACCTCTAAATACCCAATATTGTGATCTTTTAAACTGTAAAAACGATAGTAAAATGCACACAGGAACTTGAATTTGCTATCAAAATGTTCGTGACTGAACACTCTCGATAAGTAGTTAACGCATTTTTCGATTTAAGCTATTATCTTTCCATAAATCTCATTTTTCTAACTTTCGAACATGTTTTTACGCACGCAAGCTTTCATAGTCGGTAAACTTCGTGTATCGACACTGTTCGCACTGCCGGCCCAGGCCTGTTGAGAGACGGAGATGGCACTATTCCTATGTGTGCTGCCTTTATCGGGTGCTGTAGTCGCCTTAAGCCCTCCCTGACTTACAGTATAGGGATTTTATGCTTTGTGTTGTTATTTCTTGACGGAACTCCATTTAAGTAAAACGAAAAGTTTTTATTGTAATTCAATAGCATAAAGAAAGAAATAAATTGAGATTTCACTACAAACAATAGGGTAGATGACTGATATTGAATATGAATACTACAGGTATATATTTAGTAAGATAATACAAAATAGAGGGCTTTAGGTCAAGGTTAGGCTCTTTCAACCTCTCGGGTGGTTAATCAGTCCATGAAATTGAAAACAATTTTGATCTCCCATACAAAATGCGCTATATGCTGATGAAGTTTGTATGGGAACAAAAATTTCCTTATGTTCCTTGGGAAAGTTGTTCAGTTTCATGGATTGATTAACCCTTTGATTATTTACTCTCTAGATAGCGCGTCTCCACAGAAAAAGCGTAGAAAAAAATAGTGGCTAACTGTTAGCCTCTATGTCACGCCTCGTTCTTTAGTCTCAATTGGGCTATTGAAGGATACGCTCGTTTCGCGGTAATTTTGTGTTTGATTTAGTTGGTGAAAATGACAAGTTGTGCGATCAAAGTGTGCAGGAACTATAAAGGACGCTTGAAGGCATCCGATAATATATCCTACCATCGGAAAGTAGCTCTGAATCTAATAGTTTTACATTATACAAATCCACATAATTTATTAATTTTTTACGACTCCATCTTGTCATTTTTTAAGTGTTTCTAGTTTTGATGCACAAATTTCCCCCTAATTGTGTTTATTAACACCTATAAAAAATGTTACTGGGTCATGTCTGTAGTTGGAAGATACATACATATCTCACGCCTATTATCCCTTTCGGTGTAGGCAGAGCCGCAAACAATCCTGGTAAAGCAGCACTTACGGCCACGTTTGGTCAGATTGGGAGATACTTGGAAGATATTAAAAAAAAAACTACATTACAAATAGGCTACTTTTTACCACGGGAAATATCCTTACGGTAAATTCACTTTTAGTTTGAGTGAAACCGCAGGGCAGGAAGCTATTCAACTATATAACTCTGTTGCATCGTCATTTCTATATTGCAATAAATAATACAAGCTCATATTCAAACACGAAGTAGTTAGATTTTGCACGTAATCTTCACACGATTTTTCCCCATTTCAGTGGAGTGAGACGCAAAGCTTGCAACATTATACACTTTCCCAAATGACAGGACGCGCGCGTAAGACAAAGCCGCAACTAAGTTTGTGTGCGTGGCTCACGCACACAAGCTTTTAAAAGCTGGCCGTTTTTCTTGCGATGCTTATAGCGTAACGCGCTATCTAGTGAGTAAATAATCAAAGGATTAACCACCCGAGAGGTTGAAAGAAAGATACCTAAAGCCCTGTATACTAACAGAATTCGAAATCAAATTAGAAATTGGTCAATAAATAAAAAACTTATAACCAATCAAATATTTTTGTCTGTCTCTTTCTTATAAAACAAAATTTTCTATGGAATTTATATGGCGGTCCTCTCTGTCTAGTTAATATTTTAAAGATATTAAAAAAACTATTTAAACCAGGCTATTAATGAGGTAAAGAAGCTTCAATTTAAATAATAATAAAAAATAGTCATCTATCTTATTGTTTTTAAATGCAACAGGTTTCATACAACATCTTCAGAAAATCAGATAAACAATCTATACCTAATACACAGGTTATTTAATCCTTATTCAGGCTCTAATCCTACCTACTTAATAATGTTACTAGGACTAAGTAAAGAAAACTGTATTAGTTGTAACTAAATTTTGTTGTGGATAGGATAAAAAAATAAAGAAAAAATTGAATAGGTATAACAGTCAAACACTCCATATTGCAAACTGACAGTTTTACTAACACTGAAAAAATTTAAACACTGCTTTTAATAAGCTTATACATAGTTTATCCTTTTTTTGCAGAAGTTATGGTTAGTCAAATATTTTTTTTTACTTTGTATTTAAAAAAAAGGTAAATTAATGTATTGTATAGTAAGACAGTTTTCAAGCCAGACTCACAATCCCAGCATTAATCCACTAACAGTACCAAAGTGACATGATTAAGTTTCAAACATTCAAAATTCATCATTGAAACAAGTGTTTTGATACCTTTCATGTTAAATAATGTAAGTTGACACCTCTGTTTTTATGCAAATCAAGTCTTTTAAGATACTGAAAGATAATTTTAGTCATGATTTTGATATTTTGAATTAACTGTAAGATGTTTATTGGATTTCAGATTATATGTTACATGGATTGTATAGATTTTTTCCCTTTTTTGGTGCATTACACCAAGATAGGCATAAGTTCCATTTGTAATTTGGTGTATTGTTACAAATTTATTCTTTTCTATTTCTTTGCCAGGCAAAGTTATCCATCCTTTCATGAAAATAAGATAAAAGAAACTTCCTTGATAGTTTTTTTATTCAATATGAAGTTTTGTTTACACAAGTATCCTCATGAAGATGTATAAAAAGTTTATTTTTGCCTGAAAAACTGGTGCAAAATAATAACATTTTTATTTAAAAAAATTATCCCTATATTATGTACAGGGATAACGGCACATCATGCTATCCAAAACTGTCAAATTTCTTCAATCGATTTTCAATTTTATCTCCAAGCATTAGTTTTCTATCCATTGGGGAAATTTGACAGTTTGTGGTAACCTGATGTGCCATTGACTGTACAATCACTCACTCTTAAATTCCCTATCAGGCTAGACAGTTTCATTGGTCAGATTTGCCATAAGGTTTTCTTTTTTTTAAATGTTATAATTTGCATCCATAAGGTGCCTTTTGCCTATCAATAAGGGGTTAGGATATATCTACATTTTACTCTAGGTGGGCTCGATCACAACAAGGATAGCCAGAATCTTGAAGAAGGTTGAAAATATCTAGGTAGATTTTAAGAAAACAAATCAAAATTAGCTCACCTGCTTGCAATTCTCCTAAAGTTTCAGCCAGTGTTCTCGTCAGACTTCCCCACTCGGCCAACTGTCCAGTAATTGGAGGGAGCTCCACTTCCTTCAGTTCATCTCCCTCTCCCTTTAACTTCAACTTCCCTCCAGGCAAAGTAAACCTTTCACCAGGAGTCGACATCTCTTGCAACACTTGCAATAGATATGGAGTCTGAACTAAGCATTGCATTACTGAATTAAAGAAACATGTGTTTCCCAAATTCGATAACCCTCGTACTCTTGGTAAACTGAGGGCCATTGCCTTCTCTTTACCTTTGGATAACGATAACTCAGTTTTGATAACAGTTTCTGTTGATGCGGGAAGGTCATTCTTTTGATCGTAATATAGTTCTATAGGTGATAAACTAGCATTCTTAGGGTTACCTCCAGCAACTGCCTGCTTTTTAAGGTATTCTATGCATTCGTGAAGCCTCTTCGCGCTTGAAGCTGAGACTTCATTGTTGCAATTGTAACAGTATATCTCCCAGGTTGTAGTGTTGGCGGTGAGGGCATGGCAGTCAGAATGCGGCGTGTTGAAGTGGTTCAACGCGTGCTTATTCCTCGTCCGCCCGCATAATTGTGTGCCACATCGCAGGCACATCCACAAACTGAGATCTTCTTCAAAATCTGGGTCAGACACTTCAGTGCTTCCCGCCTTTTTACATTCAGCGCACTCTTTCTCGAAGCCTCCAATCTTCAACGCCTTCTTCAGACGAGTAAGGTCTACGGCTTTAGCGACGTGAGGGCATGCTGATTTGACACTCTCGTCGCAAGACTCAGTGGATTCATCTCCGTTCTCTCCCGGGTCACTCTGTCTCTTCTTTTTCACCATTATCGCTGTAACTCGGTCAACGGACTGCCTGCAACACGTAACGAGATACTTTAGTAAGAATAGCACTACCACAAAAAGAGAAAAATGACAAATCTGTGTCGATAGCCATTGCACGCGTGACAACGCACATTCATCGCGAAAGTCCAACAGGAACACTTTGTCGTTGCCAAAAGTTTATAAATAAATTCATTTAGTACTTACAGTTACATGCGAAGAGATTTGAATCCAAATAGAGAGACTCAAATGCGGAAAATCCCCTTTCTTCTAAAATTTCTAGTCAGAAAAGTAAACCACGGCCGTCAGACAGGTCAGACATATTGACAATGTTACCAAACGTAAAAAATATAAAAAGATGAACAAAGAAAAACAGTAAAGATTGTGTTACACTATTTATAATCGATAATCGATTTGGCTAATATTTCTAGTTTCCAGATCCGAAAATGATAATGGCAGGCCCTCTGGTGCAGAGTAGCGAAACTAAATTTCTGAAACGTCAACATGATCGTGATGGAATCTGCTAATCAAATTGTGAATTCTCATTGATTTCTGCAAAATTCACGTCTACATCTGCAAATATATAAGTGAAAATTTATCATTAAAAGCCCCACGCCACATACGGCTGGTATTAATATGTAGTTTACTTAGTTGAGTGGTAATAAAAAACCTCGTTATCTGAAAGTGTTGATGTTGTCCACTTGAAGTTGAAGAATACTTCAAAATGTCTCTTCCTGGGAATGGGATCTTCGTGGTGCAGGGAGAGATGGCGATGCTGGTCACGGCCATGCGTCGGAGCACGCGGTGGGGCTCACATTCCTTCCCTAACGAAGAGTATGATGTGCTGATGAGGACCTTTCAGGATTTGAAGACTATCTTGAATCAGGTGGATGACCTACGCCTCCTGGACCCTGCCACGTACTTGAGCCCATTTCTGGAGGTGATCAGAAGCAAGGAAACCACAGGACCTGTGACCAGCCTGGCTTTATCAGCTATCCACAAGTTTCTGTCCTATGGACTGATAGGTACTTATGATTACAACATGAATATCAACTATTACATTTTTACTAAAATTAAATTGCATGATTTCATTCTTGTTTCTTGTTATTTAAGTATTTGAATGACGAATATGGGATTCTAAATAATAAGAAATCACATAGATACTTATGCCTAGGTCAAACATCAAATATGCAAGAATAGGTCTTAACAAATTTCAACAAAGGTAGTCACTGACGTTAGATTTTGAGGAGCTGGGCAAAAGTTTTCGTTCCTTTGCTGAACAAAGTCCTTGCTAAAGAACAGGGAATTGAATTTTAACTAGGTACTGACTCAAATGCTTTGTAAAATTTTAAAAAACTGAATATGTGATTAAAGAAACGCAGTGTTTCTGTAGTTACCTATGCAAAATGTAACATTGTTAAGAATATTTACTTAAATGTCAGTTTTACTGGTTAACCACTGATTAGGTGTCAGTGGTTAACCAGTTTTGAATGTTATTGCTACCAAAGCAGTTACTTATAAAAAATGTTATTTTACAACTTTAAACAAATTACAACGTGCACCAAAGTGCTAAACATATTTAACGAGACTATTTTGATTAATTTGACAGATTTTGTTGCTTCGATAACTAAGTTAAATTAGCCTGTTAAATATATTAAAGTCTTTGGTCAAAGTTTACCTTAGTCAAACTCAAAATATGTGTAGTTTATTGTAAAACAAGTAAAAAGACATATTTAAGCTATGGGTAACTACTTTTGCATTGCATTTCCAGACCCGACACACCCTAGTGTTCCAGCAACAGTAGAAGATATAGCAGATGCTGTGACCCACGCCAGATTCGTGGGCACTGACCACTCTTCCGATGGTGTTGTCCTTATGAAAATTCTTCAGGTTGGCTATTTTACATATAATAATAATAATAATATCACGCATGCCTTCCAAAAGTCCAGGACTTAATTGCCCGAGATTATGGGTCATCAAATTGCATTTCCATATAACTTGTGTGATTTGCCTTTGTATCGGTATTGCATGTTGAATTTTTTTTTTTAATTTCATATAGGTTTCTTGGAGAAAGTTGTTCAGTTTCATGGGGAGAATCACCACGTAAAGTTTCGCTAATTAATTTTAAGTCACCCATATAAAATATACTTTTATAAAAAGCCCTTTTTTCAATATGGGATCATTCAACAATTACGTAATCACCGGAAGGGGGGGGGGGTCGGGTGCTTGTATATACATCGGATTATTTGGGGGGGGGGGGAAGAAGCCATGATTACGTCATCATTTTATAACTAATTAACGTATAGCGAAATGAATAAATAAATTATCTTTAAATATTTACGTCCAATTTTGAAGTGTATTACTGGTAACACTAACTATTAGATAGATGGAACGGGATTTCCCCTGCTATAGACAAACTGTGGTTCAGTGTGACCAGATTCAGTTTTTTTATACTTTTTCGGCATATTTTATCGATTTTTTCAAGCATCGGTATTGTTATAGATATGTTGGAGGAAGTAAGTATTTTAGGTAAAAAGACCCATAGAAACATAACATAGGAGTCAGTGCTAATACAGCAAAAATTTTAAACACGGACGGATTACGTAATCAAGGCGAGGGGGGGGGGGGTTAAAAACAAAATATTACGCTGTGATTACATAGGGGGGGAGGGGGTTAAAAAAACGGCCAAAAATGATCACGTAATTGTTGAACGGTCCCTATGCCCTTTTATCAGTGGAAAATGTCAGTTTCCTTCAATTCCTTTTATTATCCATCTTATAAATCATTTCCTTTATAGACAGAGATACTCTGTGGAAAACTGTACTTGTTGCATTTTAATGCCTATTCTTTGATAAATTAAACATGGTTTTATTATAAGATTAAAAAACAATAAATATTTTATTAAAGATTAAAAAAAACACTACTCATATTTATTGAGTTCAATATTGCATTTAATTGCAATATGTACTTATGAAATAGGTGATAAAATTTACCAATTATATTTTCTTGCAATGGTTTTCGTCATTATTTGGCCATAAGATTTAATCTCACTTTAACTTTTTTGTGATTGTGTGCAATAAAGATCATCTAGGTATCTATCATATCTATCTACTTCTCTTCAGGTCCTTCGAACCTTGATGCTGAGTCCGGAAGGCGCCATGTTGACAGATGAGAGTGTGTGCGAGATCATGCTCAGCTGTTTTCGAATATGCTTCGAAACTAGATTGACAGGTAAACAACTGGATTCTTTTGGAAAAATCTATAAAAAAACTACCTATGACAACTAAAATAACTATGTGTAACTAATAATATGTAAGTACAATATCCTTTATTGCATGCCAAATAACATACATATTATGTATTATTATTTATTTATTTTCTATTTCTGTTTGCTATTTATGAGTTGCATTCTTCGATCAACTATAAAGAACTAGATACACAATCCACAACAAAAAAGTTCCCTCACTAAATGATCACCCACTTGACGTTTTGGGTTGTCTTTTCGTTTAGTATCATTCGTTCGTTCCGAAAGTAAGCATGCCGCAGTGCGCAGTGAAAAATTGTAAAAATCACACCTCCAGAACATTAAAAGAATATGGAATGACATTTTTTAAATAAGTAGTTTTGTAATTATTATATGTGAATTGAAATTATCTTGGTATTTGGCCAAGAAAAGGTTATAAAACATTTTTTTAGTTTAATTTAATAACATTTGGCGAGAGTATAACCCTTTAAATTGAATAGACACTAGCGGAACTTACAAATCCATACCGTTTTATTTCAACATCATTTGTTCGGGTTATGCAGTGACTCTGTTCTAAAACAAATAGAGACGCTTTTTTTATATAGTGTTTTTTTTTTTTCATTTTCATCTGTGTTATAAAATTTAAGTGTAAAGAGTATATGTATTAATTCTGTTTTCTATACTTACATTAAAGGTATTATGGCAAAACCATTGATCATATAAAATTGAATTAATAAAAAATTTAACGTGCGTGACGTTTACAAACAAAGTTTTATTGGATTTTTAGTTTTCCTAGAGATCCTGTGCGATGTGGACAGTGGACATACGTGGTCGCACGTCAAAGATGTGAAGATTTTTTCTAGCCGTCGCAAAGTAGTGTCTTTTGCTCCAAGCATTTTTTAGAAAGTGACTCGTATGTCATTACAAAAGGAGTCAAAAGGTTACACAAAACAGCTGCACCTCAAATAGTATGTACCTTTTTATCACTTTTTGATTTGGAGTTTCTTGTATTGAATAAAATAAAAAAAATATATTTCATCTTCAGGACAAAGATGATGACAGCGAAGAAGACAAATGTTTTTTTTTTTTGAGTTAGTTGCTTTTTTTAATAAATTATTACTTGTACTTAAATATCTATTCAGTTTCATAGCTAATTTCCTCTCTTAAATCTCAATAGGTCATTTCTGTTCAAAAAATTATACTAAGTTTTAAATAAGCAAAACATAATATATGTGTAATCGGGAAAGACACAGTTCTTTTCTTTTTTTATAAGTTATTTCATATTTCATAAAAAAATAAGCATAGAATATTAGGTTTATAAGCAATAATTAAGAAGAATGGCGGCGGCTGTGATTATCAATTGTAATGTATATTAATCGTCGGTTAATTTGAAATGAATGTGATTTTTTTAATAATAAAAGACCATAAAAACTAACATAAAAGTAAACGGCTGAACCAATTTTGATAAATCATATCTGAAATCCAGCGCAAGAAGAAGCTTTCGAATAAAATAAACTGCACCATTAACATCATCAGTTTAAGAGCTATGATGCTCCTATACATACACAACACAATCAGGGGTTAAAAAGAAAACCAAACCATTTCGTAGCATTTTGAATTTGTTAAAAAGTTTGTACGAAGATTTTATATGTAAAATCGACCCAACTAATATATTTTTAAAATTAACAAAGGCAACTCCACTCCTCCCATGTTCTACGTGACAGCCAGTGTCATCAAATTGTCTTACGTTATCCTTTGTTCAAAACCCAAAGTGGTATTTTACAAATTAAACAGATTTTATTTTCGACCTTATAATATTACGTTAAGGTTTAAATTAGATTAAAATGTTTGACACTTTAGAACTCTTTCATAATACATGAAATGGTATACAACTATCTAAGTACGTATTGTAGTTAGGACACTTTTAAATTTCATTTTGTATGGGACTGTGTATCTAGTTTTCTATAGTTGATCGAAGGTTGCATTAAATAAAATTAATTGAAAATTCTATTCTAAATAAATTTATATAATAATATATTTGAATATATATAATCATTATTGTCTATTTCAAAAATATATAATAATAATAATCGTTTATTTCTGCAAACACACATTTACAAAGTTACATTTTAAATGAAAAAATAATAATAATAGTAACTATGTTTTTGGTGTACAATAAAGAGTATTGTGTTGAATTGCTTTGTATTTCTTAACTTAATTTGTTAATTTTAATCTACTTTTATTATGTGTGTATCTTTAATCTTATCTACAAATAAATAAAAATAAACTTGTTGCTTTCGTCTGGTAGAGTTGCTGCGCCGCAACGCAGAGCAGTGTCTCCGCGACATGACGCAGCTGATCTTCCTCCGGCTGCCGCAGTTCGGCGCGGAGGACGCAGCCGCCTGTTTCGCCACTCTCGGCCTCTCACTCAAGAAGAGGGACAAGACTAACAAGAGGAAAAGCCTCACGCATGTTGCTAGTAAGTTTTAATAGAATACAATCCCTACTAATATTATGAATGCGAAAATAACTCTTGTCTGTTATTTTCGCATTCATAATATTTCTTATTCTGTTATTTTCGCTCTCTGTCTGTCAACTAAACCGATTTTGATGAAATTTGGTACAGAGATAGATTAGACCTTGAGAAAGAACATATGCTACATTTTATCCCACAGCTGGGCACGATATAACCTGTAGTCCACGCACTACCAGAACCGACGCTATTACCAGCGAGATAAGAGAGTCGTCAAGATCAACATGTGCAGCTTGATGTGCTGTCTCTATATTGAATACTTAGTTAATTATACAGGGTGTAAAAGGCAGCTTAGCAAAAACTGAAACCCTAGACTCAGACAATCATTCTGAAAGATTTTCCAGTGGAATTTTTCTGCGGAAATTTTTTATTTTTTTTGAAATATCTTCTGCTTCCATTTTTTAATATTTAATCAAATCCACTCCATTTTGTAATAAACAATATTCATAACAACGTAAAACACGAAAACCAGCAATGTACATCGCACTCCGATAGCAGCGCGGCGCGCATAGGGGGGGGGGGGGGTACCAATTCGAAATTCTATAATTGATGGCAAAATATTGATAACTTCACACAAAAATCATAAAAAAGTATATCTACAGCTGAGAAATCTACATACTTACTTATTATTACATACTATAATACAGTATTAGTTACTTTTGAATACACTCTAGCGTATTAAGCTAGAGTACATTTAATTTTCGCCAGGCCCGCGGCCCTCCCTAGAAAATAACCCATGGCGGCGCGGGGGGATCGCGCGCGGGGTGCGGTTTGACGATACATTGCGTAGCGCCAAAGTAGGTAAATAATGAAAACTCTTCTGGAAAAGTAATTATTTATAGCTGATGATAGTTATGGGTAGATTCTACCATTTAAGTATTTGCTAAGCTGTCCGTTACAATGTACCTATATAATAAATATTCTAATTAATTTTACACGACGACGCGATCTATGAAATTAAAATGTGACTGTGTTAAGTAAAAGGCACAACTTTCGGGTAATCAATAAAAGCTATTTACTATAGCTCATCACACTAATAGTGAACCTTAACGACTATCACGAAAGTTGTACCTTTCCATTTTCACAGTCACAAATATAAAGTTTTTGTAGCACCTGCCTTGCGGCGGCGTCCTTGCAATTATTTTTGATATTATGATCATAGGGACATGTCATAACCATGTACCTTTTACTTGGGAGGGAACCCATCAGGTTCCCTGTCTCTGTGTAAGTGGCAAATTATCACGATCGGTTCCGTGCTTCGGAGGGCACGTTAAGCTGTCGGTCCCGGCTGTTGCCGATTGACTACATAACAGTCGTTAAAACCAAGTTAGAGGCTATCGTGCGGCTTGAAAACTCTGACACCAGGTGATTTAGGTGACTAATGTCTTAAAAGAATAATGACGAGGTATAATAACGTCTACTTTCTTTAAATAAAAATGCCTACATAGAAAAATGACATAGTATAAGAATGTGGTAGTAGAAAAAAGACAACTCATAATAAAGTTGAAGTAGAAAAATGACGACTTTACAAAAATATTGATCTATGTCTAATCCCAAACCTAATAGACTAAGCTCCCGTTGCACGAAACCCTACCTCACGAGGTGACAGATCAGAAATGTAATGTAGTGATAGATACTACTTAGGAACACTGGATTTTATTAGGTTGCCATTGCATATCCTGGAAGAAAATTTTTTTTTTTTGTCCTCGTATCGCTATTATGATCGAAAATTACGTCATAAGGTGGCAGATCGAAACGACACATTCGGAGATAACAACCCACATAGGTTGCCAGCCCAAACCCTGGCAGGTTTAAAGATCAGCCATGTTAAATAAGCCCCAAACAAGGGGTCAATTACCTCATCAGGTCGCACGATGAAACTGCTGCAGATCGATTGCCCTAGACGTGCCGTTCATGAATTGTATATGGTTGCCTGCATTCAGCCTGGCAGTTTTTCCATTCCATTCAGCCACCTCGAACATTATATGTTAAAATCTTGGAATAAGGAGAAATTATTGTACGTCTAGCGCAATCAATTTGCATCAGTTTCATCTTGCCACCCGATCTATTCAAGAATTTCTCGTTAGTCCAAGATTTTAACATATATATAATGTTCGAGGTGGCTGAATGGAAAAACTGCCAGGCTGAATGCAGGCAACCCTATATATTCATGAACGGTACGTCTAGGGCAATCGATCTGCAGCAGTTTCATCCTGATGAGGTAATTAACCCCTTTTTTGGGGCTCATTTAACATGGCTGAACTCGAAATCTGCCAGGGTTTGCTGGCAACCTATGTTGGTTGTTATCTCCAAATGTATCTATTTCGATGAGTAAACGTTTCGATCTGCCACCTTACATACATACATACATACGCTCACGCCCATAATCCCTAACGGGGTAGGCAGAGCATCAGTGGTTCTAGAGAGAAATATAATTTATTGACACTATATGCCACGTTTGACAAATATTGTGAAGGTTATCAGATGGAACAAGTTGCATAATGGTGAGAGGTGGTCAGTCTTTTGCCCATTATACAGCAAAACCCTCGCATCCCTTTTACAGACTTACTGTATACCTGGGAAGAATAGATAGCTGGCACATTCTGGTACTTCCAAAAAAGTGAGCAATTTTTGGAAGTACCTTCAGAACCTGGTAGCTGAAAATTGGCCGTCGGCCCCGGCTAGCTGGTATTCATATGTTAATAGTACATATTAGCACTACTCTTTCCCATACTTTTGGTTAGTGAGAAAATAAGTAAGGTCTGGCGGCCTTGGGATCATGGTCTATAACCAAAACGCGCCACGAGAGCTGATGACGCGAGAAATGAAAACACGTTGAAAACATTGTTTATATGACTTAGGGGAACCCCTGTTGCTTAGTTTCTATTATTGTCAATGTGTACGTGAGTTATAGCTATAGCCGGCAGACGACATCTTGTGGATATTCTATATGGACTTTTGCAACTTACCGTACCTCAACACAAAAGACAGATGACATTGTCATTTACATTAAAACACTGTGTTGACATCTACTTCGCCTGAAGTGGATAGGTAGTTATACAATAGTGCCTATCTATCTAATGAAATCTCTTTTAAAGCAGTTTTACACTATCTAGAGTTTCGAGTTAAAGTGGTCGTTTTTAAAAGTCGTCATTTTTATCCTTTGTCATTTTTCTATGTAGTCTTTTAATTTAAGGTGTACTATAATAGAAGTCGTCATTATTATACCTCGTCATTATTCTTTTAAGACATTAGTCACCTAAATCGATATGTCTACCACATACCACATTCATCCGAGTTCCAAGCGTATAGATTGGGAGGAGGCGCCGGTACATGGTGGTAGCCAACTGCCTCTCCGTTAAAAAAATTACGTGTTGAGTATGTCTTGATAACCATACTCCGCGCACCGTCGCCGGCGCACGTGCCATCAAAGTAGCAAACACCCTTTTTTAACTCTCCCTTAACTCGCCCAATATGTCATGATTCGCGCGCTACAAAACGATACCGCGTTGTAGAATACTTGGGGCGCCATCTAGCGGTTCGATTTGGAACTTATTTTCTTCGGTTCACCCAGTTTAATTCTGCTTTATATGTCATACTGTCACTTTCTGTCTTCTTAAGGTAAACAAGGACAGCATTAAATTTAAAGAAGCTTTTAACTTTATTTATTTATTTAACAGTTTATTGTACACAGGAAAAATCACAAATGTTACAGACAAATAGAAAAACGAACACAAAAGGCACAGCTTATTTCTTTAAGAAATTTCTTCCAGCAGACCTGGGACAGTGAGAGGCGTAAAATAAATAAAGACAGACGTGCACAATTAACCACTGAAATCTAAATACTAATATAAACTACATAAAAATACAACTACACATACATATAATATATAAATAATTTATATAAATACACAGACATATATTTTATACATACATAAACAATACATATAATATTATGTTCATTATACGGAATGGAAAGCAACAGATACATAATGTTCCTTTAATTTCTTTCTAAATATCGGAAGTGTCTCGGAATTGTGGATGGGGTAAGGCAGTGAGTTCCACAGTCGGGCTGCATGAACTTTAATTATTGTTTCTGCAACTGAGCGTAAATCAAGCCGTCTTTCCCACTGGACACATTGGGCAAGTGCCCACGACCCTGCGATCGATGGAGGCTTTACAAATTAGCTTTATTTCATAGAATATTCAGGATATCACTTAAAAAAGTCAAAGTTACATTAAATACATACAAACATATTCGTTCATTCAGGATGTTACATTATTCATTCATTTGACTCTACTGACTTTACGCCTATTCGCAAAGATGCCGTCTTCCCCAGAGAAGAATTGGTAAGAAACTGCGAGGGTGAGAAGATTCTGAAATCCATTATCGATAATTAAATATGTTGATGAAATCAAGTGGTAATTACATAAATTACACAATAGTTAGGTATATGGGGTGCTTTAATTTAGTTTGCAAAACTTTAGTACCTAGGTGATTTTACCCAGAAAACTAAAGATTTTTTCCTAAGGAACCTATAAGAAATTCTCAAAAAAAGATTTTGATTAGCCATACAAAGGCAAATCAGCTGATCGCACTATAATTCTTACTAATGTTATAAACGCGAAAGTTTGTATGGATGTCTGGATGTTTGGTACTCTTCACGTTCCAACGGCTGGACCAATTGTGATAAAATCTGGTATTAAGGTAGCTGCCACCCTGGATTAACACATAGGCTACATATTTATTCCAAATTCCCACGGGAACGAAGTTCCAGGCGGAAAGCTAGTAGTTTTATAAAGAGGCGAACATTTTTTTTAAGCTGAAGAAAAACTATTGACAAAATTACAGTCAACCCAATTAAAATGATAATATTAGTAGATTAAATAAATACATGATCACATCAAAGCGTCGGGAAATAAAAGTAAAATGAAAACAGATAATGCTATCAAAGGAACGACCTTTCAAACGGCCATTGCATTTAGTTACGAAATTGTCCCACATACCTACATAGATAGCACTATGTTTATTTATGTTACTAAAAGTAATAGTGATACTAGCAGTTTAACTTAAATAGTAGCTCACAAGTGCGATCATAGTAGCGCGCGTGTAATATATCGAGAAACACCAATATCGAAACATACAGAAAGAGTCTAAAAATTACAATTAAAATTAAATTAAAACAATAAATATTGTCAAATCGGCTTCAGCTCCTCATGAAAAAGTTATATTTTTGTAAAACTGTTTCAAGTTCCTTTTCAACCGACTTCAAAAAAGGAGGAGGTTCTCAATTCGACTGTATTTTTTTTATTTTTTTTTAATATTTGTTACGCGATTACTCCGGCAACTGTTGTCCGATTTTCAAAATTCTTTATTTGTTCGAAAGAGTATACTCCTGAAGAGGTCCCATATAAATTTTATCGAAAATGATTCAGCGCTTTTAAAAAAAATCAACAAAAACAAAATATACTACAAACTAGAACATCATCTAAATAAATGAATGACATTTCTGTTTGTAGTTATTTGCTAATAGGAATTGTAGTCCGCAAAAAACTAGATATCTACTTTGTGCGAACTGTTGTTGGGATTGAAGTCGGTTACTCATACGTTTTTAACGTGGACAATTATAAAATAAAATAAATACTGTTTATTGTCACGAACTAACATAAAAATAATCGTGTACTTATTTTAATTAATACTGTGACAAAGGGAACAACCTCAGCAATGTTTTGTTTATGCAATGTGTTTAGGAAATAAATTTACCCACAAAAAATAAATTTAGAGTTTGAACTGACATTCTAAGTTGCTTATGTGTGGAAAATGTAAATAAGTGCGCAATGCCGAAATTAAAAGATAATTTAAAAAGAATGTTGTTAGATGCCGTGGCTAAGACAGTGTTGCTTAATGAAAAGGCTGTCATTAAACTCTGGATCTATTTCATAAAGCTGCTGAAGTTTGAGAGTGAAGTTAGTGGTATATTGCAGACAAGTAGGTAATTTTTTTCACTATTTATTGTATCAACTTTTTTCTAAGCTTGAGATGTCCTTTTCTCAAAATGTTATTTTCTCAAACTGGGCTCTGTCCAAATGTAGTTTTCTCAAAATGTACTTTTTGCAAAATGTCTTTTGTAATAGACTTTAAAATAATCGAAGTAATAACATACACGAGGCAGGAAACCTTGATGTGAATGTATGTAAAACCTTTGATGTGCAGACAGCAACAGATCAAGTTACCCATTTGCACTAAGACAGTCGGCGCTATTATTAGCGAGATTAGGGCGACGTCAAGGTAAACATGTATAGCCTGATGTGCTGTCGTGTGTACTTCACTACTTTGACTTACTTAAGAGGAGCGACTCAGTTTGTACTAGCGTCTCAGTTGTTTTTCATGCTGTCTCGATGTCGACCACCCGCCTCAGACTTGTGCGAAAGGGACAATTGCAGCTTTCCGGCGAAATGCCGAGTTTTATTTCCAAAATTATGAGTTTAGGCGTCAATTAATTCCTACCCCAAAAACTTAATGAAATTGTACGTTTCTGGTCTCTATCGATTCGGTAGCGTATAAACAAGGTTCGTACGTTTTGTTTTTCCCAAAATTATTCTTAGTTTTTCAACAGTCACCTCTTAAATGTTGAGAATTTCTTTGGCCAAAAATGCTGACTTTTAGTCTCAAATATCTTTTCGTCTGCTAAAAACATCACAAAAATCAAAACGTACGGACCTAGTTTCTGGTGTTTTTGATACTATACCAAAATTTCACAGAGATCTGTTGACGTTTAGGGGTTGGAATCCATTGACGCCGTTTGTATGGGAAAAAAACACTGAGACGATCCTCTTAAGCATCCTAAATGTTCTTTAAAATTAGGCTATTTAGTCTTTGATGAACGCCCATAGTGCAAATTTATCACGAGCGTTTCCGTGCCTCGAACGGTACGTTAAGCGCTCAATCCCGGCTGCTGTCAATTGACTACAGTCGTTAAACCAATCTAAGGCCATTGTGCGGTTATTCAAGTTCGTCACATACTTGATTATGCCTACACGATAACGCTGGCCACTTACCGTGATTACTTTGTTGTTTCAGGCTCAAATTCTCTAGAGAGGAAGTCTCCGACTGAGGCGATTAGTTCTGCGGCTGTTGACAGCGAGGATATCAAAGTGGACACCCTCAGGCACAGGTAAGTGATCTTCTATGTGTTTCAAAATAACCCAATAAAAAGAAAATCCAAAATTGAACTAAACAGTGAAATGGTGAACAGGCATTGTATAATTCTTTGAAAATGTGAATTTGTTTATTAAAAGGTACAACAGGCTATTTACAAAGCTCGACAAAGTAATTCTAAACCTAAACGACTGTCCAAAGTTTTACCTTTTTTACATATGCTTTCTCACGTCTTAAAGGTAATGCAGCGAGGTTTTTTTTTAAAATAGTAAAATAAAAGAATAGAATAGAAAAAAAATCTTTATTTTATAGGACATTCAGGATGCCACTTAAAACAAGTCAAGATTACATGGAATTCATACACAAACATTATAGGATTTAAATACATACATACGCATTCGTTCTATTAACCCTACTGACTCTACGCCTATTCGCAAAGGTGCAGTCTTCCCCAGAGAAGAACAGGCAAGAAACTCTGAGGGTGCTCTTTTTAATCGCATTACAAATTTTCTAATTTTAAGTAATTCTGAAATAACTCTAGAGCTGAGCATTTCATTCCCATGGCTGCTTGTCAGTTCGGTAATCAGAAATTTTGTAATATCCCTTTTTGCAAAGTGTTTGTTTAATTGCTGTCTTAAATTTGTCTAAAGGTAAATTTTGAATACACATGGGAATCTTATTGTAGAAACGTATACATTGACCCATAAAAGAGTTCGTGACCTTGTGGGGACGACTGTCTAGTACATCCAGTTTATGCTTGGTCCTAGTATTTACATTGTGCCTATCGCTATTTTTCTTAAACAAATGTTCATTTTTCTTCACATATAACTCGTATATTGGGATGCAAAAGTCAGAATATCTATTTCCTTGAATATTTGTCAGAATATCTATTTCTTTGAATAGAACGACCTTAATCATCAATATAATGTATGTACTTGTTGTAAGAGAGAAATATACGAATTTTATTACAATATTATTATTATCACCTTTCCATTTTCACTGTATTTTACCTTTTTTTTCTCCACAGCCAAGACAAGAACCTCATAAACGAAGCTGAAATAACAATAGAACCAGTGGAACAGATAAAGAGCCCCGCCAAGAAACATGGCCGCCATTCTTCAATGGACCTCGCTTCCAATAACTCCATCACGCAACTACTAGAGAAATGCGTCGAACCGGAGAAAGAGACAGAAAAGGAAAAGGAAGAAGAGAGGGAGACAGATAGAGAAGGTAACTTTTTAATTTCTACAGGGTATAACAAAAATAAAGGACCAAATTCACAGGGAGTCATGTTGACTAATGTGATTTTTTCCAGAAACTACTGAATCAATTTTGATGTAATTTATATGGGACGACCCTTTCCTTTCATGTAACAAAATAATCATTAAAATTCATTCATAATTGACGGATTAATCGCGTAACAAACATTCAAAATAAAACGCAGTAATGTTTGAAGTTGGTTGAAAAAAATCTACACTAAGTTATCCGGTGAATTGGGTCAAACAATGAAGAAAAATTTGCCTCTGTACTGCAAACAACGTGTGCAAACAACTTTTTTTTTGATAATTTCATACAATGCGGGTCCACCAAAGACAAAGTCAAACTATTTCAAAGACAAAGTATTTCATAGAACATTGAGAATGTTATTTAAAATAAGTCAAAATATTGAATTAAATTAGCATATTTAACTTTGCGCCTATTCGCAAACGTGCAGTCTTCCTCAGGAGAAGAATAGACAAGAAACTCCGAGGGTCGCTCTTTTTAACTCAATTTTCCTATTTCTAATTTTAATTGACTTAATATCTGAATAACTCTGGAGCTGAGGAATTTATTCCCATTTGCAACCCGCATTGGGCCAGCGTGGTGGACTATGGCCTAAATCCTCTTTGTACTTCGAAGGGAAGCCTCCCCTTGGTGGGGACGTGTATGGGCTGGTAAAAAAAAAACATACATACATATAGGTTCTTTGGAGGAAGTTGATCAGTTTCATAGCAGAAACACTCCTTAAAGTACTCACTTACTGACGTCAATTACCCCATTGGGGTAGGCAGAAAGTCATGTAGTTCTAGAACCACTATACATTTATTCTAAGGGTTATTAGATTGAACATGATGTATACTGGTGATAGGTTGTCAGCCTTTCGCCCTCGATACAGCAAAACCCTCGCGTCCCACTTAATTGCTTCTGCAGTATGCCTGGGAAGAGTTGGCAACTGGCACATCCTAAGTTTTTCTTTCACTCCCAGTCCAGCGAAACCGCAGCATAAAAAAAGTACGTATAAAAAGCTAAATTAATTAAGTACGAGTATATTACAACACTTGTGTCTTAGGTAAAATATCTCAGTCAATAATAGTACATTATGCTACAAGTGTGCTAAGTTGGATATTACATTAGAGGCAAGTTTGGAGCCCGAGCCGAAGGCAAAGGCTCAACGGAGCCGAGAATGTAATAACCAATGCACACGCGTGTCATACGACGTTTTTCAACACATTTGCGAGGAAAGAAAGAAATAAAAAACTTTTCTTTGATATTGACGGCAACAAGTTAGCTATCACTTGCATGTTGCGCCTCGGAAAGTATTTCTGGCGGTGCCGGTGTACCCACGTAGGTTTCCTGTTCTGCACTTGAAGAAGACATTTTTTGTGTTGTATTTCTGACAATAATAACAATCTGATGAATAAATACAAATGCCGTTTGTGAAAACCAAGTGAAAACATCTGAAAAGAAGAGGATCGCGCTTAAATCGAATTTTTTTTTTCTTTTTTCGTTCGCAAAATGAGATTCACATTGACAAGTATGCCATACAGCCAAATAATAAAAAATACTTAACTATATATTTTCACGTTTTAGCATAAATAAATGATAATTTTCTGTTAAATTTAAATGATTTAGTGGAATTATATTTTTATTTACAAATAGTTTAATATTTACACTTAATTTTAAATATAAAATGAGATCTGATCTCTTTGCTGAAATTTAGAAAAAAAAAACATTACGTACTAGTGCTTTATTTTTATTACTCACGGGCTGGGTAATACATATCATTATGAACCTTAAAACAATGACATAAGACCCACTTTATGAGCAAATGTGTTGAAAAATTATGTTAGTGCTTACTTTACAATTAAGAATAACAATAAAAAATTGGTAATTAAATATAATTGGAAGCTAATTTAAAGTTACCTCATACAGTTCCAGAAACAGAAAACACCGAGCCACCAGAGCTGATAGAGTGCCAGTCCCCTCCCCCCGAAGAGCCCGCAGACAAGGAGAAATTGGAAGAGTATGTAAACCACAGAGGGATCCGGTTCACGCAGGAGGAAGTCAACCTGCAACCCTACGGGCTCACTTGTGTTAGAGAACTTTTCAGGTTAGCACTTAATTTAAGGTCCCCAACTATGAAATTTTTCTGAATAATAATTTTCTGGTATTCTTACCCAATCCCTACTATAATATTATAAATGCGAAAGTAACTCTGTCTGTCTGTTACGCTTTCACGCCTAAACTACTGAACCGATTTTGATTAAATTTGGTTCAGAAATAGATTAGATTAGACTCTAGGAAAGGACATAGGCTACATGTTATCCCAAAGCTGGGCATGACATAACCTGTAGTCCACGCGGGCGAAGCCGTGAGCAGAAAGCTAGTACTTTGTATAAGGTCCCCAACAGCTATGAAATTGCTGTTTTTTTCTGAGTTATAATTTTTATGGTATTATTACCCAAGAATAAATTAATAAATGAAATATTTTATTTCCAAAAGATAACACCTATCATCTATAACAGACATATATGTCAGAAAATTGTAAGCATAAGAAAGATTCTACAAAATTGTAAAATGCATGTGATTGTAGATGATCCTTATCAAATAAATAAATAAATATTACAATATAAACATTTAATGTAACATAAGGGAGGCACACATTAACACACAGGACACACAAAACGAATACAAATACAGGGTGTAAAAGACAGATTAGCAAAAACTGAAACCCTGAACTCAGACCATCATTCCAAATGATTTTCCAGTAGAATTTTCCTCAGGAAAATCACAATTTTTTTTCGTGTTCTTTTAATATTTTCTATTTTAAAATTAAATTATTTATTGTAATACATTCCATTTTCCAACAAAAAAACCATGATAACAGCGTAAAACACGAAGCAAAACACCAGCAATGTACATTGCATTCAGACAGCGGATCGGCGCGCGGCGAGGTTTCTCGGAACATTGCGTAGCGCCTAAGTAGATAAATAACAAAAACTACTTCACTTGACATTTCTGAGGAAAAAAAATTTGAGGACGATAATTTTACGGGTAGGTTCCACCATTTAAGTATTTGCTAAGCTTCCCACCCTGTGTACGCGTTTACACACATGCCCGCATATTGTAACCACCGTACACTTACATATGTCGCCGGAATCAGCGTACACATCGCGTTCGTCGGATTATTTTACCGCGAGACGCCGTAAATTGATCAATTACCGGTAATTTATACGTTTAATAATACATTTCAACTGCCGTGTATGATTTTAAACTACCTCGAAAGTCGATCAACTTACGATTCTTATTATTTTCCGGTGACACATACACACATAAGCTCACGCCTTTGTCCCATTGGGGTAGGCAGAGACCACAGATTGCCACTTGCTACGATCCAAACAAACCTCTTACGCTTCCTCTACATTCATACTTCGCTACATACATGCTCTTCGGATTCGGGTACTCCTAACACGGCCTTTTCTCAGTACATCACCAATTTTGTCTAAGTAGGTCTCCCTACACTTGCAGGTTCCTAATCTCGCTATGTAACCCCCGCGACCCGGGCAACACGTCCGCCATGGTCCACTTGGGGCTGGGGCTGGTGGGCACGGCTCTGGAGGTGGGCGCCGACCAGCTCGCCAACTACCCCTCGCTGCTCTACCTGGTCAAAGACCCGCTCTGTAATAACTTGTTGAGTGTAAGTATACGCTTTTTGCGATAAACTTTGATTTTTCGCGATTTAAACACATAATTTCATACTTAAACGTTGTCAAAATTTGCGTATATTTTATGTTTTTAGTTTTTACCGACGTTTTGGCGCGAATTTTGACCCATTTTAGCATTAAATTATATTTGCCATAGGTTGCATATTGGGTGACCTTTTTTTATCCTCTCATATACGTCCTCGCCGAGGGCATGGGCTTCCCTTTGAAACACGAAGGGGATTCATGCCATAGTCCACCACGCTGGCCCTATGCGGATTGGTGGATCAAACTTTCTTAGACGTCCGGGTTTCAACACGATAGTTTTCTTCACCGCTGAACTAGTGATAATTAATTAATGAGAAATTCATATATATTTCCGAAAAGACGATTTTAGTGGTACAGGTGATTTTTGGAGGAATCTGAAGAACTTCCAAAAGCATGGGTGAAAATATGATAAAGTTTTCGCCTCTTCATACAACCTGTATGATCAGCTGATTGAAAAATTCTTATAACAATTTTTTGTTTCAGTTACTAAGCACAGAAAGGATATCAATATTCGCTTTAGACCTCCAAGTGTCATTCTTACTCTTCGAAGCTCTAAGGGTACACCTCAAATACCAGATGGAAGCATTTTTCAAAAAGCTAATAGAAATCATATCGACAGACACAACAAAAGCTATATACGAACTCAAAGAGATACACCACTTAGCTATAGAAAGTTTAGCTCAGATGTTTAGGATACCTGGCTTGTGTGCCGAGTTATATCTTAACTATGATTGCGACGTATATTGTATGAATGTGTTCGAGGAATTAACTAAATTGTTATCAAAGAACGTAGTATCATCAACAGCTTATAATATCCATACTTTATCTTTAGAAGCATTAATGACAATTATAGAAGCGATCGAAACTGGCACTCAAGTTAACCAATCAAGTCAGAGTAAAGAAAGTAAAACAGAGACAGAAAATACAGGTTCTGAAGAAGAGAAAGAGATGAAATATGGGCGTGGGGGTCATATATCTTTGGAGTTGGGGGGAATGGATGATGCTTCGGTGGTCAGTGACCATGTGACGCATGATATCAGTCAGTATTTTGGAGGGGGCAGGCTGGGCAGGCATAAACCTTCCACGGATTTGCCTTCTGAAGCCGAGTTGGATAATATTCGGAATATGAAGAAGGTATGTATTTTTTATAAGCTTTTCTTTAACTTATGTTTGTTCGGGTCCAATCTTGCAATTGAATTTTTATGCAGTTACCCTCAACTGATTGAGCTGAAATTCTGCAAACACGTGTAGTTTTTAACCGACTTCAAAAAGGAGGAGGTTCTATGTTCGACTGTATGTATCTTTTTTATGTATGTTCATCGATTTTCAAAATTCGTATTTTCTTCGAAAGAATATGGTACTTTTGAGGTGGTCCCAATGTCACCAAGTGAGGATCTGATGATGGAATTCTAGGGAAATCGAGGGCAACCCTCGAATTTAATAGGCGTTGTAATAAATAACATTTCAATTACAGTATTATTTTCACTAAAAGTTTAAAAAATATATTAAACTTACCGTCCTGTAAGACTTTGCTCCAACCCACTAATTGTACCTCGCTAATTGTAATTGTATTTCGCGGAAGTTTCCGTTATAGAGCTACAAAATGTTGGAATGATATCCCTCCCCCTTTACGCATCATAAAGTCTTTAAAGACGTTCAAAAATAAACTCAAGGTTAGTTTGTTGAACGAACAAATTTTAATGTCCGGTCCGACGTGAAGCTCAGTTTTGTGCGTTATTTATTTATTCATTCAGTTTAGTCTTGTTTTATTATAGTTATTTTTAATTTATTAAATTTTTTACTTACCTTGATTCGTACACTTTTACATGAATATTTTATTTATTATTTTTTTACAGTATTATTATTATTTATACATTAATATGGGACGCGTTCCGAAGAACTTTGGGTGTTGGCGGAATTAACAGCGTTGTGGCACTGTCACAACATTAAGCTGAGCCAAAGCCCATTCACCGATGCGGTACATGTACCTACATGTTTACTTAATGTACTTTCTTCGTTAATTGTTTTTTTGTGTTGTATTGAATGTTACATGTACCGTGTCATGAATAAATGTATTTCTCTCTCTCTCTCTCTCTCTCTTTCTTTCTCTCTCCCTCTCTCCGATCTGTTTGAAGCAAAGACAACAGTACACGGTTAGCCAAGTAAAGTTATTCTAAATCCAATATGGCGGACCGCCCAACATGGCAGACTTATTATTTTATTTTCCCGCTCATGACATGGGTATCAAATACAACGGCTTGTTTTGAAATATTTTTTTAATTATTAACTTACTAGCTGATGCCCGCAACTTCGTTTGCGTGTAATTTTTTTTTTTGTACAGAGTACACAGATTGAAAACATCTATCTTACGTGATTTAGATTTTTACATACAAAAGTTTTTTCCCGCTAACTCCCGTTCCCGTAGGGTTTTTGCAATATCCTGTTGCAACTAAGCTTTAAGTTTACTAAGGTACCTGCATGCCAAATTTCAAGCGTCTAAGTTAAGCGGTTTAGATTTTTCATGCAAAAGGATTTTCCCGCTAATTCCCGTTCCCGTGGGAATTTCGGGAATTCCTTTCTTAGTGCACCTCTACGGTACCTAAGCTACGTCCCTTCCAAATTTCAAGTGCCTACGTTTAGCCGTTTAGGCTGTGCGTTGATATGTCAGTCAGTCAGTTTCTCCTTTTATACATATATTTAGATTTAATTTGTAAATAACAAATAAATGCAGAGGTTCTAAACCCACAATATTTTTTAAATATTATTTTAGTGGGTAACCCAAGGCACGGAGCTATTCAACCAGAAGCCGGAGCGCGGCATCGAGTTCCTACAGGAGCACGGCGTGCTGTCGGCCCCGCTCGACCCGCATCAAGTCGCCATGTTCCTCAGGGAAAACCCCGACCTCGACAAGAAGATGATTGGTAAGGAATTACATTTAAATACTTTAAGCACTGAGACAACTCCAGTAAAGTACAAAAACCAGCGTATCAGGTTACTCCATTTTCGTTGCAAAACCACACTTATCTCAACAACACAAAAGTGCACGCGTGTGGTAACTTGATGTACGGCCCTCCGTACTAGTATACTTTTGTCGGGGAAGTCTCGCTCATTCCTGTTCACCATAATCAGGAATCGAACTCAGATACCGTCGATTCAGCGACTGACTCAAACCTAAAAAAAAGAACTCAAACCTTTATTTAATAAAAATATTTTTTAAATTATCTTTGTGTTAGCAAGATAAGTGGATCCTTCCACGCTGGACTGGGAGTAAAAGAAAATCTTAGAATGTACCAACTGCCAACTCTTCCCAGGCATCTGTAAAAGTCAGTGAGGGGGACGCGAGGGTTTTGCTGTATTATAAGGGAAACCTCTCACCATTATACATCATGGTTCATTTCATAACCCTCAAAATATATGTCAAACGTGGCACCAAGTGGTTCTAGAACCTCTAATGCTCTGCCTACCCCTATAAGGATTAAAAGCGTGAGCGTATGTATGTATGTAACACGATAAGGAAAAACAACTTATTTTGACGACTGGTTTGGTTGAGTGGTAGCGGCGCTGCCTCTTGATCGACGGGTCTTGGGTTCGATTTCCAGTCGGGGCAAAACATTTGTATAAAAAGCAGATGTTTGTTTTCGGGTCATCGGTATTTGTGTCTGTCTTTACGTATTTTCCGAGGGACCCACGACACAAGGGAAAACCTTAGTGAGGACCTTTGAGCGTGAAGCGTTTATTTATTTATTATTTACTAGCATCCCGCTCGGGACTTCGTTCCCGTGGGAATTCGGGAAAATTATGTAGCCTAAGGCCGCAATAAGGCCGCCTTTTTGTACATTTCTGTTTTCTGTCCTTGTTTGTTATTGTAATGTTTTTGTGTCACGGTGTGCAATAAAGTATATGTCTATGTCTATGTCTAGCCTATGTTACTCAGGGATAATGTAGCATCCTAATGGCGAAAGATTTTTTGAAATCGGTCCAGTAGTTTCGGAGCCTATTCGTTACATACAAACATACAAAAATACAAATCTTTTCTCTTTATAATATTAGTATAGATTTGTAGAGACACACGATTTAATCACGTTTTGTATATTATTTATTTATTATTTATTAATTTACTTATTTTAGGTGAATACATATGCAAGCGATCATCTCGCGGGGAAGACGACGGCCCCAGCGTATTAGGCGCGTTCGCAGATTCCTTCGACTACACCGGCCTGCGAATAGACCAGGCGCTACGCCTTTATCTGGAGACCTTCAGACTGCCAGGCGAGGCCCCGCTCATCTTCCTAGTCATGGAGAGATTCGCTGAGAGGTGGCATGTGAGTTATTACTTCATATTACCTATTATTACCCACTAGCTTTCCGCCCGCGTGGACTACAGGTTATATCGTGCCTAACTGTAGGATAAAATGTAGCCTATGTCCTTTCCCAGGCTCTAATCTGTCTCTGTGCCAAATTTCATCAAAATAGGTTCGGTAGTTTAGGCGTGAAAGACGGACAGACAGATAGACAGAGTTACTTTCGCAACAACTGAGCTATCGTGCCTTCAAGTCAAACGGCAAATTTTATCATTTCTTTTCAGTTAGTTAGCACCAAGAGATCTAATCCGGGGTCGTGGATTCAAGTCTAATTCGCGCCGAATATTTTTATTTCCCTAAAAACTAATTATGAATATCCCACATGCGTTTAAAAATACAAATTTACTCTCCCTACAATAAACAACTAGACTTCCAAGTGTCCGCGGCAAATGAATGCCCATCACGGCGATTGGACATTCTTTTTGATAGTTTTTCTCACTCTTTCATCCTTTTGTTCATTTCTTTTATCCTGCTCACTCATCCGTCAGTTCGTTCGAAAGCTCGGACAGTTTTTGGTTGACGTTTCTTTGAGATTGGGTATCTAGTTGTTTTATTGTAAAACGTGCTTCAAAAAAACCCAAAAAAAAGATAATTCAAAATTAATTAAAATTTAGCTTATTGCAAATATGACAAGTATGTGATATTAATTATATGAAATTTTCATTTTGAAAGATGTCAAACCGTGCGACTGATTAGAGTTGCGACTATTTCACTTTTAAAATTAAATTTTGGAATTTCTTTTTTAAGGTTTTTTTGAAACACCTTGTATATCAATGTCTATCTCTTATTTTTTTTATGAAATTGACACCTCGTCAAATTCCCCGAACAGACAACAAACGGCGAACCATTCGCGAACACAGACGCAGCGTTCCGCCTAGCGTACGCAGTGATCATGCTAAACATGGATCAGCACAACCACAACGCCAAGAAACTGAACGTCCCCATGACCGTGGACGACTTTGTTAAAAACCTACGCGGCTGTAATGGATCGGGGGACTTCGACCAACCCATGCTTGAAGCTATCTTCCATTCTATCAAGTAAGTATTGGATGAATTAATGAAAAAAAGAACATATGAAAAAACAACAAGAAATGTGTGACAGAATTTATTCCCGTGGTCCAAGATACACGCGAAATGCTACAACAAATGTTTTATTTATTTCTTATCAAATGCCTAAATACTAAGTTTCATGGCTTTATCATTGCATTGACCAATAGAGAATATGCATGTATTTTTGAAGTGAAAACTTCTTTAGCATCGTTATGTTTTGAAAGTAGAGGAAACGAAAAAGCGACAGTAAAAGGAGACAGACACATAAATTCAGTGGGAGAAATGAGATAGTACGTTTGTGAAGGTTTCACTTCTACCACGTGTGGATTGCACACATGTTTTTTATTTTTATTAAATAACTTGCATCCCTAAATAATCGTTAAAAAATATCTACCATGAAAAGTAATTACAAGTATTTTTTTCAATAGTTAAAAGTAACTAACTGAAACGATAACTTTAAACGGCCAAAGTTTTGGCGCGTTTAGCGTGACGTCACATTACACTTTTTCGACACACATTTTGGTTTAATTTCACATTAATGTATTTCGACTAAAGTTTCACATTATTCGTCATGGAACAACACTCTCCAAAAACAATATACAAGTATTAATTCATTTGAGGTATTATGCTGTCATGTACTCGTGACGTCATTATACACTCTGCAGCAGCAACTCGTTTCCAATATTTCAATTTTCCGTAGTTTTTGTGCACTTTTGAAATATTTCTTTCTGACTCAAAAATAGATTATAATCAAAAATTTTCAAATAGTTAAGTGCTAAAGATTTAAAAAAAATTGCCTCATATTTGAATTACGATGTATATTCCCTATTTATTTCCTTATAAACTTTCATCCCCTATTTCAACTCCTTCAAGCCTTTTTTCAAGACAAAAAGTAGCCTATGTCCTTTCCCAAACTTTAGCCTATCTTTGTTCCAAATTTCATAAAAACCGGTTTAGTAGTTTAGGCGTGAAAGCGTAACTCTTTCGCATTTATAATATTAGCAGGGATTTCTGTAATTAATTTGCAATTTCCAATCACAGAAACGAAGAAATGGTGATGCCAGCGGAACGCGTGGGCCCAGTCCGAGATGCGTACTTGTGGCGCGTACTGCAACGTCGCGGCAGTACTCCGGGCGGACTGTACCGCGTCGCGTGCCTCCACCCCGCGCACCACGCCCGTCTGTTCCATCAGGCGTGTGTGCATACTGTAAGTGTATGTAGTACTGTGTGGTACAGTACGTACGCAGTACTGCAACGTCGCGGCAGTACTCCGGGCGGACTGTACCGCGTCGCGTGCCTCCACCCCGCGCACCACGCCCGTCTGTTCCATCAGGCGTGTGTGCATACTGTAAGTGTATGTAGTACTGTGTGGTACAGTACGTACGCAGTACTGCAACGTCGCGGCAGTACTCCGGGCGGACTGTACCGCGTCGCGTGCCTCCACCCCGCGCACCACGCCCGTCTGTTCCATCAGGCGTGTGTGCATACTGTAAGTGTATGTAGTACTGTGTGGTACAGTACGTACGCAGTACTGCAACGTCGCGGCAGTACTCCGGGCGGACTGTACCGCGTCGCGTGCCTCCACCCCGCGCACCACGCCCGTCTGTTCCATCAGGCGTGTGTGCATACTGTAAGTGTATGTAGTACTGTGTGGTACAGTACGTACGCAGTACTGCAACGTCGCGGCAGTACTCCGGGCGGACTGTACCGCGTCGCGTGCCTCCACCCCGCGCACCACGCCCGTCTGTTCCATCAGGCGTGTGTGCATACTGTAAGTGTATGTAGTACTGTGTGGTACAGTACGTACGCAGTACTGCAACGTCGCGGCAGTACTCCGGGCGGACTGTACCGCGTCGCGTGCCTCCACCCCGCGCACCACGCCCGTCTGTTCCATCAGGCGTGTGTGCATACTGTAAGTGTATGTAGTACTGTGTGGTACAGTACGTACTGTTAGGACGCACTGTTGGTCAGCCTTTTTAAAAAAAACTTCTAATTGCAAACCCAGATATTTATTCCACGATCACAAATGCAAAAATTCACATATTTAAAATTAGGGGTTGTACTAATTCCACGCCCTGTTGCGCGACTCGTATGGATTGGTGAACTCCGGCTAACTGGCGAGCCGCGCCGCGGGAAAATGATTTTATTGTAATTACTTTAGAATACGTCGGCATTTTCTACGAACAAATTTAAGTTATAACACTGCACTGCTAATTAAACTGTATGGACCATAAAATTCAAGACATTTATTTGAGTTGAAACACTACAACACAAAGAAAAAGTAAAATATAAAACACAGGACAAGAACACATACAGAAAACGACAAAACAACGTATAATATAAATATTGGACAGTATTACATTAATAATATTACATTTTTGCTTACCGCAATAAAATAACTAAATAAACGTTACACACTCAAAGGCCCACATTAAGGTTTCCCTACTGTCGTGGATCCCTTGGAACATAAATAAAGACAGTCACAAAAACCCATGAATATAGCTGAATTTTTTTTTGTAAAATGAATGTATACGCTCTTAAACATAATCTTATCTAAGGGCACAGATAGGCATTTACGTTTATTTCCAAGCAAATTGTAAATTACTTCTCGTTTGTCTATCATCTATCGTCTCAAGGAACCATGTGTTAACCATTGAGTGCGTAGTGTTTTTCTTATTTTTTCTGTTCAAGTAAATACAGGGTTTAAAGGACAGCTTAGCAAACACTAAAACACTAAGAGAGATGAATTCAGACTTATCTTTCTGAATGATATTCCAGTGGAACTATTCTCGGAATTTTTTTTCATGTTCTTAAGGGGCCATCCATAAATTACGTCACACGAATTTCATGATTTTTTTGTCACAGCTAGTCACATTTGTTAGCCTCCCCCCTCCCTATTGTGACGTCACATTTTTGCAATTTTACATCTTGTAATTATTGAATTAAAACAGTAGTTCCGAAATTAATTTAAAGGCGCTAGGCGCGGTGCGTTTGGTGGCAGTAGGCAGTCGGCGCGTAACACTAGTAGAGCGAATGTCCGACAAAACAATTTGAACCTTAGATTCATACAGATAGAGTTGCAAATGTGTTTGAGTCTTTCGTTAAAAGAGTTGGTGTTTTAACACTTAGATTATAACAGATTTTAGATTTTTAAATGTGACGTCACAAAATTAAGGACCCCTCCCACCCCCTTGTCACACAATGTCACACTTTGTCAACCCCCTCCCTCCCCCTTAACGTGTGACGTAATTTATGGATGGTCCCTAAATTCCACCATTTAAGTATTCGCTAAGCAAAGGAACTGTTTGCAGGTAACAGCCCTATCTGCAGCCTTCGAACGTGCAACTCCCCCCACCATAGAAGAGATCGAAAGCAACGACCTACGCGACAGTACTGCCTTAGTAGCACTAGCCGGCCTCGAACGATGCGCCGCGCTACTAGCTAGACTCCCACCCACCGACTTGACATTGGACACCCTCGTGCTTACCCTGTGCAAGTTCACCGGTCTACTGGCGCCCAATAACAACAACTATATCGCTATTGGTAAGTTTACTTGGAGCAACAACATAGCCAGGGGGGTGTCCCTCCTTTGTTTAGGCATGTTCTCGCGGCGGGCATACTGAGTATGCAGCGAGCGCGGGTTGTGACTCGCCGCGCGCGTGAGCCGCAACGCGAGCGTGTTGAACAGAATACTAAGTGTACCTACTTACTAACAATTTTAAAACCAGACAGAAACACGTTTTGCCATCACAATAGTATGTAGGTGTCTGTCGTTAGTAGGTAAATAGGCTAGGTATCAAATAACGTGTTTGGTTATGTTAACTTGTGTTTTTACTTACTACACTTCCTTACTAAAGTTACTCTTGATTTTATAAGCAGTGTTATCTTACTTAATTAATTTCAATAATAATTTTACCTCTAAATCGGCGGCGAGTGTTAACCCTGAGCTCTCGTCGCGAACGCGGCATCGAGTCGGCGGTGCGCAATAGAATATGAACGCTAGCGGTCGACTATAAGTTTCAATTTCTCTTGCAAGCCTGTGCCGCTTGCAATAGTAGGCAAATTTTTATGCCTAAAGTTGACATTTGTTAGGGAGTGAGACTTCTGTACCTTAGTACTATTATTTATTCTGTGACATAGCTCTTATAGGCCTGAGATACTAAGAGAAACTGCCCAGCCCTAGGAGCCACAGTCGTTAGCGTCAGAATGGCCGGTCACTAGACGTATTTAACGTTGAAATGATGCTTAATTATTGCTTCCCTATTGATTCCATTTATTGCCTATTACTAGAGTATTGGTTCCAACGTATTTTAGAAGAATAAAAACATTTGAGGGCGACCCGCCATCTAAACGTCAATATGACCAACCATTGGTTTCCAATTGTTACCTTTAACTTGTTAAACGTTCAATCTGTAAATATCACGGTAAAAAAGATATCAATAAATGTTAGTTTAATATGATAGATAGATAGATAAACTTTATTGCTTCTTAACAATTTGTAACATTGTACAATGTTCTTACACAATTAAAAAAAAGGTTAGCGAAATGTGTGACGTAGATTGTAGAAGCAAATAGGACACAGAAATCAGCATATTGTGGTCTACAGACAAACCATATTGTGGTTTATGTTAGATCATTAGGTTAAGCAATTACTGTTTCTTTTAAAATATTTCAATAAAAAAAAAATAAAAAAAATACTTGCTGTCTATGACAGACAATAAACTATTCGAAACTATTCGTGAAGTCGGTATAGTAGTTTCGGAGCCTATTCGATGCAAACAAACAATCAAATCTTTCCTTTTTATAATATGTATAGAAGACGAGCATTTCGGTGCTTCGGAGGGCAAGTTAAGCCGGCCGTCCCGGCTGTTGTCGATTGACTACAGTTGCTAAAACCAAGTCAGAGACCATTTGACTATACCTACACGATAAGGACGGATTTGAGAAAAATTTGTATAATGTTCTATGGTTTGAGAAATTTTTTTCTACTTGTCCCGCTGACGTCATGTTCTATATAAAAAATGGGAACCACTCCCTCTAGCGAGTCTATCAATCTTTAAATATCCCTCAATCCATTAGACCATACACACACACTATAGACGGAGCACTTATGACGTCACAGCACTTTTGAAAGAGATGCAAACATATGAGTTAATACAAGATAGTAAGAGATAGGTTACTTTATTTAACGCCATCTCTTTCTACGTAACCCATTTTTTGATGTCACGCTTTTCAAAGCGTGACAAACAGCGATTGATCTGCAGCTTCTGTCAGTCATTACGGTTTTTAAGGTTTTGTGCATAAAATTTTTTCGTTTTTGTGGTGAATTTGTGAGAAAAGATACTCCATTAGTTAAGTTGTTGCACAGCCTTTGTACAGGGAAGGGGTAAACTATTGCTATCTAAAAGGGGCACGCTCCTGGCTCAGTATATAGTGTGTATGGTCTAAACTCAATCCCCATATTCCTCAGGTGTGACCCTAGGCCAATCCATAAAGGCCCAGCTGGCCTTACGTCGCGCATGCGCGGTGTCGGCGCGGCACGCGGACTGCCTGCGCGACGCGTGGCGACATCTACTGGAGGTGCTTAAGACTTTGTACCTCGGACGGTTGTTGCCTAAGGTACGTCACTTGTCATAAACAGTTTTAATTCAACATAATTACAACTATGGCACCTAGTCATTAAAATACCAGTGCATATTCGAAACACTGCCAGTCAAAGCGGTTTCAAACGCAAATTAAGGATGTTTTTGTCAGAGCGAGCGTTTTACAGCTTCTCAGAATTTGAACAATTGGAAAATGTGACTTGAAATATATTTTTTTATTAGACCATATACGTCCCCACCGAAGGGCACGGGCCTCCCTTCGAGAAACGATGGGGATTTATGCCACACCACAGTCCACCACGCTGGCTCAATGCGGGTTGGTGGACCACTCGTCTCTCGAAAATTTTCTTGGACGGGCGGGTTTCATCACGATGTTTACCTTCACCGTTGAGCAAGTGATAATTAAAAATCCGTACATAAATCCGAAAAGACGAATTTAGTGGTACAGGCCCGCACCAGGATTTGAACCCACGACTTTCGGATTACAAGTCTGGCTCATTACCAACTTGGCTATCACCGCCTTATAATTTTATTTTTGATATACATACATATTTTAATTTAATTGTAATTTAATCATTTAAATTATATGATTGTAAATTAACGTGTTTCGTTTTGACTAGTAATGAACAATTACTAATAATAAATGTCTCTGTCTAATAAAATCGCAAATAAAAATAAAAGCTCACATCTCAAGTGAGCTGTTATTTACCGAGACTTTTTTTTTGTGGCGACTCGAAATACAGTTCATTTTTATTTAGCTAACTAGATATAATCTTTTTCGAAACCTGCTAAAATAATACCTCATTTGTTTCAGTGCTTAGTAGAAGCTGAAGACTACCTGGCACCCAACGGCACTGTCTCCCTCATAAGAGACTCAGCGCGAGGGAACGAAGCAGGGCTATTCTCTAGTCTTTACTCATATATCGCTTTGGGAGAATCTGGTAAGTCGACTTGATGATAGTTTAACAATCCTTGCTTTATCATTATTAAATGTTTCTACAACGTCCAGGAGTATCAAAACTATAAGTTAAGTGTTATGTTGAATAATTTAAATAATGACTGCCAATGTTGAAAAATATTTTAGTATTAAGGTGACATTTTGCACGTCTGCATGCAGGCGGAATACATGGACATTATATTTACAAAACATCATGTAAAATTAATGTATTCTAGCAAATAAATGATATTCTGTTCTATTCATACATACATACGTTTGACATTCAGAAAGTTATTAGATGAAACATGATGTACCTAAGTGGTGAGAGGTGATCATGATCAGCCTTTCGCCCATTATACAGCAAAACCCTCGCATCTCTCTTACAGACTTTTACTGTATACCTGGGAAGAGTAGGTAGCTGGCACATTCTAAGTTTTTCTTTCACTCCCAGCCAGCATGGAATTCATTTGTAATTTGACCAGCCAATTAAATACTCTATTCTGCAGGCATGCGAGCCCCGACGCCGCACGAGAAGCAGCTGATAGATTTGGCAACGGAATGCGTGTCCAAGTGCAACCTGCCCGGACTACTCATCACGGAGACCAAGTTCTTACAGCAGGAGAGCTTACAGGTAACCTCACAGCTTGAATTCGGACGGACAAATAATTCATAGACATGAGAATTTCTCTTCGTGTGCTTTGGAAAATCGACGATTGCTGAGAGACAACAAAAAGTCGTAACAAACTAAAAAACGAATTTTTGACAATATTTCGAATTGGCGCGCCATCTGATTTCGATTTCCTGCACTAATCGAAAGAATTTCAAGCCTTGTCGTAAACTATGTTCTTTGTCCATCTTTGTATTGTCTAGCCTTGTGTGAAAAACAAGTATTTTGTATTGTGATCATATCATTTTAGTTTCTTGCAGTCTGTCTTCGTGCTTAAGAAAATAAAAGAAAACTTTTAATTTATTTTCTTATTTTTTCTTAACCTTTTCACCGCCAAAGTCTGATATCCCTATCAGATGTTTAAGTTTCGTGCCCTTGCCACCAAAGTCTGATTTATCAGACAATTTTTTTTTAACTTTAATATCGTTCACCAAGCGTTCGCCATAAGCCACGACATTATTTTATTTTTATTTATTTTTTATGTCATGGCGTGTGGTGGGCGTTCTTGACGAAAACTCTTGGCGCTAAAAGGGTTAAAATGTCTGTCTTTTACTTTTATTTAAAACCTCTTTACCAAAATTGTTAAGAGCCGTATTCGGGTATCCCTTGTTGAGTATCCAACACAAATGTTATGTGTGAAAAATAAATGAAATTATATGCTTCTACTTGAATATGCGGTGTCCAATTAGAGAAGCACTTGATAAACTTGCGTGCATCAAAATCCTTGACTTTTACAGTAAACTCAGAGGAAAGAAGAAATTAAAAATTTTTTTTCCGCAATCGTTTCATCGCTACCGTTTTTCAATACTTTTAAATGTTGACAGGAACTCATCCGCGCTATGATAGTGGTTGGCGTTCCGCCAGACGCTGATAGTCTACAGTTGAACCCTCAGCTCGAAGACATCACCATATTCTTCCTGGAGTTACTTGGACGGACCCTCATTCAAAACCGGTAAGTGAAAGGAAGACGTAGTGATATTAAATAAATCAACAGTTTGTGTGTTTGTGTGAAACCAGTATGTATGTGTATGTGAAACTATCTCATACTGTCTTCGCTCAGGATGTATGGAGAGGCGAAAAATTTTGATTTATCTTCATATACATGCATACGCTTACGGCTATAATCCCTATCGGGGTAGGCAGAGCATCAGTGGTATTAGAACCACTTGATGCCACGTTTGACATAGATTTTGAGGGTTATTAGATGAAACATGATGTATAATGCTGAGAGGTTGTCAGCCTTTTTCTTATGATACAGGAAAACCCTCGCGTCTCACTTACTGACTTTTGAAGTATGCCTCGGTACAGTGGGAAGCCGGTGCATTCTAAGTTTTTCTTTCACTCCCAGTCCAGCGTGGATTTTTTTATTTTTTATTATAAGATGGGTTAACTCTTGACCTCAATCTTGACCATAAAGGTCAAAGATGAGGTCGACGATGGAGCGAGTTAACCCAGAAAATACCTATAAAAGCACTGGTACTCCCACGCACCGATGGAACACAGCAAGCTGTTTGGCGTCGGACCTCGGTAGGAGGGTGGTCGCGAACCAGACGGCCCTTTACAGAACCTATCACACCGCATAAGACCATAGGACGACACTTCAGATTCAAAAAAAAATTAAGTGTCGTTGTCTGGGATGGATTACTAGGAGGCAGGTCTCATTTGTGTTTCCTTAGTCGCCTCTTACGACACCCACGGAAAGAGATGGGGTGGTGTTATTCTCAACCGATAACCACACGGCAAGAATATGTGTTTGTATAAAAAACTAATTTGTCAGAAAGGGCCCTTACCACAAAATGTATACTGTTAAGAGAAAATCGATCGACGACACAAACACAAGTCAACACAACAACAGTACCAAGAGAACTAGGCGGCTTCTGACAGATCGTTTGCGCGCGTAGATCGGTGATGTGTTTTTCATTGTAATCGAATAATATACATATTGTAATCGAATTAAAATGTCTGTACAACGAGTAAAAACTGTTTTTGAACTAACAATGAACGCATCAATTTCCCTTAGCGACCGTCTGGGCTGCGTATGGGACGAGGCGGGTCCGCACTTGCAGCGCTGCGTGACGTGGGCGGGGTCCGGCGGCGGCGGGAGCGGGGGGGAGGCGTTGGGCCGCGCGCTGTCGGTAGTGCTGCGCACGTGCGCCAGACTCATGCGCTGCGCCGGCGCCGCGCCGCCCGCGCTCATGCATCTCAAGGGGCTGTTCCATCTGCCTTACAAGCTCTTCTACCAACAGGCTGATCGGGTGAGTACACGTACACCCATTTATACACATACGCACGCAGAAATATACACACGCACGCACAAATACATACACGTACGTACCATACGTCTAAATACACTGAAAGGCTAATAAAAATTGTCCTTTTCAAGAACATTTAATAGATAAATTGTTCATGAATAAGCATGTTAAAATATAACATGCGCTACGCACGGCCAGCCTTCTCGTACACAGAATACAGAAAGCAGTGTGATTGCTGGGAATGTAACTCAGTAATTTACGAGTAACAAAGGGTACAGACGGCAGATAGTCAGGTTACACGTTTATACTACGAAAGTCGACACTATTACGAACAAGATAAGGGTGGTCAATACGTATAGCCTAATGTACTACCGTGCCATTTTCAAAGTGTGCTCCGCGGTACCCTAGAGCTCCGCAGGGCCTCTGTGGGGGCTTCTCGAATATACTAAAAGAAAAGTGCGTACAAAAATTTGTAACGCGTGCATAGGAGAAAAACGTTATTTTTCTGTCGGACGCCTGAACTTTCTGAAAAGAGCTTGACCTTTTCAACTCGTTATTAATTAGTTAAGGGCTCTAGATCAGTCTTTCCCAACGTGGGCGATAACGCCCCCTTGTGGGCGCTGCAGGCCTAAAGGGGGGCGGTAAGAGACCCAGAAAAAAAAGGGGGCGTTGTGTAGGGCTTTGGGGTCGATTTATAATTTCATCTACCTAGCTAGGAAGACTCTTAGACACCGACTGAGCTCTCGACTCTCGACTACATCTTGTGAACATCAACTAATATTAATTAAGATATAGCTCAAACTCGGTTCGATATAATAGACCGTGGGCAATCATGTTTTAACAAGTTTTTGTTAAATAATCCGATTTGTACATTCCTGTATCAATCGGCTGGTTCTATAATACTTGTTCTTGCTTGTCGAGTACGATTGGGCGTCGAATGAGATAAACGAGTTTATGCACGTTTGTCTTATTCCTGTTGGTGCGTGCTGCTTATGCAATCCTATATAAACGACGTAAATTTATTTTATTTTCATTTGCGGTTTCGCGCATAATAGATAAGCAGTACTTCATTATAACACTTACGTATTTCTCAAAACAAAACAATGTCGGAAGTAAAAAAGAAGAGACGGCAATACTCTGCGGAATATATTAAATTCGGATTTATTGAAAATCCCACAAACCCGTCGTCGCCTTTGTGTCTTCTATGTCTAAAAACATTTTCGAACGAAGCAATGAAGCCTTCAAGACTGCAAGATCATTTGAATAAAATGCATCCAGATAAGAAAGACAAGAATGTAGCATATTTTCAAGACCTAGAGAAGAAGCATAATACTCAGCCAAGTGTATCAAAACTATTTTCGGCGGCTGCTAAGCAAGATGACGACGGACTTCGAGCTTCGTACAATATCTCTTTGTTAATTGCTCAAAAAGGCAAGCCACACAACATCGGAGAAGAGTTAATTTTGCCAGCAATAAAGGAAGTAATGACTACTGTGCTTCATAAACCGGCCGCAGATATTATCCGAAAAATTCCTTTGAGTAATAATTCTGTGCAAAGACGAATTGATGAAATGGCTGAAAACATTGAAGAATCATTGTGCAATCATCTGAGGACTAGTCAATTCTCAATTCAGCTCGATGAGTCCACTTTACCAACTAATGAAGCGTTGTTGCTATCTTACGTGAGGTTTATTAAAGATGAGAAAATACGTGAAGAACTATTGTTTGCCAGAAATTTGGAGACAGATACAAAAGGCGAAACCATATTCAATACATTGGAAAAGTTTTGTGAAGAGAAAGAGATTCCTTTGAAAAATATTATATCAGTTGCTACGGATGGCGCTCCGGCTATGACAGGGCGCCATAAAGGCTTCATAGCGTACTTAAAAAATAAAATTCCAGATGTCCTTGCTATACATTGCGTTATTCATAGACAACATTTGGTTGCTAGAAACTTAAGTGAACGACTATTTCAATCACTGCAATATGTCATCAAAGCAGTCAATAAAATCCGTAGCAGCTCTTTGAATGATAGATTATTTCATCAGCTTTGTGTTACTAATGACGAAGATTTCAACCGTTTATTGCTTCATACTGAAGTTCGTTGGCTGTCAAGAGGCAATTGTCTGATTCGATTTTACAACCTGTTTGACTCTGTGATAGAGTTCTTGGAAACTAAAGATACAGAACTGCGCAACAAGCTCATAACATCAAAGAATGATATAGCTTACATGACAGACCTGTATAAATTGTTCAACGACATGAACCTCCAACTGCAAGGCGATGAACTAAATTTAATTAAAACAAAAAATGTCGTTGCTGCTTTCGCAGCCAAACTGCTTCTGCACAAAAAGAATATGGGCAGACGTGAGTTTCACAATTTTCCGAATTTATCAGTATCCTGCAGTAACGACGACTTGTTTGCCTACTGCCAACATTTGGAAAACCTCCACATTGACTTCACCGAACGATACCAGGACATTTTAAACTTGGAAATACCAGACTGGGTGTTAGATCCGTTTTCAAATGTCAACATAGCAATGTCACCTCAGCTGGAAGAAGAACTTATAGAATTGACAACAAACGAAGAAATAAAAATCAAGTTCAAAAATGGATATCAAGAATTTTGGCTTCAAAAACCGATCCTGCAATTGTACCCTGGATTGTGGTCAATTGTTCAACGATTCTTGATAGCATTCCCATCGTCATATTTGTGTGAACGTGGTTTTAGTGCTGTGGCAACGCTGCTTACTAAAAAGAGAAATCGTTTGCGTGTTACCGAACGTGGCGACTTGCGGCTGTTTTTGAGTAAATTGGAACCTGATATCAACAAACTTATTGAACAGCATCAGATTCAACCTTCACATTAGTTTTTATATAAGAATTGATTATGTTTGTTTTATTTTCAATAAAAGATACTCTGTCCGAATACTATAAAGTTGCGTTTCAATAATCAGTTATAAGTACTTAGCGGTTTTTAAGTATGTTTAAAAAGGGGGGCGTTAAAAAATAATTTATTCTTAAAGTGGGCAGTAGACAAAAAAAGGTTGGGAACCCCTGCTCTAGATGATGACTAATGTGTGTTTATTTCTAGATATCCTGCGGCCTGTACGAGTTAGTGAAGACATCGGCTCAGAACGTCCACAGTACTGAAGAATGGAACATTGTGTTTTCATTGCTGTGCGCGGCCGGCGCCGGGGCGTGGCCTAAGGACGCCACCGTGCAATCTATTGGCACTAGTAAGTCATACTCCTTCGATCACTTAAGATCCTTATCAAATACCAAATCGAATATAATTTATTTTCAAGCAGATGCGCCACATAAATTTGACATTTTCGGCCCCTAAAGTCAAATCTAATTATTATATATTATATTGTTATTATATTTTCTGATTATCTATTAGACAAGCAACCACGGGAGTAAATGGCGCAGCTCTAGAGTTACTCAGATATGAAGTCAATTAAACCTTCGCGCGATTCTTGCACACCCGTGTGTAGGATTTCTATCACACGCGCTGTAAAATCGCGACGAGTTAAAATTACTTATATGATTGAGCTAAAAAGAGCAACCCTTAGAGTTTCTTGCCTATTATTCTCAGGGAAGACTGCACCTTTGCGAATAGGCGCAAAGTTTAAAATGCGAATTTAATTCACTACTTTGAGTTATTTTAAGTAACATTCTGAATCCTCTATGAAATGAAGCTATTTTCGACTAAAGCCTTATTGTTTTGCTCCTTTAATGTATGTTGTGTGTATTTAATGTAATTTTGACTTATTTTAAGTAACATTATGTATGTTCTATGAAATAAAACTATTTAATTGAATTTGTAGCCTCTAGCAGATCAGAGGGATCCGAGGACGAGAGTGACAGACGGCCCACGAGTGTATCTTCAGAGAGTGAACTGTCACATTCGCCGCAAACACAGGGATGGATACTGGTAAGTGAATAAGATATCAAAAATAATTTTAGGGAAAGGAAAATGTTCGGCGATCAGATCTCCTGATGCTTTAACCAACTGAGCTATCGTGCCTTGGTTATAGTACCAGAAGAATTAAACCTGGGGTCGTGAGTTCAAGCCACATTCGCGCCGAACATTTTTTTCCCCAAAAATTATTTGTGTATTCCCTACACGCAGGTTTCGTTACGAAAATGAAAACATTCCACCATTTTATGTTAAAATCAGAAGAAAAACTGCATTTTAATTTTCTTTTCCGTTTCTTTTTACAAATTTCAATCAAGGTAAAGTCATTTTATAGGAATTGACAATTCAGGTATAAAACTTGCTCACACTAAAGATTCGAGTACGTTTTATATACTTTTCAAAGCGTCTCAAATAGGCCTCTGCAGCTCTAGCGTGATACGTGACAAACTCGCGCGGCACGCCACTCGGCTGACGCTGAAACTTCACTTTGCTTTCGCTCGCCCTCTGGCGTTACCAATGTTAATATTTTGACATAGGGTCGTGGCGCATTCCGCGCGCGAGCACATCGTGCTCGAGCTGCTGTTTTGTGAAAAATCGTGCACGTTCCCTAGACTTTTTTGATAAGTGTATTTGTAAGAGGGCGTCCATTAATTACGTGAGGTGTTTTTGGGGATTTTTCAACCCCCCCACCCTCTCTGGTGAGATGTCGTGAGATTTGGCTCAACCCCCCCCCTCCCCTTTTTATCTCACGTGAGTTTTATGAAAATGCTTAGTTTTAATGTAAATACGTTAATTGGTAATTTATTTAGAAAACTTACGTAATTTGACTAATTATTTTTTTACTTTTAATAATCGAACAATAAAAAAAAGTTATGATTTACCCATTTAAATTTGAAAAAAAAAGATTGTTCTAATTCAGTCCACGGGAACTCAGAGTGACTACTGGAAGAACATGGTTTAGTTGGTTTCACTTAGCTTTCCCACAATTTAACACTATTTCTTTTGGGGGAAAATATTACGTGATATTTGTAGAGACCCCCCTCTCCCCCACGTGAGATTGAGTGAGATCCGGCCCGATCCCCTCCCCCCCAAAACGCCTCACGTAATTAATGGACGCCCCCTAACCTCGAACAGGTGAAGAACGAAGCAGCCCCAGCCGCTCGCCCCCTGGAGCCGGAGTGGGTGACGCTGCGCGCGCACCGCTGGAGCGCGCTGTCGCGGTGCTGCGAGGCGCTGTCGCTGGTGGTGCGCGACGTGGCGCACGTGACGCCCTACAACTGCCGCGCCGCCGTGCGCGCCGTCCGCCTGTTCGCCGCCGCCGTGCTGCACGCGGGTGAGTGTCGTCCACGTATCTGGTCTACCACCTTAAAGTTGAAATTCGTTAGTGTGACATAAAACTGCAAGGTTGATTTTCCCTTGCAGTAATTGACTAACAGTTTCTGTCATCTTATTATAGCTGCATCATAAAGTCATCGTTCTATCTCTTTCTTTGTTGCATTGTGAACCTCGCGATATTTTACACGGGAAGTTCTGTGAAAACTGATAGAACACTTTCTTGGCCGACCGTACATGCACGCAGGTGAGAGTGTCATCCACGTACATTACCGTATTTAAACACACTTAGTTGTTTGAAATACGCATGAGGAGTCTAACCTTTAGGTGACTGTTGCACTTGAAAAAGTGTTATATTTTTAATAAATTATGTAAACATTTGTGTTAGGCAATTGTTGGTGAACCTAAATAAACAAAATAGATAACTTGCTAACTGTAGGGCATGAATGTTCGATATGTAGATGAGTTGCTGACTGCGGGACGTGAATGTTTCGATATGTAGATGAGTTGCTGACTGCGGAACGTGAATGTTTCGATATGTAGATGAGTTGCTGACTGCAGGACGTGAATGTTTCCATATGTAGATGAGTTGCTGACTGCAGGACGTGAATGTTTCGATATGTAGATGAGTTGCTGACTGCGGAACGTGAATGTTTCGATATGTAGATGAGTTGCTGACTGCAGGACGTTAATGTTTCCATATGTAGATGAGTTGCTGACAGCAGGACGTGAATGTTTCGATATGTAGATGAGTTGCTGACTGCGGAACGTGAATGTTTCGATATGTAGATGAGTTGCTGACTGCGGAACGTGAATGTTTCGATATGTAGATGAGTTGCTGACTGCAGGACGTGAATGTTTCCATATGTAGATGAGTTGCTGACTGCAGGACGTGAATGTTTCGATATGTAGATGAGTTGCTGGCTGCGGAACGTGAATGTTTCGATATGTAGATGAGTTGCTGACTGCAGGACGTTAATGTTTCCATATGTAGATGAGTTGCTGACAGCAGGACGTGAATGTTTCGATATGTAGATGAGTTGCTGACTGCGGAACGTGAATGTTTCGATATGTAGATGAGTTGCTGACTGCGGAACGTGAATGTTTCGATATGTAGATGAGTTGCTGACTGCAGGACGTGAATGTTTCCATATGTAGATGAGTTGCTGACTGCAGGACGTGAATGTTTCGATATGTAGATGAGTTGCTAGCTGCGGAACGTGAATGTTTCGATATGTAGATGAGTTGCTGACTGCAGGACGTTAATGTTTCCATATGTAGATGAGTTGCTGACAGCAGGACGTGAATGTTTCGATATGTAGATGAGTTGCTGACTGCGGAACGTGAATGTTTCGATATGTAGATGAGTTTCTGACTGCAGGACGTGAATGTTTCCATATGTAGATGAGTTGCTGACAGCAGGACGTGAATGTTTCGATATGTAGATGAGTTGCTGACTGCGGAACGTGAATGTTTCGATATGTAGATGAGTTGCTGACTGCAGGACGTGAATGTTTCCATATGTAGATGAGTTGCTGACAGCAGGACGTGAATGTTTCGATATGTAGATGAGTTACCATGTAAAGCATGAATGTTCGACTGTCAGCAACTCATCTACATATGGAAACATGCAGGATGTGAATCAGTCAGCATGTTTCTACATACCTACCAAAAGTAAAGTCAGAACTAGAAGTCTTAATTATTGAGTTGGGAAATATTGATCTCTGCTAATATTATAAATCCGAAAGTAACTCTGTCTGTCTGTTACGCTTTCACGGCTAAACTACTGAACTGATTTTGATGAAATTTGGTACAGAAATAGATTAGACCTTGGGAAAAGACATATACTACATTTTGTCCTATATTTAGGCACGACATAACCTTCCATGCGGGCGGAAAGCTAGTATTTAATACTTAACAAGGAAACAATCCTTATTTCTTGCAGACAAGAAGCCAAAATCGCGCGAAGGCCGTAAGTCCCGACCTAGTTCAGCGCGCCGACGTGGCCACGAAGACTCGAGTGATGAAGAAGTGGATACTTTGGATCAGTACCATATGGTGAGCATACAGGTAAGTACATCTCTTCCTAAATGTCATAACTTTAACTGGGAAAGGTGATTTTTTTGTTTATTTTTTTTTATCAAATAACTTAATGGCTTATTGTGAAAATTTCCTTTAGCTGAACAATAGACAGTAAACAAAAATTATATTATAGATAAAAATAGCAAAAATTTTTTTTTTTTAATTCACCTTTAACATTAGCTTGCGATAATTTGGGATGTGATCCTTTCCTCGAGACTGGATGACTTTCCCCAAAGAGAAAGGCAACTCGACGGTTCAAAAATAAATATCTTTTCAAAAATAATAATAATAAAATCATTTATTCTCAGGCAACTAGGCCCCATAGATAAATACCTTAAAGACTAACATAGATATGAAATTAAATTAAACCTTGTCTTAGTAAAATTTCAACTTAAAATTAATTTCAATGTTCATACTATCTGGCCTGATATGGAGAAAGTTGTCCAATATTCAGTTCCAGGATGATTCATGTCTCCAATATTCAAAATGACATACTTTTAGTTAGTTTTTAAATAAATCGCAGGCATATTAGTGACTAGTAATATTTTCTGTTTCAGCTATTAGATTTGATGCACACATTACACAGTCGGACAGCGCAGATATTCAAATGGTGGCGTGATGAGGCCGAAGGACAAGGTAAATTGAACTCTATATTAAATGGCTCAGAGTTTAAAATTCACCGTAATTTCCTTTAAAGTATAGTAAAATTTTAACGTGTATATTTTTCTCAAATAATGTTTTTTAGGAGCAGAAGACTATGACTTATGGGAAGTGGCGTGGAAACCTCTACTACAAGGAATCGCACAATTCTGTACGGATAAAAGAAAACAGGTAAGTGCCAAATTTCATTCTTTATAAATTCAAAGCAGTCGAGTTTCAGAGCCTGTAAAACGATTTGCGAAATTATTTTAGTTCAGTTTAATATACTTCTTTTTGTCTACATTTCTATTGTTAGTTTTTTAGATTTTGTAATGATCAAATCAAATATATTGTACACACAGCAGAAATAAAAGTATATCAAGTGACTTACAATAACAAGATTCTGTGTGAATATACAATAAGGTGGCTTTATCTCTTTCAGTGATTTCTTCCAGGCACGGATGAGCTTTACTTGTCCGTTTTTTATAGCTATATTTAATTTAAAATAAAAAATGTAAAATAATATTCATGTTTAGCTTTTACCGTATCTAGTCAGATACCAAAATTGCGTTTACCTGTCAAGGCACACACAGCTACATATGTTCCAAATAGCTTACTGAGTTTTCCTTACTAAGCTAAGGGTCTGATTCGGTCGTACAGGTAGCGAACACAGCCATCGCATACCTCCAACGAGCGCTACTAGCGCCGGGCCTGGCGGGCATGGGGGGCGGCGGGTGGGAGGCCGCCTTCCACGCGGTGCTGTTCCCACTGCTGGACCGCCTGCCGCGCCGGCCCGAGCCCGCCGCGCGCGCCAACACCATCATGTGCAAGGTACGCACACGCACGCACGCACGCACGCACGCACGCACGCACGCACGCACACACGCACACACACACACACACACACACGCACGCACGCACACACACACACACACACACGCACGCACGCACGCACGCACACACACACACACACACACACACACACACACAGACACACACACACACACGCGCACGCACACACACACGCACACACACACACACACACACACGCACGAGGCAATTAAAAAACTTTTTTGAAACTCCGAATCAAACGATTATACATTTATGATTATTTGATATGAAAACGGAAGCCGTAGGTTCGGTGGAAACCATTTGAGGGATCGCTGATCTGGCGTATAATGCAGTAGTACAACTTTTATAAGTTACACCCATGTTTTTAAAAAGTGCAGAAATATCTCGTGCGCGTTTAACACGCCACATATTTTAGTTTAGTTTCTTTATTCATAAACAATTAACATTGTGTTTGAATATACTTCATTTATTTCAATAAAAACTTATTACACTACAACATCTTACATAATACATGCACGTACCCGTCTGCTATTGGTTATGGCGTACGCGCCATGTTCAAAGTCCGGTACAGATTTATTCGGCGCTTTTCAATACAAACTAACCGTGTGGTGATCGGTTGAGAATAACACCACCCCATCACTTTCCGTGGGTGTCGTAAGAGGCGACTAAGGAAACACAAATGAGACCTGCCTCCTAGTAATCCATCCCAGGCAACGACACTTCATTTTTTTCTGAATCTGAGGTCTCGTCCTACGGTCTCATACGGTGTGGTAGGCTCTGTAAAGGGCCGTCTGGTTCGCGACCACCCTCCTACCGAAGTCCGACGCCAAACAGCTTGCTGTGTTCCGTCGGTGCGTGGGAGTTCCAGTGCCCTTATAGGCATTTTCTGGGTTAACTCGCTCCATCGTCGACCTCATCTTTGACCTTATGGTCAAGATTGAGGTCAAGAGTTAACCCATCTTATAATAATTAAAAAAAAACTAATGTTAATAGTGTTACCATATTATTTTCGTTAACCTGTACACACAATATAATTAAAACTTAATCAGGATGGATGGATGGATTTAAAGGTGAATGGATGGCAGTTGTCACACCTTCACGCAAAACCTACTGAAGGGATTTTTATGAAACTTTGCAGTAATGTAGCTTGGACAGCAGAAATAACACATAGGCTACATAATTTCCCCAAATCCCCACGGGAATGAAGAGGAAAGCCTGGGCGGAAAGATAGTAAATAAAATCAACAAACTCCGCTGAGACACAGAAGGCGTCACAAAGCTCTTCCTCCTTAGCCAACAATAGGGATGTTGACAGTGTTTGATTTTATGAATTATTGTATGTGAAACAAAAAATAATGCTAGAAATATATTAATATCCGCAAACAGCATTAAAATTGGTTTATACTATAAGTTTGCTGTACCTTGTACAAGGTTTCAAAAGATGAACTTGATACTTAGCTTAAGAACTTATTGTACCATTTGAAGGCAAATAAAGAAATATGAAATATAAATGAACAAGTTATTAGCATTTATATTAACGTAAGGACTAGCTATCTCATTTTGTGGGGAGAGCTAGCTATCTCGTTTTTACCTACGCAAACATATATGGCGGTAACTTCACATCTCTTTTTCGTTGATGTGCATCTCTTACTCGTTGTTGGACAGTTTCCCCCCCTATTGAAATTTAATAGCTTGTAACTTTTTTATTTCTCAATAGTTTCCAAAAATTATTTCGATTTTGGGTTTTGGATTCTGTTCCTTTTAAGATAAACAATAAAAAAAAAATTGTCAACATCCCTATTCGGAGTGCGGTGTACGTTGCGCAAATTTGCTCATCGTCATTACTCACGGCTACTTTAATTTAAAATGGTAAATGTATGCCGGAGCTGGGCACGTTTCCTTTTTAATATTTACATAGTTTTCGTAAGAAATAAATTAAATTGCAGGTCAAATTAACGGTTGCCAAAAAACAATACAATATACAGAGATATACAGTAAAATTAACAGAACATAAAACATAGTTTACATCAAGGCGGCATTATTGCTAGGTAGCAATTTCTTCCAGGCAACCTTAGGGTAGGACAGCAGTAAGGTAAGAAGATTTAGGTAAATATGACGAAAACAGAAGAGCGATTTTTCCCAACTAACGGTTTTATTTAGCTACATATCGTGACAGCCTACTTACCCTCCGCAGGTGTTTCTCCAACATCTGTCGGCACTATCCCCTCGGCCCACATTCGGCACTCTCTGGATTCGAGTGGTGGAAGTCCAGAAGACGCTGATATCGACCGCCGGCGACGACCCACTTACTGAAGCCGCCTTGGAGAGCCTCAAGAATATGATTCTAGTCATGGACTCTGTTAGAGTAAGTTGATTTAATTTTTATATTAATTTTAATGAATGTTTGTTTTAATTGTGTCTAATTATATTTTTAGTTATTTTAATTTTATGTATGTATGTTTATTATTAATTTTAATCTGTATGAAATATCGGTTGAGAATAACACCACCCCATCTCTTTCCGTGGGTGTCGTAAGAGGCGACTAGGGAGACACAAATGAGACCTGCCTCCTATTAATCCATCCCAGGCAACGACACTTCATTTTTTTCTGAATCTGAGGTAGCGTTCTATGGTCTCATGCGGTGTGGTAAGCTCTGTAAAGGGCCGTCTGGTTCGCGACCACCCTCCTACCGAAGTCCGACGTCAAACCAGTGTTCCGTCGGTGCTTGGGAGTACCAGTGCCTTTATAGGCATTTTCTGGGCTGGCTCGCTCCATCGTCGACCTCATCGTTGACCTTTATGGTCAAGATTGAGGTCAAGAGTTAACCCATCTTATAATTTAAAAAAAATTGGTTGCTGTACGTTTTAGTAATGAAATGTATACTTTTTTTTTTACTTATTAATAACTTATTTATTGCCTTTTACAGATATTCAGCAACGGAGATGGATACAACGACCTGTGGTACGTCACGTGGGACAAAATCGGAGAATTCCTGCCTAACCTCAAAGAAGAACTGTTTCCACAAGGTGAGGTTTGAAATATCCCTACTTAATTTAATATTTGGACCCGCGTTGGTATTAAATAATGTGTTCAAATAACGAAATTTTAAAGTTTTATTTCCCCTACTTTATAAGTTATAGTAGGTAAGTATATCGGGAACCCGATAACTTTTAGAATCAATTATATTAGGCTAATTGTTAGTAAAATTATGATATTAAATCCGATTATACTTTATACAGTGTGATATTTTTTAAACAACCTTTTTTAGGCTAATAATTTATTATTATTACTAATTTGTCACAATCAATTTTGTAATTTGTGTGTATATCTTAACGTACAAAATCTTTTTAATGTCAAGTAATCTCAAAATTAAAGCAAAGAGTAACTAATACACTGCGTACAACAATAAAGTCGACTAGATTTTCTTTTGTACTTTAATAATCATAATAATAGTGCTAGCCAATTTATTATTTTGATTTTCCCTTTAGTGCAAGACAACTCCCGTCCAGTGAGCAGTATGCCGAGCCACATGCAGCCGAGCCTGCCCCCCGCGCTCCCCACCCTTATCCCCGTCGGCCTCAACAGTACGCCCACCATCCTACCTGTACCACAAACCACCACCAACACACCACAAAACATTCCTAACTTAACCCAAAACATGTCAAACTTACCCCAAAACATGTCAAACTTACCCCAAAACATGTCAAACCTGCCCCAAAACTCAAACGTCGCCAGAATTCCGCCTACACAAGCCCCAATACAGCATAACTTCCAACAGTCGAACTTACCCCAGATATATCCAAACTTACCCCAGCGTAGTTTAACAGCGACTGCGCCAGTGAATATAAGTCAAACGCCACCATTGATTTCGTCCACTCCTTCCTTAGTCGCTCCTACCCCCATAAGTGGCATGGTGCCTATAAGAAACTCGCTATACGACCAGGCAGGGCTTACGTCATCAGTTTTATTACAACCTTTGAATGAGGTAAGTACTTTGCCAATTTAACGCTTTTACTTTAACTGAGACTTCTTTGAAAGTAAAAAGCATTACTTTATGATTTGATAGTTGAGTGATATTAAATATTGTATATTTATTGATATAATGTGTTGACATACGTAATATCATAACAGAATCCGAAGTAAAATTTTATATTGATAAAAAAATAAAAAACTTACAGCCTACCAAACTTCTTAGTCTGTCTCCTTCTTACAAAACGAAATTTAGTATGTAATTTAATATGGCGGTACCAAACTGTGACGTCAACTGTTCGTATTTCCCTCTCTGTCTAATTGAGAGTTTGAAAAGTTCATATCTTTCTTATTTTTAAGGATATTAAAATCCGCGTTTGTAAACTTACTATTACTGACACATGTTATCCTCTGTACTATCATTGTAAAATAAAGAATAAATACATACATTGAAACCCAAATAAACGTAGGTAACAGTTTTTGAAAGAATATACACTCGGCTTCAAAAAAATCGCACCTTTTAAGAAATCTATTTTAAACATCTTTTAATCGTATTTGTATTATGAAATATTGGTAATGTTCGGTATCATTTGAAAGGTAAGGAAACAGAGAATGCAAAAACAATAATTCATTCAATGTTTTTTATTGGAACTGAGAAAAATTTACAAAACAATAAAAATCCTTAAAAAACCCTAATGAAATCTGATTAATTTTTCAAAACAAAGTTGCTTAAAACTAATCTAAAACCTAGTGTTACCCCCCCTAGCCCTAATGACGTCTTCCATGCGCTCCCTCATGGATCGCACCAACTTTAGGACCTCTTCTTGAGGGATTCTGTCCCATTCCTCAATAACGGCGTCTTGGAGCTCCTGAAGAGTCGCGGGAGCGGGATCACGGGATCTAACCTTGCGTTTCAGCTGGTCCCAGAGGTGCTCTATCGGGTTCAGATCTGGACTTCTCGCTGGCCACTGCATGACAGGGATCCCAACCTCTTGAAGGTAGCCCTGCACAATTCCAGCAGTGTGCGCGCGAGCGTTATCGTGCATTAATGTGAACCCGTCGCCAATAAATCCAGCATAGGGGACCACATGTTCTTCCAGGATCTCTGTGATGTACCGGTGAGCAGTCATCGACCCTTGCCCGCGAGCACCGCCGGTCCGAGAGACGCAAGAAAGTTCAGTTTTGCCGTCGGCAGATATGCCGCCCCAGAACATGCAGGAACCGCCCCCGTATTCTACCGTCTCTTGGATGCAGGCTTGGGCAAAACGTTCCCATTGTCTTCTGTATACTCTTTTGCGTCTATCGTTACAGAAAAGGCACACTCTCGTTTCGTCCAGGGTCCAATTGACGTGGGCGCGAGCAAATTGCAGGCGTGCTCGCCGATGCGCTGCGGTTAATTTTGGACCCGTGGCAGGTCTTCTAGCCACAATATTTCTCTCCTTTAGTCTTCTTCTAACTGTAGAGACACTCACGGCCCTTCTACGAACTGCTTGAAGCTGCTGTTGCAACTCAACAGCATTAGTGAACTGATTTCTCAAAGACTTCGATACGACGAATCGGTCATCTCTCGCAGAAGTGCAGCGATTTCTACCAGACCCACACCTTCGGACAAAGCCACCGGTCTGCAGGAACCGCTGGTACACTCTTCGAACAGAAAAGCGACTCAAGTGCAATTGCCGAGCAATATCACACTGACGTAGTCCTGATTGCAGTAGTGCGATAACTTGGGCGGCTTCAGCAGCAGTAGTGTCCATCTTCAAGGACGTTTTTCTGATGAAAGATATTCTTCTGTGTCTTCTTCGACTGTTGGTAGCAAATTTATCCCCCAATAAGCTGTATCGACCCTTTTATACCCAAAAAACAAAACAATACAAACAAAATTTGAAGAGGAGAATCAGTTCCATTGTCATTCACAGTGACTTAAAGTGTCAAGCTTTTTCTTTAATCAAATGAAATGGATATTTTTTTAAAGAGTTTTTATAGGGCTCTCAAATGATACCAATATTGCTACGAATAACTGTCTTAAGGATTAACAGTGCTTAAAGCCTATTTTTACGGACGTGCGATTTTTTTGAAGCCGAGTGTACTTGTATATGTCTCAGTTGTGCCCTGTTACCTTGCTAGGCAAATTTATAAAATAATCCATTAAAATTATTTATTTCTTTTTCAGATGATTTCCACACCTATAGGAATATCTATCCAGTCACAAATGCCGATCCTGTGCCCTCAGACTGAACACATCGAAAGCAAACTTGAAACGAAACAGGAACAAGCGAAAACAGACCCTATACCAAAGCCAGAAAGCCCAGTATTGAATGCAGATGTATCACCCGAACACCAATCACATAAGAATACTATATTAGATATTGTTGACGATAAATTAATAATAACTGATACTAATATCGAACAGAGTGAATTATATGCAGAGTATTTAACAAACCCATACAATGAACACAAAGACATAACTAAAGAAGCAATTATATACACCCCAGAAAATCCTCTACTATCTGTGGTAGAAAAACAAAAATCGTTAAGCGAAAATACGACGCCCATGCATAGAAATAAGGCTCAATTTAGCTCGAGCGACAATATAAGACAGGAATCTAGCATATTCAATTTTGCAAGCTATTTTGGGTCAAATGAAATTGGTGGTTCCGAGGTTTTTGATAGTTTAATGTCGACGCAAGATGGATAGCCAGAGTGGGACTTAGGGACGTGGATTTAAGACTCAATTTCGATTGTGGAGGATATTAGAAACTGAACTGTGAAATACCAAGAGAAGTTTAAATCTATTTGCAACTAAATTTATTTAAATAAAAGGTGATAGAATATAAATACCATTAAAAATCCGTCGAATTAAACAACAATCTCTAAGGCCGACATATGTCAAAACTAGCGTTCCGCCCGCGGCTTCGCCCGCGTGGACTACAGGTTTATTGGGCCCAACTGTGGGATAAAATGTAGCAAATTTTATCAAAATCAGTTCAGAGTTTAGGCGTGAAAGATGGACAGACAGACAGAGTTACTTTCGCATTTATAATATTCAGTAAGGCAACTTGTACGGTAAGCTAATTGACCTAGTACAAAAAGGCGATCTTATCAAGTTTCATATAGTTTCCTTGGAAAAAGTTGTTCAGTTCATAGCAAATCACAACTTGCAAGAAAACGGAGTTCTTACCAACAACCTGTATTGTTAAGTCACTTATACGAAAGTTTTTTTTTTAATGACTGACACTCAGTTGCAAAGAGATCCGTTAAAATTAATGTTACATTAAAAAGCATACTGTCGCTTTCCATCTTGTTTAAATGAACAAGGACAGCATTACATTTAAAAAAGCTTTAACTTTAATGACCGTTTCTGCAACTGAGCATAAATAGATTACGAAATATGAAAATCGTTATTATATTACAATCTCTTATTAACGATGCCTAGTTTGTGGCATTTCTTTTTTTAACATTCCTTCCATACTAGACTTGGAGGGAAAGAAAAACTTAGAATGTACCAGTTGCCAACTCTTCCCAGGCGTACTGTAGAAACCACTTACTGGTTTCACAAGAAACATGGGTGGATACTTAATTGAGGGAACAGACTATGTTTCTTTCGACCAAGTGTGTTTCGAAGGGAGGCTCGTGCCCCTCGGTGGGGACGTATACGGGTTGTTATAGAATTAAATAGCATCGACAAATAAGAGATTACACTATATCACTAAAGTAGTTTCACTAGGTAAATCAAAAGTAGTGTGACTTTGAATTAATTAGTGAAATTTTAGAGGGTGATTCTCCCCATGGAAGTGAATAAGTTTCCCCAAGGAACCCATTAGAAATTCTTAATTATTTTTTTGTCTTCTCATAATAATAGGTCTTTACCTATGAAATTGCCGTTTTTCATACAATATTTTTGGAAAACTGAATTTTCCATACTAACGTTTTTAGATTTTTCTCGGGAATGCGAAATCCAAATTTAGCAAAACTTTGTGGGAAAGTTTGGACAACATTAAGTTAATTTTCATTATACTTACTTTATTGAAAGTTGTAACTGTAACAACGGTACAGCAAAGATAAGCAATGAAACGGGCAACGGATGAAACAAGCTATATTTGAGCTTCTTTTTCAGCAAATAAATCTTAAGTAAATATGTATTAATTTGACTCAATATCTCCGTTATATGGCCAAGGTTTTAAATAAAAAACAATTTGAGTAATAACTGTTCAATCAAACAAATTATGAATAAAATAAAGCTTGAGAAAAAATCTGCAATTTCATAGGTAAAGACCTTATAAGCATTGATATACAATAAAACAGCTAGATACCCAATCTCAAAGAAACGTCAACCAAAAACTGTCCGAGCTTTCGAACGAACTGACGGATAAGTGAGCTGGATAAAAGAACTGAACAAAAGAATGAAAGAGTGAGAAAACCTATTAAAAATAATACCCAATCGGCGTGATGGGCATTCATTTGCCGCGGACACTTTTTGAGCGCGATTGGAGGTCTAGTTGTTTATTGTAGGTCAAATTCGGTTGGAGTTGTATTGAAAGGCAATTTTTTTTTTCATTTTTGTACTTATGTTCCTTGGGGAAAGTTGTTCAGTTTAATAAGCTGATTCACATTCTCTATTTTCGCTACCTAATTTATAGTCAGTACACATACTCGTTTACAGGGCTTTAGGTAAATCACTTTCAACCTCTCGTGTGGTAAATCAGTCCATGAAACTGAACAACTTTCCCAAGGAACAAAGGTCGGAATACGAAAAAAATTCTTTAGTTCCCATACAAACTGCATCAGCTGATAGCGCATTTTGTATGAGAAGTCAATTTTTTTTTCATACTTCAACCTTGGGAAAGTTGTTCAGTTTCATGGACTGATTTGCCACCCGAGAGGTTGAAAGTGATTTACCTAAAGCCCTGTATTGTATTGTAAAAATTATCTAAGGGGTGTATATTTTTATTCTATGTAGGACTGTATAAGGCCTATTGCAGACTCGATTCTGTGGGTTTACTTTTAAACGCCTGCATAGCTTACATGGACGCGTGATATAATTATGTCGTATGTCAGTGCGGAACAGGTAAAACGACATTGACATGACATAATTATCGCACTCGTCCATGTTAACCCGGCTGGTGAAATTACGTCTTTCACGTAAAATTATGAGAAACAAGCTTTCCGCCCGGGACTTCGGAAAAATTATGTAGCCGATGTTACTCAGGGATAATGTAGCATTCTAATGGTGAAAGAATTTTTAAAATCGATCCAGTAGTTTTTGAATTAGTCCGTTACAAACATACAAATAGTGTAGACTTCCATCCGTCCGTGGCTTCGTTCCCGTAAAAAAAAATCTTAATACTTACGAAAACAACAGAATATAAATCAGCCAGATTAAACGCTCGCGCGATTCTTGTACACCCGTGTGTGTAGGATTTGTATCGCACGCGCCGTAAACAAGCGCGCGACTGTTCTCAAGTGATGCTTCTCAGGTCGAGCCGTTCTCAAGTGATGCTCCGGTATAGATCCATGATCCATCTATATTTATATGCTAAATCCGTAAGGAACCATCCATAAATTACGTCACACGTTAAGGGGGTGGGGAGGGGGTCGACTAAGTGTGACAAGGGGGTGGGAGGAGTCATTAGTTTCGTGACGTCACGTTTCAAAATGTGTTATGAGTATTAAAACGTGTTAACTATTAACGACAAACTTAACCTCCTCAGTCCCAAGCCCTCTTTTTACGTTTTTACTTTGGTTGAGACAGTGAGTTTTGAGCGCCTAAAAAAAATAACTATTGAGTACTGCTTTTATTAGAAAATTACAAAAAAATGGAAACATGCAAAATATGTGACGTCACGCTAGGGAGGGGGGAGTCTTACAAATGTGACCAGCTGTGACAAGGAGGGGGAGGGGGTCAAAAAATCATGAAATTCGTGTGACGTAATTAATGGATGGCCCCTAAGCTCCCATATCACTGTGACCTTTCTATGTCTATTGTGACAGTGCCACTTGTACACACGGCAGCACATTAGGCTATACATATTGACCTCGACGTCGCCCATAACTCGCTCGTAATAGCGCCGGATTTCGTAGTGCAAATGAGTAACTTGACGTGCTCTGTACTGTACATAGGCCATCGCATCGGATTACTCATTTTCATTGCAAAACCTCCAAATTACCGACGACAAAATTAAGTGTACTTTTAAATATCATGAAAGATAGTAAATTAATAGTGACTAATTGATGACTAAAAAAAATAAACGTGATTTTTAAATGTGACTATAGTTCATGTATAAACAATTTTAAGGAACAGTTTTTAGCGTTATGTATTATACAAACGACAGCACATCAGGCTATGCATGTTGACCTGGAAGTCATGGGTAATCTGATGTGCTGCTGTCTGTACGAGGAGTTCTAACAATCACTAGGTTTTGAAAAGTAATCCTATATAATTAACCAACCAAACTTGTACAGCAATGTAGATAAAAATCAAATTTCTATTAAGCCTACAAATCTACAGTTTATTCGAATTATATTAGGTTAATTTTATTTTTAATTAACCATTTCTTGTTGTTTTTAAACTACTATATATTTAGTCTATTAAACACTTATTCACGCTATTATTTCTATGAACAGGGCACAGAGTCATAAAAATTGCCCACAAATAAAATCAAAACCAAAAAACAACATTCCAGGCTAACTTTTTAATTTGTATAAAATGTACTTCAAAATCTAGTTATAAAAACTAATTTATTATCCATTTTATTATTCATTTGTGTGTTTTAATGTAAGTATTATATTGTTTAAAATTAGTTAGTGAAAATAAACTGCCAAATAAACTGAACAACTGTGAACCACCATTGAGGACTGTAAGGTTTTGAAAAACTGAATATCTATATAATTTGACCTATGGCAACTTCATAAATCTGTAATGATAAATTATAAAAAAATATCCTATGCGAAGTAAATATGGTTCCTTCAGGAAAGTTGTTCAGTCTGATTTGCAGATCTATCTTAACGCCTCACTAATCTAATGTCATTCAAAATCAGTTTTACATTATGTCGTTGTAACTGTCCTAGAAATATCTAACACTAGCTTTTCGCCCGGAACTTCGTTCCCGTGGGAATTTGCGAAAATATGTGGCCTATGTGTTAATCCAGGGTGTCGGCTACCTCCATACCAAATTTTATATAAATTGGTCCAGCCGTTTAAGCGTAAAAGAGTAACAAACATACAAACTTCCGCGTTTATATAATATTAGTTAGGAGTAAGGATATTGTTTTGGGGTAACATAACTTATTTATGAACAAGTAAACTTTCCATGCTGACTGTGAAAATAGAACGGTTCAACTTTAGGCATAGTCTTTAAGATTCAAAATTATTATGAGCTTTGTAAACTCTTATTGACACTACCACGAAAATTGTACCTTTTACTAAACCCAGTCACATATTGACTTTGTCATCTTTAAGAGTATTATTGCTTGACTAGAGCATCCCCGGAACTTGGCACCCGTAGGAATTTAGTACTCTTCTTTCTAATTCATAATCTACTTCATTAAGAGTACCTTTGTACAAAATCTTTTGTAGTACTTCTTTCTACTTAACAGTCTCTCTCATATTAAATTACCGGTACGTTTTGCCATTGTTCCTTTCAGTATGTGCAATATTCAGGGTTATTAAAATGTATTTTTGGACTGAACACTTGTAAATTATGTAATTAATGAAATAATTATTATATTATCGCTGTTTCGTTTTTGTATAGAGAGTTATATATCTACCAATTTATCTGTGTATATTTAACAATTTATTAATAAAAATGTGTTAATGAAGCATTTCAGTGTTTTATTTCTGAATGAAACGAGAAATCGTATAAAAATCAACAGTTTAATTAAAATTAAACAAAATTAAAATAACGTACATATTTACATTTTGTACATAAATCTACAATCGAGAGAAGCCTTCACAGAAGGCAAAGATTAGGCACTTTGTAAGTCCATACGTTTCATACCTACAGTCTTTGAGACACACACACTTTGTTAAGTCTTTATTTTTAAACTCGCGACATATGTAGCGGCCTTTTGTAGTAAGGATTGTGCGACCTTAGGAGCGGGGGCGCGCAACACGGAGCCTTCCGCGGAGGACACAGAGCCTTCCTCCAAACGATAGCTGTCTTCCTCGACCAAGCCCACACCCCCGAGGCAATCCCACAGGATAACCACAAACAGATCGACAGCCCACTAGGTTTCACCGTCTGTTCCACGTTCCCTTCTTCTAAAGCAGCTAGGAACGCTATGTTGCTCTGAGTTTCTTTCATACGGGCTTCGTACACTCTTGCTCCAGTGCCTAAGGCAGCTAGGGTGAAGTACAGCAGGCCGCCGGCTGCGGCTCGAGCTGCCAATCTACCAACTCTTCTCGCTCCCCTTGAGTCCAATGCTCGTCGCACTCTCATGATTCCCGGACAAGCTCCTACGGCCAGCGCAATGGACGTGATAAGTAGCGCGCCTCTCGGTACACCGATAAGCGCTGCCGCTGCTGCGTCGGATATTCCACAGGTTCCGATCAGCTCATCAGCCGTCACTCTCCTCAGCGCTAAAGCGGCTGCCGTCCATGCCCCCGCCCACCCCCAAGACACTGCGTGTAGATAGGCTGCAGCTCGTTCCAGAGATTCCGTCGACCATTCGCTTGCAGCGGTGAGGTACCACGCGACGCACGCGTTGGCGAACCAGGCGTCCGCGGCCAACGTGAAGTAGTATGTTAGTGAGAAGAAAGCGACGCAAGTCGGTGAGGCCATTCCATCTACGGCTAGCGTGGTACCGGAGCAAGAGATCAGCTTCGCTCCGAGCCAAGTTCTGGCGACGTGGACTAAGGCGACGATGGCGTGGCACGCCGCCATCCACACGACTGGACGTTCCGGGTATCTGTATCTCGAAGGTTCTGCGCAGAACGTGAGGAGCGCGAACGAGGTGGAGAGGAGAGAGAGCCACGCTAGAGCAGCCATCCAGATTTCTGCGCTGCGTTTTTCTGCTTGCGTGTAGCGTGCGTGTTGTGCGCAGGCGGGCCAGCACTCTCCCGTGGGGGCTCTGGTGTGAGCGGGAGGGCAGCCGTGCTCTCTGATTTCGTGTTCGAAGGGCCAGCGGGGCGGTGGAGGGGGTTCAGGTTCCAGCTCGCTGGCGTTGGGCGGTCTCATGCAAAGTCTCCTGTCGGGCCGGTGGGGGAAGGCGGAGCAGTCGAGCCTCACAGTGGGGGGGAGCGTCTGAAGCTGGTCGTGACAATCGTCAGCGACGGTCTGGCAGAGCGCGCGGCAGGCGCTCACGGAGCCGGAAACCTGCACGGAGCACAGCGGGGCGAAGGCCGAGCACAGCAGGAACCGAGCATGCTCCGAACACTCGCTCGACAGCAGGCCAGAGAATGACTCCATCTGGAAAGAAGAAAATGTTACATTAGACATTTGAAATTGTAAAACGAAATAGTTTATTATCGAGAGGTCTCTTGATAAAGTTAAATAGATAGTTTCTTCAGTTGGAGTGGATTCACTGGAATTAAATTACTGAGCTAATTGGCTTTATTATTATTAAAGACCAATCAAAACAGGTGGATATTTTAATTTGCATAATTAGACGTAATGCGTAATTAGGATACCTACATCGGGTAAATAAGTTTTAAATAAATATTCAGTTCTATGAAGAGAGCCCTGTGTCAGTACCTACGTACTGTGGCGTAGCTCTGAGGGAGCTGGTGACCGGGTCGACAACCAGGGAAAGACAATTAACTAGTTGACTTCATTTATTAGAAGGCCAAAGCCGCAGAAGGGACTACTTCAGTTATTTATAAAAGGCGCGAAATGACCCGAATCATTTAAAGTAGGAACCATCGGCTAATGAGATAGTAAACGTAGAGGTAATAGAACCTCTACAGTACCTAGTTGTAATGATAAAGTAGGCGTTTGGTCAAACTGTTTTTTTTTGACAAATCGTGTTTGGACTATTCCAAAGGCCTGGAATGGACATTTATTTAATCTTATATTTTTAAACGCTTCCCGCAACAAGAGATCGAATATTTTCTTTCCCCAAAAATACTTTAAATCATTAAAAAACCGAGTCAAACCTTCATTTCATGCATCAAATTAGTGTCCTCGCGACCGCGCCTCAAATTACGGCTCACAAAAGAATTGAAGGGTCGAGTTCCCATGTCGAAGGCTGACAAAAACCCGCAAATGAGTGGCTGAGCGAAAGACAATGGGCAAGGTCGGCTGGTTCGGAGACTTGTTATGTCGACGACGGACGGATGTCGGCTTCTCCAGTGTTTGATTTTTTTAATACCTTCTTAGAAGTAGAAGATAACTGTTCGTTCGGTTCATAGGAAATGTTTAGGTTTTGATTTCTATTGAATTCTGATGTTTCATCAAAACCCTTCTGCACGTCAAACGTGGCATCATGTGAAACACATGATGCACTGCCTACCCCGTCAAGGATTATAGGCATGAGTGTATGGATAGAAGTCTTACTGAATAATATTTGTAGTCATTTCTGCAGATTGTTCAAACGTATTACCTATACAAGCGTGTTTCCATTTCACAATTGTAATATTTCCATTTCACAATTTTTTTTAAAATATTTTGTAAAACCTCATTTTAAATTATTTATTAATTCCTATGGCACGTCCTCCTGAACTCTGAAGTTTTTTATAAGAATTCGATCATCAAACACTTGAACATACTCAAGGAAAGAACAGTCAAGACGATAGTCATGCCAAAATAGGCCAAAACAATCGTTATGACTTTGCTCACATCACACGCAAAGTTCATAACTGGGGCAATATCTTAAACTACGTTTGAAAATCGCAATGGGTAATGAATATTTCAGGCGAAGCGATCTGAAAGCGGCGACGAACAAACGGACCGGTTCATCTTTGTAGAACACGTTCGTTTGATCGCGCCGGCTCTTTGGCTTTGATCTTTGTATTGAGTTGCATTTCAGCTTGCTCCGTATATTAAACGCTATATTTTTAGACTGATGGGTAAAAAGCTGGAGTAGTTCATTTATTTGTTTCTACTGAAAAAAATCGATTTCGTTTGAGTAAAAAGTTGCGTATGTAATAATGTATAGTATGTGTGTATTAATTCTTTATTTTCCAGGGGATAACAAGTTTACAATAACAGGAAGATTACAAAGGCGGACTTATCCCACGAGGTGGTTTCTTCCAGTCAACCTAGTGAAAGTACTAAAGAGAACAAAAGACTACTCGGCGTATACTTTGATAAATTAATATTTCGTTTGCCAAGGTATTCCACCACAAAAACTACTTTGTTAAAAACAGCAATAGCACTTCAGTTTTTTATAATTACAAACTTTGGATAAAAAACTAGATCAACAGACATTGCTTGCTTCAATTTTTTACTTCAAAAGCTATGAATGAACCAAAAGAAGCTCTTTATTCGTAGTTTGTTTGCCTAAGCATGATACCCCTAAGAATCCAAAAATCCCTTGCGGCAAATCATCCGAACTAACAATGGCCGACCGGTGCAGAGTTCCAAAGATTTTTTCTGACGGATTAACTAAAAGTAGGAGCTTTACTGAACTATTTTAAATGGCTACCTTATATTAAATCCCATTAAAGAACGGTAGATCGCACTTGAAATGAAAGAGAAAAAAACGTTTTTGTATGTTTTCTTAACAAAATCTTCAAATACTTTGGATACGACTGAATCGGTTGGAGTAGACCGTGGTAGCACTTCAAGTGTTTTTGTTAAGCACTGCTTTGAAATAGGTAAGTATAGGTATATTTTTAACTACGTAAAAAGTAGAATAGGTGTGTATATGAAATAAAATTTCGCGCGATTCGTGCACACTCGTACCTATATGTGTGCTGGATTTGTATTGTATCGCACGCGCCGCGCCGCAAACAAGCGCGCGACGGGTTAAATAAATCTAGTACCTAAAATGGATTAGGTAACAGCTTTCTGTCTAGGAGTTTGTTACCGTAGATAAGTATTTGGGAAAATTATTTTACAATGCAGTTGCTCGGAAATGGCACCGTAACATGGCCACGGAGTGTACGTTTACGTACCTCATAAAACACATGTCATGTTATGGAATTTTGAAATGAGAAGACGATTTTGAAAAGAAATAAAAAAATTGAACTAATCAGCAAATAAACCATTTTTCATATACCAAAATTCAACTTCAGTAACTATTTTGTGATCCAGTAAAGTATTTTTTTTAATTAAATGTTGCATAAAAAGTATGCAAAAAGTGAATAAAATACTGACAAAAATGTATAACGCGATAAAGAGTAGCTGGTTTGATAATTCAGTGACCATTTTGACAAGTGAGAGTAATACCTTTTTCATAAAGCTTCATACTGGCTTTGTAGAATGACAGCAAAGAGTTTTTATGCCTGACAAAATAATTATTTCTGAAGAAAATCTTGATTTTCAGTGAAATAAAATGTAAAAGTAAATTATTTATTTTACTTTTTCAATAAAACAAATCTGATTTCTAACAAATAATTGAACTATTTCATAATTTCTGTAGGCGCAATTGGCATTTTATTTACTTCGCCTTTGCCTCATAAATGTGGAAAAACATTTTGCTCGCCATTGTTTTGCCCGCCATTTGAAATTATTTGTTCAACAAAATCATTTTTGTGTTATAAAAATGTTAATTCCTTAATGTTTTGTGTTGTTAATCGTAAAATATTAGTGCACATTGTTCAATAGTAACACGTTTTCAGTGAATGTTGATTGAAAATACTATCTTTTAAGAACTTTGGATACACCTATACGATGTAAGTTTTTGACAGCATTTTTTTTTAGTTTCTTTTCCTCGGCTACTGCATTGTAAAACGTTGAACAATATACGTGCCTTAGGTAATGTGTAACTGGAGCCCTATAAAACACTCGCTTCGCTCGTGCTTTAAATGGGCTCACGTTACACATTACCTACGACACTAGTATCGTTAATAACTATAGCCTGTGTATTTAGTATGATGTCTAAACTACTTTACTGCAAAGTTTCAATAATTTGTTCAGTAGTTTTTGTGTGAAGGAATAACAAACAAACATTCATAATATCTATTACTAGCTTTCCGCCCGCGGCTTCGCCCGCGTGGACTACAGGTTATATTGTGAGATTTTTACATACAAAAGTTTTCTCCCGCTAACTCCCGTTCCTGTGGGAATTTTGCAATATCCTGTTGCAACTAAGCTTTAAGTTTACTAAGGTACCTGCATGACAAATTTCAAGCGTTTAACTTAAGCGGTTTAGATTTTTCATACAAAAGGATTTTCCCGCTAATTCCCGTTCCCGTGGGAATTTCGGGAATTCCTTTCTTAGTGCCCCTCTACGGTACCTAAGCTACGTCCCTTCCAAATTTCAAGTGCCTACGTTTAGCCGTTTAGGCTGTGCGTTGATATGTCAGTCAGTCGGTCAGTTTCTCCTTTTATATATTTAGATAAAAGGGTCTGTCATTAACTCATTATCTATGTAGAAAATATATCTTTCCACCTATGTTGTCACTTGTTTACCTTATTGTCTCTGTTGTGCACTGAAGCACTTTTATTTCTATTCGTCTAAAGACAGTCTATACTAATATTATAAAGAGGAAAGATTTGACTATTTCTTTGTTTGCATTAAATAGGGTCCGAAACTACTGGACCGATTTAAAAAAATCTTTCACCATTAGAATGCTACATTATCCCTGCGTAACATAGGCTACATACCTATTTTTCCCCAATTCCCACAGGGACAAAGTCCCAGGCGAAATGCTGTAAATAATGAAATGGTTTTGTACACTTTGCGGGATAATTGAGTATTTATACTTAGGTAGATTTTATTTTTTATATACTGATATGGATATGCAAACCATATACATAAGTGTATCTGAAACCTAAAAATACTCCAAAGTGCAAAATCTGTGTACTACAACCAAATCCCTCTCAACTGCTGTAAATAATGAAATGGTTATATACACTTTGCGGGATAATTGAGTATTTACACTTAGGTAGATTTTATTTTTTATATACTGATATGGATATGCAAACCTTATACATATAAGTGTATCTGAAACCTTAAAATACTCCAAAGTGCATAATCTGTGTAATACAACCAAATCCCTCTCAACTTCAAGTAATAAATCTATTACCGCTCATACAACAAAGGACAAGGGACACAAAAAAAATTAATCACTCGATCTGAAAATAAACGCTGCGATGCGCCGGCGCACACGCTTTGATGTCAAGCGGCGGATGACTTGAACATACTAAGAACTGATCCAGGGATTTTCAGCCTTAGGGTAAGTGGCTTAAAGTACTTTTTTATTTTAGCTTAATCGTTGTTGGTTTTGACAAACAATTATAGCCTTTATTACAAGATATTAAGAGACGTTTTACAATGGATTGCAACTTGGTTCAGGCTGGAGAAAATGTGGTTGCAATGAGCCGTGATAGGTAAGAACTGTTTGAACTTTAAACAGTATTTTTGTTTTGATTTTGTTTACTATTTCGTAAACAATTTTTTGAAAAATTCTCACAAATTTGTCAGGGAGGTCCAGCGGGAACTAAAAGAGGACTGTAACTTTGTACTAGTAAATACAGGGTGTAAGAGACAGGTTAGCAAATACTTAAACTCTGAATCCATCAGATAGTCATTCAAAACTAATAAGTCAAATTATAATTTACCGCGACATTTTAGTTTGCCCAGTAAAATTACAATTCGACGAAACTTTAAGGGTCGAGTGCATGAAATTAGAATTAGAATAGAATAAATTAGAAATAGAATAGATTAAATAAATAGAATAAATAAATAAATAAAAAATAAATAGAATAATTAATATGTCTTTATTTATTTTACGCCTCTCACTGTCCCAGGTCTGCTGGAAGAAATTTCTTAAAGAAATAAACTGTGCCTTTTGTGTTCGTATTTCTATTTGTCTGTATTAATATTTGTGTTTTTTCCTGTGTACAATAAACTGTTAAATAAAATAAATAAAAATAAATTAGAATAATAAGTTAGGTTAGAATAAGTTGTTTTTAATGTACCTACCTAGTTATAAGAAAAATACTGTATTTCAAATTCAATTTATTTTTTTCCTAAAACCACATTAAGTTGTGTTTGAAATTATATACCTAATGTCTTATCATAATATTCATTTAAATACCTACAGTAATATTCGTACACCGAAAGGTTGAGTGACAGGACATATTTTGTAAAATTAACACCTAGTTATACTCTTGCGAATAAAATTTCATTTCATTTCATTTAGGTTAGACTTTTTTAGGTTCAATTAAGTTAGGTTGCAATTATTTTATAAAAATGTCCGTCAATTTGAAAAAATTCAGGCAGTTCACAAAGTACTAAGAGATTATAATCTTACTAAGTAAAACTACAATACTTATTACGGATTTGACAATGTTACGGTGAAATAGACAAAACTAACTTAACGGAGGAGTCACAGACGAGATCTATCATTAACTTACAAACTAAAAAACCTCTATTTAAAAAAAAATTAAGAGGTAATTAATCTATTTATACCCTAACAACTCGGAACGAGAAGCCGTGACAGCGACTTCAAAGTAACTCGATATAGCGACTTCATTGCGCTTGATCAAAGTGTAGTAGTTGATTTATACAAGGAAAGAGATGTGAAGGGTGAAAAACTCGTGATTTATGACATCAAGTGGAAAGACGAGTATATTTAGTGCTATGATAGACTGCCTAGATCAAAGCTGTTGACGTTTACAACTCTACCTAATAAAAGTAAAGATTTACTAAAATATTTAAAGATCTTTGAGTTAACACGACATGGGGGAATATCGTCTTTGTTTTCAGCTCGACATTTGTGTTCGTTAATCGTGATTATATTTTTGTGACAGTAGAAATATACTTAATTTTAAACGAACTGGTAAGGAACTGTTATAGGTATCTATCTGTATTTATGATCGATTTACTGTTACGTGTACGTTTCATTTTGTATTATTTATATTTTTATTGACGCATATTGAAACCTATTTGGTTTATGTTATACTGTATAAACAATGTTATTTGTACTTGTAATTACTTATTTTAATAAAAATAAAAAAACACTTAAGCCAAGTTTAAAAAGAAAATTTTTTGCCACTGACTTTTTTTGATGTTATAGATAATTATTGTACTTAATGATTTCATTTTCTTTTTTTAGTTCCATTTTCTTTTTTTTAATCTTTCATCTTATGAAAATTATGCAGCCTATGTAAATCTGACGCCTAAACTATTTTTTTGTAAAGTTTCATCAAAATCCGTTGAGTAGTTTTTACGTGTAAAGTAACAAAGATCGAGTCCCGACCCGTCCTTTCATGTTTATAATAATAATAAAATAATAAAATAAGAATAGGTCTTTTAAAATACTTTTCGCATAAAAACATAAAGTTCCAGTAGTTGTGCCTGTATTTTAAAATTAAATGAGTCAGTTTGTTGTATTGCTCAATTACTGAGCAATACAACAAACTGACTCAGTTAATTGGCCACCCAAAACTCTTAGAAAATAGACAAGACCACATTTTTACATAACAGGAAGGTGTAAATTAATATACAGTGGCGCTGAGCGGCAGTTTATTAATTTATCTCTTCATCAGCGCTGCGCGCGCGCATCGACTCTTTGAAGTATACGGCCTGTGCTTCTGTGCCATGCAGTGCTCTTACAGGGTTGGTACATAACACTGAAAATGTTTGTATTTTTATTGATGCTCATTATTCAAGTCTATCCGTGACGGTCGCGACAATCACCGCTGACGACAAAAGAGGCTCTGACGAGTTAGCCCATTTAACGAAGGAAAAATAGGGGAAATAATTCGTGTATAAGTGATTTTTGGCATAGTTGTAGGGAATGGTGTCTTAAGCAACATACTGAAAGTACTGATGGATGGGGGTGGAGCTAACGTGTAGGGGGCGGTTTAAAGGTACCTTTTTTAAGTTGGTCTTAAACAACTCGTAAACGGTGGCCCATAGCATTTTTTACTCAAGTAATCTACATAAAATTCTCTACAAAAAGGTTCTGTACACTTTTTTGCTGAGATCAATATTTAAAGAGATATGAAGGAAAAAATAATTTCTTGGAAATTGCAGTTTTTCCAGGATATCTCGAAACATTTTAAAAACTCGGATATGCGTTTTTTAAAATGTTTCGTCGATATAGAAAAGTATGTAATTTTATTGTTATTTGTTTATTACACATAGGTACAGTACTTCTTTTTTCTTATTATGGTTCAGCTTTCAAATAAGTAGTTTTATGCCGTGTGGTGATCGGTTGAGAATAACACCACCCCATCTCTTTCCGTGGGTGTCGTAAGAGGCGACTAAGGAAACACAAATGAGACCTGCCTCCTAGTAATTCATCCCAGGCAACGACACTTCATTTTTTTTCTGAATCTGAGGTGTCGTCCTATGGTCTCATGCGGTGTGGTAGGCTCTGTAAAGGGCTGTCTGGTTCGCGACCACCCTCCTACCGAAGTCCGACGCCAAACAGCTTGCTGTGTTCCGTCTGTGCGTGGGAGTACCAGTGCCTTTATAGGCATTTTCTGGGTTAACTCGCTCCATCGTCGACCTCATCTTTGGCCTTATGGTCAAGATTGAGGTCAAGAGTTAACCCATCTTATAATAAAAATAAATAAATAATTGATTTCAATTGATTTTCAAAAGACAAGAACGAGACAAACACTGTTTGCCGAGACATTAAGAAAATAGAAGTACTTTACACGAAATGTTCTCATGTAAATTATGTATACTTATTCAAAAAAATTCTGCCATTAACAAAGTTAAATGTATAGTATGCATTTAATGCAATTTTTTTTAAATGGCATCCTGAATGTCCTGTAAAATAAAGATTTTTTTCTATAGTAATTCTAAACCATAATTCCACGATCTCAACTTCAATTCTTGGGTCCTAAGTCTCAATAAATAAAACTAAACACCGCATTCCGTCATCGCAAGCAAACAACGAAGGTCTTTCAAACAAAAACAGGCTCATATTAAAACAAAATTCAAACAAAAACAGTCTTATAATTAATGTTCTTACTTCCTGCGGTCTCATTACCGAACAATGCTTACCGTGATGTCATCTGAGATTGTACGACACAAGTATCATGTTATGTTATTCAAGGAATTGCTTAAGAATTCCTTCTCTTGTCGGTTAAAGTTTATTTATATACCAAAAGCGAAAACAAACCAGCCCTGTCAATAAAACTTATGTACTTAGTGCCTGCCTGTGCCTGGTTGTGTCGTCATTTCTGTTGTGTTTGATAAATTGTAAATATATAATAACTAACTTGCTATAAATACAATCTACGTGTATAATGGAATTTTAGTCAATAAATATTACATAATTGAGCCAGGAATACCGTCAAAACAAACTATTGTCTTTTAATATTTATTTGTTTATAACAAAATAAAGGAACAGAGGCTAGTGCATCAGGTTACTTCATTTTCATTGCAATACCGCTCTTATAACAACAGCACAGAGTGCACGGGTGTGGTAACCTGAGTTGCGGCCGTCCGTACATTGGCATAGCGCAAACTAGCCATGTATCAGTCCAGTGCCTGTCCATCTACCAAAATGAATCATCTAAACCATTCAGTCATGTGGAACAAACAAACTCACAAACATGCATTTATAAATATTAGCTCTGTCTCACCCGTGCCGCGTAGATTATGTTCCCGTGGGAACTTCGGGAAAAGAAGCTATGTCGTTTACGGTACCCCTGACAAAATGTATGCAAATAATGATCGGTTGATGAGAAAAGGCGAGAAAGCGTAACAAACATGCTCACTTTCGCATTTATAATGTTAGTTAGATTAAGTTATGTCTGAAACCGCATTTAAAACTTGTACAGTGAGAAAAAATCGTAAAATACAAAAAATCTTTTACTCGTTTACGCGCCGTGCGCGATGCGATACGAATCCTGTATCTAATATAATACTGTTTGGTATAACGGGTTAAGGGACATCCAGATAAAATTGTAGTAGTTACATTATTTTCAACCGACTTCAAAAAAGGAGGAGGTTCTCAATTCGACTGTATTTTTATTTTTTTTGTATATTTGTTACGCGATTACTCCGGCAACTGTTGTCCGATTTTCAAAATTCTTTATTTGTTCGAAAGAGTATACTCCTGAAGAGGTCCCATATAAATTCATCGAAAATGATTCAGCGCTTTTAAAAAAAATCAACAAAAACAAAATATACTACAAACTAGAACATCATCTAAATAAATGAATGACATTTCTGTTTGTAGTTATTTGCTAATAGGCATTGTAGTCCGCAAAAAACTAGATATCTACTTTGTGCGAACTGTTGTTGGGATTGAAGTCGGTGACTCATACGTTTTTAACGTGGAAAATTATTAGTAATTATATTTATTTGTACCTACGTAGCAATTACTAGAATTTTAGTAGTGCTAAGAAAACAATGGTTTAGTTTAGGCAACAATTTCTGTTATAATTATAAAAATACGTTCTGATCCCCGATCCTGACACACAATTCGATGGAATGGAGTCCATTTTATCTGTTGTGGTGGCGAAATTGAGAACCATTCCATTTTCATATACTTGCTGACAACCACCCCAACCAGCAGCGCCACCGCCAACCGAACGTAAAGTTACAAACTATCTAGCAACTGGAAATTCAGTTGGCGGTGGCGCCACCAGTCAAAGCAGCCGTCATTAGATGTATGATATTTGGATAGTTCTCAATTTCTCGCCGGCGGAATGAATAAAATGGCAACCATTCCATCGACACACAACTTAAGTTACAGAATCGGGATCCTGGTAGTCTTGTAGTCTCACTATTTTCTCAGTGTACGCAGCCCTACAGTGGCCATCACATCAAAGCGGTGAGCCGACTGTAAACACGCTGAGAGACGAGGTACTGTAGTCTTCATGAAAACAACATTCAGATAACTGGCCAGCGGTTCTTAAGGCTTCATCATTTCATGGTTATTTATACGGAAGCTACTGAAGTAAGTATTCTTAATAGCCCAACTGGTAATGAGCCAGGTTGCGGGATCAAATCCGCGGGACTGTACCACTTAATTCGTCTTTTCGGATTTATGTGCAGATTTTTCATTAATTTTCACTTGGTCAGCGGTGAAGGAAAACATCGTGATGAAATCCGCACGTCTAAAAATAATCGTTTTCGAAAGACGAGCGGCCCACCAACCCGCATTGGGCCAGCGTGGTGGGCTGTGGCCTAAATCGCCGTCGTGTTTCGAAGGGTGGCCCGTGCCCCTCGGTGGGGCCGTATAATTATAGGCAGATAAAAAATAAAGTATTCTCATCAGAGTATTTATATTGTTGACAAAATGTTTGTGTAAAGTTTCATTCAAAATCCGTACAGCAGTTTTTTTTACGCGAAACAGGAACACGTTTTACCTATAGGTTACATTATAGAAAGGTTACTGTACAAAGCCCCGGATATTATATAAAAGATTAATATGATTTTTAACGCGATTTTTATTTATTACTCGTAAACTAAGTTTGAGAACCTAAGCATTGCCTCAAAAAAGTTTATTTTGATAAATAGTACACTACCGCAAAACTAATGCCAGTAGCTGAATTAAATGAGAACGAATAGTTTCTTATTTTGCCGAAGAATAGTTAAATAAAATTATGAGATACTTTATAAATACATTGCCTATTTTTGCTATAAGTATAAAATGAACCTCATTACGGCCGGTTTGGTCGAGTGGTAGTGATGGTGTCTCTTGATCGACGGGCCCTGGGTTCGATTCCTGGTCGGGGCAAACGTTTGTGTAAAAAACAAATGTTTGTTCTCGGGTCATGGGTGTTCGTATATGTTCCAAAGGATTCACGACACAAGGGAAAACCTTAGTGTGGACCTTTAAGTGTGATTTTTTTATTATTACTAGCCCATTTTTAACCGACTTCAAAAAAGGAGGAGGTTTCTCAATTCGACCGTATATTTTTTTATTTTTTTTTATGTATGTCCGCGGATAACTTCGTCGTTTATGAACCGATTTTGATTATTCTTTTTTTGTTGGAAAGGGAGTATCCCAAGGGTGATCCCATGGTAAGGAAACCAGGATCTGATGGTGGAATCCTGAAGAAATTGAGGGAAACTCTCGAAAAAAAATTATTTTTGGGATTGAAGTCGGTGACTCTTACGTTTTTGATGTGGATTATTGTTAAAGAACCCATCTTGTTGTGACAGCATAGAGATATATTTCTATTTTTAACTCCCGACAAAAAAAGAAGAGTTAAAAATCAGTAGAATCCACACAAATCAATACAAAAACAAATTCAAAAATAGTTCCCCAGTTGTCTTCATTCACACCGTCCACGATCGGTTTCTAAACCAAATAGAATAAAAAGTATAGCTATAAATCGTTTCGCGAGCGATAAACCTCCAATTAATGTGATGGTGTGATGAGAAGCAGTAGGCGCACCATCACTCACTCTGATTTTATGGGGATAGGTAGGTACATCAACATACTGAGATGTGGCAGCTGGGTTTGACGATAAACTAAATTGTAAAAATAAAGTGAATTTGCGACCAGCTGAGCTAGAACACTAGCGGGTTAATCTATGAAGCCAATGTGTTTCGATGTAGCTAAGTGTTAAAATACAGTCTTTTTATTATTATTATTATATATACCCAAGTCTTTCTCAAAACGCCCCCTTGTTGGCCTAGCTAGAGGGTGGTAGAAAAGAAGGCCCAGAAAAAAATTTCAGGGTGTTGAAGTGGTTAATAATAATCAAATAATCTTAAATATTCTTGGAAACAAACACCGAGTTATACAGTTTACCATTTAACTGTGGCGTAACAGTGGTTCGTTGATGCTCAATATAATATTTTGTTGCATTCATAGATTTGACATTTTAACTTAACAAAGTACGTGTTAAAAAAAACAATATCCAATATGCTCTGCCAATCCATTAGGGAATCTCAAAGTCAAAAATCTTGTCTTTCTTGGAACTAAAAAATGTATGAGTTTGATATGGACCAACCATGAGTCTTTTCTATTGTGTCTGTCAATTCCATAAATGTTAAAAACTATCGATTTATTAATAAAAGAATGTGAGAGAAGTCCTCATAGTTATCAACACAACCTATGGAAAACATTCAAAACACCTAATAAGCTACTAGCTGTTTAAAAGATAAGTACATTTCGGTTACCCATCAGCTGGTTCCGTACTGCTATCAGCTTATCGATATAATCTGCATCAATATATTTAATTGAAAGATACTTTATCATAGTCCATCTGTATTATGTAACCTTGGCCATACTTTGACTGATATGACACCTTTTGTTTTTGTAAAACATTTTATTTTCTTCTCGAGGGCTTTATTTTTGTATATGAATGAAACTTTATATCGGAGACGCATTTTTTTTTTAAATTTCACATAAACTCTTTATCTTCTATCTATACTTACATATTATAAAGAGGAAAGATTTGATTGTTTGCATTGAATAGGCTCCGAAACTACTGGACCGATTTGAAAAATTCTTTCACCATTAGAAACCTACATTATCCCCGATGGACATAGGCTACATAATTTTCCCGAATTCCCACGGGAACGAAGTCCCGGGCGGAAAAATATAAAAATTATAACCATGTCACCCAAAAAGGCGCTACCTCAGCATTTGCTACAGCGGCGAGGCTGTAGCGCTGATATTCTTCCAGTACCAGAAATAAAATACTAAACAAAAAGAAATAACGCAGCAAACGCGTCCAGCTTGGCCCCATATCAAGGTTCAAGTACCTAACTGAACAGGTGGTACAATAACTAGGTGCCCAATGCCCAATAGGTACTTGGTCTCGCTTGCACTCTATGGACGCACCACCTCTGTCATGTCTCTGAAGCCCTACTTTTTCCGATTCTCCCCAGATCTCCGGAAAACATTAACTTTCGGGGGACAAAAATCACAACGAACAAAGAAAGAAAGAAAATAATTTATTCATTGCCAACAATACATTATAGTACAATTTTAGGTTATGATTATAGCAAAGTTCGATCAAATACATATATTGTAAATTCCTTCATCTATACTACAATATATTGCACAAAGAAATGGCCTCGACTCAGCATTTTGTCATAAGCACATAACAAGTATGTATTTACGACACTGATATTCTGCCGGTACCAAATTAGGAATAAGTACAACAACATAAGTACCTAATCATAATCAATCACACTTAAATGTAAAATGCGACAAAATATTTGAAAGTTGTTTGTACAGCTTTAACTAATACTTAATCGCTTTTGTTCGATAACTTTTGAGGGACAGTAACGCTTGCCTCTGAATAGACGGTTCCTGGGTTCGTTTCCCGGTTGGGGCAAATATTTGTGTAAAAAGCAGATATTTGTTCTCAGTTTTGAGTGTTTGAATCCGTCTTGGTGTTCCTATCCTAGGTACAAACAATACTAAGTCTAGAACAAACTCAAGTGTGGGCCTTTCAGTGTGTGGCGTCATCTATGGTGGCGTTGTTTAGGTAGTTAGTTTTTTTTTTAAGTTCCAATTTTACAACTGTCTAAAGGTCAATATTCTCTCAAGAATTTGATCGACCTATATGGTCGATTCCCATCAAAATCTCACCAGCAGCAGTTCTATACTTTATCATCATTAAAGAAGTAACAATTAACAGAACATTCCTCATCCACGGCGTTTCCGAATAACACGAGCAACCGCATCCAATTCGAAATGTAACCTTCAATAACTTTGATTTAGGAATTCCCACTTTATTCCTCGGGAATACCTGTCAATTTTGTGAAAAAAGCTATCTCAAATCTCATCTACACCTCAGCAATATTGTCGGTGAAGAAATTTCGATTTTATTGTTTGGTAATGAAAGTTGAGAATCGAGTTGATTGTGGTATTAATGGCGTACCATCAGAGATCGGTCACGAATGGTCCGATTATTACGAATTAGCCACGCTCCGGGGCTATTGCTTGATGACTTTAAAAATACTCCATCTACAGTTTAAAGACTCGGCTCTAATAAAAATAACAAAGAAATAATATATGCGAGACTCTAATAAGTACTATCATTCTAGGGCTCTAAACTTCGCTTTAATTAAGGTATTAATTCATTGCAAATTGCTAACAATAAACCAGGGGAACAAGGTGTGTCATATGTAACTCAATTACTCTGCCTACGCCAGTGACATAACGGAATTAATTTAATTAAGTACGTTTTTAACCCCCTACACAAAAAATGGTGTTACAAGTTTGACGTGTGTATCTGTTTGTTTGTGTGTCTGTCTGTGGCAGGGTTCGAAATTATCAAGATAATTACGCTTCTTGATAATTATCACCAGTGTAAGAAATTAATTTCTTATATTGGTTCATAACAAATTGTAACAAAACATTATTAAAGTGAGTGTGGCTGTATGGATATTTGTTGCTCTTTGACACAAAAACTACTGAATGGATTTTAATTAAACTTAACAATATAGCTGATGCATCAGATAATACATAATATAGCATATGCATCAGAATAACACATAGGTAACGCAATCTTCGGAAAGACCGAAGTCCCTGGCAGAAAGCTAGCCGTAAATAAATTAACTTAGATTGACCAAAGAAACGAAAGGAATATCTTCATCCGATGATGATTGTATTTCCATTGGCTTTGTTGCTTGTTACAAATTATCAATCGATAATTATCCTTATGTTATTATCACGATAATTATCAGTGATAATTATCCTTTCGAACCCTGGTCTGTGGCATCGTAGCTCCTAAGCGAATGGACCGATTTCGGTTTGTTCGAAAGCTGACGTAATCAAGATGGATATTATCTAGATTTTATCCAAGTTGATTCAGCCGTTTAAAAGTTATAAGCAATCGAATGTCGGTGGGTCATATATATATTTTTTTTACTTTTAGAGTTTATATTAAGCGCGGCTCTTATATTAAGATAGACTTATTTTATTAAACTTAAAAAAGTACTAAATGATTACTAAAGAATTAGCATAGTAGAGTAACATTTATAAAACAATCAGTCATTTCCATCTGCTACCGTCGAATAAATAATTCAAAAAAAAAAATCTGGAATTTGAAATGAACGAATTGATCTCAGAGTGGGCACGCAATACACGAGTAAGAAACCGGTCCACCGGCGGTCTCTCAGATAACAGATGGGGCACTTTAATGCAATCGCCGATATAAAAGATACAAGCCAGATAAAAAGAACATAAGAAATACTATAAGTATCGGCAATTAAATGCTTACTTAACGATCGGTTTAATGTTAATTCGGTATCTTTAAATATTTTAGATTGGCGAGTCATAGTAGCATTGATATTGGCAAAAAAACTCGTAGGAATTCGCTCACTTTGGTCGAAAAGAAAATGACCGTCACTTTATAATGATTGACGTCAGAAATTAAACACTAGTGCCTTGACATGGACCTAATATTACTATTCTAGTTGTCTTGATCAGCGAACCATTTGTAGGTTTAGAATTTTCCCTGGGAAACAGCTACAAGCCAAAAAAAGTTACAAAGAAGTTGTGTGGATGTTTAATATAAATATAAAACGATGTTTAGTATCAATGATAGATACATATATAGATAAATTATACACAAACACAATTTACAAAATAATACTTAAACATATGTTTTATTTCTTTATTAATAATGGGTTTGTTCTTGACCACAATCTTGCACAAGGACGAAGATGCGGTCGAGGATGAAGCGAGCTCACCCAGAGAATGCTTATTCACTCGTACTTTAAAGAGGTCCATGAAAACTAAGGATTAATGACAATATCTTTAAAGTACGAGTGAATAGGCTTCTTCTGGGTGAGCTCGCTACATCCTCGACCGCATCTTTGCCCTGAGCTAGATTGTGGTCAAGAGCGAACCCATTCTAAATAAAATAAAAACAAAAAGTAATATCGAATTACTAACTTTATGCGAAAGTGTCGACCCTTGGAAGAAGGAATCATAGCTCTTTCTGAAGCATAGATTCACCTAGCTTTGCAAGCAACAATGCAGTGATTCGGCCTTGCCACTATTGTACTCTTATTAGCCAGCACTATGTGGGCGTGCAGTAAAATGTCTGTTAGAAACGCCATCATTTCATCACTTTTTTAACATGTTACCCACTCTGTATTTGAACACACTATTACCAACATGCCAAAGCTTTTAAGACCTTGTCTATTTACAATATTTACTTTATAAAATAGCTTAAAGTGACACTTCATTTGAGGACGTTCTTGAGATGTTGAGCAAATAGTTAAACGTTGCGCAAAGTTGGTCTAGCTTGCTGTTTGCAGTCCTTAACGACTGTTTAACATGTGTTAAGTTAAATAAAAGGATTTCTAAAAAAAATACTATGTACTTTTGAAATAGCTTAAAAGATACAAATTCAACGTGTTACTGTGAAATACCGAAATATGTAGAGATGATTCTTTTCACACATCATTATTACAGAGACGCTTAATTTTTGGATGAACAAGAGTGGTAAGTAGTGGCAGGTACATAACTTACGTTATCTGGCTTTATAAATGTATTTTAGAACACGCTGATTATAGAACTGTCATAGCCAAAAACCGTCATAGCTTTGAGTCGCTTCTCTTTGCCTTCCGTCATAATCATAAATGTAATAATCCTGACTTGCATGTGAATAAATAAATAAATAATAGAAACCCGTTGAGTCCCTGTACTATATACATAAGCTCACGCCTTTGTCCCATTGGGGTAGGCAGAGACCACAGATTGCCACCTTATACGATCCAAACACATCACCTTCTCGCTTCCCCTACATTTGTAACTCATTTCTTAAATACTTACTTACCCCAAACGTTAACAAGGAATAAGGAAAGATTTAAAGAAATTCCCACGGGAAAGAAGTCCCAGGCATCTTCTGGTTGAAGTATAAAAATTATTTTTTACCAAAGAAACAGCTGGCGTATTTTTTCTGTATTCATGCGTGAAAGTCACTTTTTGCAGTAAAAAAATACATTCTTAAACTGAAAACAGCCTTCCCCCATTTGACAGACACCTGTATATAACCTTATCCTTTTTTAAAGGTTACCATTACCATGGTTACCATTCATTGGGTAACATATGCGCGCGCGCAAGTAATTGACAAGTGAACGAGAGCGGCTCGACGCATGCGCAGATAAAACCCATTTAGTGGTTATTTATGTGACGCGCGCTGAATTTAAGTATACCGTGTTTTGCTAATGTTGGCTTTTAAAAGATAATAACAACTTTAAGGAATTTTGTGTTAAAAGTTTTTAACAGAATGATCCCATTCCACTTGTGGGCAAAATTAGTACATCTTAGTGCCTTATAGGCATTTTCTGGGTTAACTCACTCCATCGTCGACCTCATCTATGACCTTGATCAAGATTGAGGTCAAGAGTTAACCCATCTTATAATAATAATAAAATAAAATCAGCTGATCAGATTTTGTCTAGAAATTAAATGTTTCTATTCACATCCACGCTTTCTTTCAATCATGCATATAATCCATGTCGGGATAGGCAGAGAATCATTAGGTTCCAGAGTCACATACGACATACACACACGAAACGTAACTTTTTGCTAGGGCATTTCGACATTTTACACTAAAGCAATTAACTAACTGCTCATTCACAGAGTGGTGAAAGAAAACACAACCCATACCCTTCGAGAAGAAGTGGTTCGTAAAAACTAGGATAAAGGAGTCAGTTTAAAGTGGTCCATCCTTCCTTTTTTTATTTTTTTTTATTATAAGATGGGTTAACTCTTGACCTCAATCTTGACCATAAGGTCAAAGATGAGGTCGACGATGGAGCGAGTTAACCCAGAAAATACCTATAAAGGCACTGGCACTCCCACGCACCGACGGAACACAGCAAGCTGTTTGGCGTCGGACTTCGGTAGGAGGGTGGTCGCGAACCAGACGGCCCTTTACAGAGCCTACCACACCGCATGAGACCATAGGACGACACCTCAGATTCAGAAAAAAATAAAGTGTCGTTGCCTGGGATGGATTACTAGGAGGCAGGTCTCATTTGTGTTTCCTTAGTCGCCTCTTACGACACCCACGGAAAGAGATGGGGTGGTGTTATTCTCAACCAATCACCACACGGCGAAAATCCTTATCAAGTGGTGTTGGTTTAAGGGTTTTCAAATCGCCACAATGGCTCCTGACTTGGTTATACGACTAGTCAATCGACAACAGCCGGGATGTGGCTTAACGTGCCCTCCGAAGCATGGAAACACTTACGATAATTGCCACTTTGGTCACCTATCAGAATCTCTATCTCTGTGACGTTGCCTCACCTCACTGATTGGCTCCAAGCTTCGAGCGTTTTAAAGCAAATTTAAAATGGTTAAAACAGTGGAATTCATAATAGAGCGAGCGTGATGAGTGCCCCAATTAACGTTATCATTTGATAACCACTGGCGCCACGCTTCGTCTCGGTTTTATTAAGTTTTTTGTGCTCTAACTATACTTTGTGCTACTAGAAATTGCTGTTAAATAATGCATGGAACTCTAGAGATCTAGAAATCTATGGTCGAACTTTTTTTGACTCTAACTTGTTCTACATAAAATAATACTCTATTAATAAATAAATAATAATCTGCAATGTTGAGTCTACATAAAATAATACTTAATGCAATAAAAAGAATACCCGATTATTAAACATAGTTTATCCTAAAACTATAGGCTAGTGCTTAGTAGGTAGTCCTACTTAACTGTTAGATGTGAAATGTTACTTAAAAATACATATTTGTTTAAATAAATTCTACATATAAACTTGTACGTGACGCTTTTTATAAATTAAATGGGTTTTTTTTTGTTATAAAAGAAGACCCAAGTTTTATTTTACTGTTTAATGTTATCTTCTATCTCCGACAATAGTCTTTTTAAAAGCTAAATCTGGCCACTAGGCACTTACAGCAAAAAAAGTGAATTTATTTAAAGTTTTATAAAGTCGTTTTTAATGTAACTGCCTACGCGCTAGGTTACTGTGACAGATGAAACTATAACTTATAGGAGTAACAATAAATAATAACAAATTTTTATTACTATGCCAACACCATGTCGAATGGCAAATAAATAAAAGCAATTTTTAGTAAGCAAAGTGACATTTATGACGCCATTCGCCAAAATATGTCAAGTTGACATATCTTGTTAATGCGTTTATAGATGCGCCAGCGCATGTTTTTCGCGACGTTTACTAGCGACAAATCTAATACGATGTTTATAGAGATCATAAATTTAAAAATGTTATGACAGAATATTTTTTTTGTTTTATGATGTAAAAGCAATATTGTTGACATTGCCTCTGGAAAATAGAAGTATGTTTATGGGGTCCGTTAAACATTCCGATTTTATTTTCTGGACGAAAAGTTGTTTTCTTTAGGTTTATAGGTACTGAGTTACATTAGTTAGCGATAATTTAACATATTTATTTTTCTGTGAAACTGAACAGGGGCACACAGGTCTAAGAAAAGAATACCTCTATCAGCTTATGGGATCAGGGAGCTGATGTATTGAAAAGAAAAATGGGTTTTCAAGTTTCATAACATGAATTCCATTTAATATTTTTTTAAGTTTATTATCAGACGAGCCTAACGTTTTTACATACACTCTGTAGTTAAACAAATGAGAATGACAAGGAGGTATGGCACGCTGTCAGATATGTAATTTTTTTACTAAACAGACTTTTTTATTTTTTTCAGTGATGCAATTTATCTATTAAGACCAAATTATTAATTAGTTTAAGTTATCCACATCAGAATAAACAGCTAAGCCGTATCATTTATACATATTTTTTATATTTTACTGACTCCCATTCGATATTCGAAAACGCCGCAACTCAGGTTACCACACGCGTGCACTCTGTGCTGAAGCGATAAGAGGTTTTGTAATTAAAATGGAGTAACCTGACGAACTAGGCTGTGTACTTTAAAAAATAGCGCAACCCAATGCGGGTCAAACGTTATGCTCTCTCCACCAAACCCAATTCCTAGTTCTACATTGACTGACAGACGAAATACACGGGGTGTGGACAGAACAATTCACACGTCCTACGTTGTTAATGTGCGCTCGCGCCGATAGACGTTATCATAATATCTGGTCGGTTTCAGCGCGCCCCTAATGCCGTGTTTCGTGAAATAGGAATGTGTATAGCTTTTAGACCGAGATTTTGTTGCCGTAGGGATTTGGGATGATTATTAACCTATGATCTTAAAAAGGGTGATTGGTAGTTCGATACAAATACTTAAACACTTGATTGTAGTCATGATAACAAACAACTTTCACTATGGGACCAACTCTGAATTTGCGAAAAAATAATCAGCTGTGGAACAGTTGATTATTTTTAGCGAATTCAGATTTACTGCCATACTCAGAGACGTCAATTAAAGTTAAGTACTGTTAAACTCTGATGTTGTCTCTTTCACTCTTGTTGATTTAAACAAGGATAGCATGACATTTAATTACTTCTTAACTTTAATTGACGTCTCTGAGTATGGCAGTTAGTCCCATAAATGAAAATTGTTTGTTATACATACATACGCTCACGCCTATAATCCCTAACGGGGTAGGCAGAGCATCAGTGGTTCTAGCGAAATTCTTGATGTCACGTTTGACACAAATTGTCATGATTACAATCAAGTGTTTAAGTATTTGTACCCTATATAATTTTCTGATGAAGCAAACGGTAATGGTATAAGCTGCATGTAAGTTAATTTATGTATTAATAGCTCTAAAATTTTAAAAAAATGTATTACCCCCGACAATATAACAGTTTATAACTCTTATACAGCTCAACCAATTTCGATCAAATGTAGGTAAGAACCACAAGATTACTTCAGCTTTTAAACAAAAAACCGCATCGAAATCGGTCTATTCATTTACACTAACATAGATACGCCGACACACAGATACACAAGTCAAACTTATTACACCCCCTTCTTTGTCAGCGGTTAAAAATCACAATAAGAGTGATAATAACATATCTCTACATACCATATGAAATGACTGACACGATTTTTCTTTTTCTTTACTTTAAAACTTACTAGCTTTATGTGCAATTTGATGTAAGTACCTACTTCATAAGGCATGTTCAAAAATCACGAAAACTCATTATGAATTTAATACAAGTTACCCCACTCTCTTATAGCAGCGCCAAAGGCTAAAAAAGAGGCGAAGATGTTCGAAGCACTTAATTCGAATTAAACTGGGAGAGGTATTTACACCTCGGCCCGCCCACAAAGGCAATAGAAAGGCTTTTAACGCATTCAATTAATTCTATCGGCTTCAAGTGGTGATTGGAAAGTTGCATTAAGTTGAATATCTTAAATCGTATAAGGAATTTAAAAGAATGCGTTAGTTGACGGACCCTGGTAAGGTTTTCAGCTGTAAAATACATTTTAACTAACCTACACGCACGACGAATTTGCTTTGTAAAGGAATAAGAATTTGCGCCACTTGGCTTGAAGGCACGATATCTCAGTTGGTTAGAGCACAAGGAGATCTAATCCTAGGGTCGTGGGTTCAAGTCCCATTCGCGCCGAACATTTTTTATTTTTCTAAAAAAGAATTTGTAAATTTCCCTCACGCGGAAAAAGCGTTTTAAAAAAAAAACTAAAATACTAAGAACAGTTTGATAATTAATCATTAAAGTTTTCGCTAACAAAACAAATTATGTTAAACCGATAATTTGTTACTTTGTTGGCCTAGTCTAAATAATATAAGGTCGTGAATTTATAATGTACAATTTTTCTTGAAATCTCCAGTGGGTCGCAGGCATTTTATAATTCGTCTATCCACAAGTTTTACTATGTTGCCACCGCAGTTTGTAAACTGCGTCAAAAGTATTGTGCCAGTTTTCAGCATTCTTTGCAAAGTAACAGACGAATCACAATTAAGTACTTACGTATTATCATTTAGCCTGTCTTAGAGCGAGATTTCGCATTATTCATTCCAACATAAAAAAACTCAATTGAATTATTTTTTAAAAATAGCACAGTCATCCTTTAGAAAGAGATGATGATACGTGATATGGAGGGAGGCGTGTGGAATGCCGCCCAATTAGAGGATTCCGGGTTTAGTTCCCGCTTCGCCGGTGAATGGTTTATTATTTTATAGTATCCCGCGCGCGGTATTATCGGATTTTTGTATGATGAGATGGTTTAACATGTGGCTAGGGTTTATCAATGGGGGCAGAGGAATTTTGGGTCAAATTCTGGGAATATTGTCGAAGTATTTCTAGCGAAGCGTGTTTTATGAGCTTATTAACAAGGCTATAAAAAGTTCCGTGCTGGACTGGGATTAAAGGAAAGCTTAGAAAGTACCAGCTTCCAACTCTTCCCAAACCACACTGTAGAAGCCAGTACGTGAGACGTGAGGGTTTTGCTGTATCGTGGGTAATAAGCCGACAACTTAACATCACTACACTACATCAACTTATTTCATACATCCATGACTTCTTCATATTTTTATTTTCATTAAATCTCGTACTCGCCCCTCAGGTTATAACTGAAAATCAGTGTTTGACCGCACTGAGTTATAACCTTCTGACTCACTGCGGCATGCACATAGTGATCCGCAACCTAGATTAAGGCACATTATGTTAAATAGGTTTAGTACATTTTGATTTTGTTATTTTTTTTTGTTTGCATGTTATTTGTAACTATGTGTATGGTGTGGAGACAATAAATTATTTCTATTCTATTCACTAATACTCATGTCCCATCTAATAACCCAGGCCAGTGTTCACCAAATATTTAACCAACGATTAGCAGCTAACCAGAGGTTTGACAATGTCATTTTCATATATATTTTTTTTAATTTTGTCTGGTTAGCTTCTAACCGCGGTTTAACCGTTGGTTATATTTTTGGGGAACACGGGCATTAGAAAGAATGTCAAAAGAGGCGTCAAGTGGTTCTAAAACTATATGGACCCTAGCCCACCCCGAAAGGGATTATAGGCGTGTGTGTGTATTACTATGTATGTCTGTATGAAAAAGAGTTTCAAAGAAATATCTGAACTTATGTTCCTTATCGAGATAAGCGAAGCATCAAGTGGTCATTCGAAGACCATTTGTGATTGTTTTTAGTAATAGGTATACTCGTACCTTTCGGGGTAGTCAATAAGAGCTATTTGCAACAGCTCATCACACTAATTGTGAACCTTAACGACTATCACGAAAGAGTACCATTCCATTTTCACAGTCACATTTTTTATTTTATTATTCAGTTAAAATCTGCCAACACGCATTGAGTCAGCGTAAATTGTGTCTTTAGAAGATATACCTTCGCCCCTGAGTGGGGATGTTAAAAGGCTGCTAATACCTACAAATACCAGCCTTCTATTCTCACGAGTTTCTTCTGACATTTGGCATAAACAATTTAATAAAAAAATAAGAACATGATACTAAGCGTAGTAAAGTGTAATTAAAGCTTTATGTTCGTATAGTGTAATTAGCAATTCGTATCGGGGCGGTATAACAAAGATATCTGACTCTACATCGGTGCAGCGCGTCGGTCGATGCACTCGTATAATGCAACAAGGGTCTCTGAGTTGCCAGTGGCGAGATTTTGTTAGGTATTGGGAACATTTTGTAATGGTATTTTACTACGATTATTGTTTTAAATTTTTAGTCAAAATTTATAAAAAAGCAACAGTGATAGCCTGGTTGGTTGGTACAAGCCAGACTTGTAATCGGAAGGTCGCGGGTTCTAATCCTGGTGCGGGCCTGTACCACTGAATTCGTCTTTTCGGATTTATGTACGGATTTCCAATTGTCACTAGCTTAACGGTGAAGGAAACATTCCGAGCGGTCCACCAACTCACATTGGGCCAGCGTGGTGGTGGAATATGGCCTAAATCCCCTTCGTCTGTCGAAGGGAGGCCCGTGCCCCTCAGTGGGGACGTAGGTATGTTTAAAAAAAAACGAAAATGTCAAGATAAAATCACCCCAAGTCATCCCTGGCGCAAAAGTACCCATCATACTTGAGGCATTTCTGCGCTGGACAGCGATGGATATAGACTTTGCAGCAGGAACGATCCGGAGAGAGGGTATCATGGTCCTGTAGTCGACTTAATTCGTCCAATTTGTATCACCTGGGCGAATGAAGTACACTATTATATTATTTTTATAGTATACTTAATTCACTTAGGTGTATTAAGTCTACTATCATGTAAACTCAATGAACGCTTCCAACATCGCCAAAATATCGGATACTCATTGGACCTTTTTATAATTCGAAAACGGCACGGCAAAATTGTATTACCATTGCCTCCTATGAAATAGTACTTAATACTAGAAGCTGAGAACATAGGGGCAATGGTAATTCAAATTTCGAAGTGCCGTGCCGTGCCGTTCGAATTATAAAAAGGCCCATTTAAAACAATAATCGTGTTATGAAAAGAAATTGTTATAATATTTTTGGAACTAGTGAAAATAATCGCGAGAATCTTCATTAAGAACCTCTTAATATGCAGTGAGATAGAAATCTCACGTTAGCATAAGTCTAATTGAATTAAACATAAATATGCAGATACAATAATAATATTGTTTATGAATAACAATAATATGGTTTTACTACACACACCATCTTTATACGGTTGATGCGCGGCCTTCTCTAGAATGTCCAACCTTTAGTTGTAATTTTTTTTGTGGAGTATATTTTTATCTATATTCCATTTTATTGTTTGTGCCCTGATATATTTCAATGAAAATAAATAAAAAATAGGTTTTTTACGTCTCTCTCTGACTCGCAAACAATAGGGTCTAGGTTTCAAAACCATTCATCATTTTAAACAAGTTCATTCGCAAAGTGGTGTAATTACTTGAATTTAAAGGCCGTTACAGGTAAGTTTGCCCTTTAGTGTAGCAACCCAGCAGTAAACCGAGCCCCATGCGCCTGCGCATCGGCCGGTAATCGCCGCCTTTGATCCTGCCGCGCGCTGCCCGAACGACTTCATTACCGGCCAACGTAATTAACTGTAAAACTACTTACATGCGATTTTGTATCGATTAAATCGTCGACTTGGTTTTGTGGGACAAGTACACCCCTCTCGTTTGCAAGCCTTTCGGGGTAGACAGAGTGTCAAGAGTGGTAGTCACTTTAACGTTACGGATCAGATGATAAACAGAGTATTTGATTAGCAATATTGACTACAGGTTAACCGGATTTCCTCGATAGTACAGTGAAATCACGAGATTGTTACTTATTAGGTAAAAAAGCTCAACTAAATGATAAAGTTTCTGTAAAATATCAGTCCCTGAGCATTAAATCATTGAGAGTGATCCAAAAATATCTAAGTCTATGTTGTGGATGTATTTGATGATCCGTATTGTCTGTTCTGCACCCGCCAACATAGTGCTGGTAAAAAGAAGGGTTAAACCACGTTTCAACCAAGATTCACACACCTTGATAAGGAAGGAACTTGCGCAATGGTAAATATCAAAGTTCAATTGAATTTAAACTTTATCACCAGAGGAAAATAAACTTGGATTCGAGACAATGCATCCAGCTTACTCGGTCCCTTGCTTCGATGCGGTGCGTTGAATAAAATTCTTTACATTTTATTTAAGTTTAGTTTTAGTTCATTTATAAATTTATAATTTTAAGTTAGTTTTTTGTGTTAGAGAAAACTTTATTTAACTTTGAGGGAACCAACTGAACGTTGAACACTCTTCGCACAAATAAGAAGTGGCCGTAGCCTACACTAACCACATCCCGGCTGTAATGTCCTTAATAATACAACACAACACTTCTAAGAATGCACCGTTTTGCTTCAGGGCACAGCCTGTCTTTAGTAGAGCTGTCATTTATCGATAAAATTAACATCTCTAGTCATATATATTTTTTAAGAAACCAATCATGTATGAAACACAAGCACAGAATAAATAATAGTACAAGTTATGTTATCAAATCCAAGTACTATTATCGAATTGGAAATTGTTCTATCTACCACCAACCCCCTAACACGCCACGGCGTGGAGATAAGCAACAATCACCTTAATCGTTCGAAAACTCGATAAATCAGCATAATACGAAATAACAACACGCAGATATCGATCTCGCGATGGGATCTCTAGCTATAAAGCATGCGGTCGCCCGCGGCGCCTGCGCCTGCGCCGGCAAATCGACGCACGGCCCAACAAATTGGTGTTCCTAATTACCCAGGTAGCCAGCCGACAAAGTAAAGCTTTTAGGGATCACTGGCCTAAGGGTATCGTGGACTGGGTTACCAAGACGGTGTGAGTAATTTGACATATTGTGTAGTATAAATCTTCGAACTATTTTTAGCATGTTTTGCATACGGAGGAGATTGATATAGCATTGATATAGATTTTGACCGTGTGGTGATCGGTTGAGAATAACACCACCCCATCTTTTTCCGTGGGTGTCGTAAGAGGCGACTAAGGAAACACAAATGAGACCTGCCTCCTAGTAATCCATCCCAGGCAACGACACTTCATTGTTTTTTGAATCTGAGGTGTCGTCCTATGGTCTCATGCGGTGTGATAGGCTCTGTAAAGGGCCGTCTGGTTCGCGACCACCCTCCTACCGAAGTCCGACGCCAAACAGCTTGCTGTGTCCCGTCGGTTCGTGGGAGTACCAGTGCCTTTATAGGTATTTTCTGGGTTAACTCGCTCCATCGTCGACCTCATCTTTGAACTTATGGTCAAGATTGAGGTCAAGAGTTAACCCATCTTATAATATAAAAAAGCACACTTTTTTTATCAGCCCATATACGTCTCGACCAAGGGACACGGGCCACCCTTCGAAACATAATCCACCCATAGCCCACCACGCTGCACGTTGGCCCAATGCGGGTTGGTGGACCGCGTGCCTTTCAAAAACGAATTTTCTTAAGCATGCGGATTTCATCACGGTGTTTTCCTTCACCACTGAGCAAGTGATAATTAATTGAAAATCCGTGCATAAATTCGAAAAGAAACCTGCACCAGGTTTTGAACCTGCAACCTTTCGATTACAAGTCTGGTTCACTACCAATTAGGCTCACTTTAAAAGACCAAACCATAAGACCAAGACCAAATACAATCAAACTTATATTTGGATGTGAATTTTTAAAGAACTTTCAAATCTTTAATTTTTTAAATTTAACTTTCAAGTCTAAAATTTATACAGAACCGTAACAACTTGATCGAACGCACTCCTCACAGTTCGGTGGAAAAAAGTGCCAAGAAATTTAAAAACAGGTTGGCACCGGCGCAAATATAGAAAGCGGGATGTACAGTTGAAATCATATTCTTAATGGCAGCATTAAAAAGTTTGTCATGTTTTTGCGGACGTTAAAAGTATATCAAACTGACGATACTTGTGGATTGTAGGTTTTCAGACATTACTTTTTCATGTTCAGATATGTCATTGTATCTAATGTTACTTTATGTCGAAGATAAATATGTACCTTCTTTTAATATATTTTTGAACTTATTGTTTGAAGCTGTTTCATAATACATAGTATTACCAACCCTGTAAGAGAAAGTTTGAAAACATAGAAGATAAAGAAGGTAAAAAGATGACGCAAGAGTACACACATCAAAAAAAGTTTACGATCAGTAGCAAAATCAGGTGTATTCTTTAAAATATAAATTATTTAAAGAAACTGTTTACGTTTTATGATTTTATAATGAACTAGCTTCCCGCGCGGGACTTCGTTCCCGTGGGAATTCGGAAAAATCATGTACCCTATGTCCATCCCCGATAATGTGGGATTCTAATGGTGAAAGAATTTTTCAAATCGGTCCAGTAGTTTCGGAGCCTATTCGATGCAAACAAACAAACAAACAAACAAACAAACAATCAAATCTTTCCTCTTTATAATATGTATAGAAATGCACTAAGTAAATAAAAGAATCATTATTAATTATTTACTTTTTATTAACAAAAGCTAGGAAATGCAATTTTGGCTTAAATGTAATGTAATGAAAAATTTGAATTAATGAAAAAACAAACAAAATTTATTACGAAAAAATTAATAGTTAGTATAAAATGACTCCTCCCCTGGCTCGCACACATGCGGAAACCCTTCTGGGCATGCTAAGAATTAAGTTATCTAGCATTTCTTGTGGTAACCTGTCCCACTCTTCAATAGCAGCTGCCCTGATTTCTGACACTGTTCGCGGAGGTGGCTGACGGTTCCAAACAGCTCGCTTAAGAGCATCCCACGCATGCTCGATCGGGTTTAAGTCAGGCGAGCCGGCAGGCCAGTCTAACCTGGTGATGTCGTATTGCTGGAGAGCAGCATCAACACGTCCGTTTCGATGTGCGGGCGCATTATCATCTACCATTATGAATTGGCGCCCGTGGTTGATGCGGAATGGTCTGACGTATCCATCGATTGCAATCGTTTTGTACATGGCTCCGGTCATGGTGCCTTGATACGGGATTAAGGGCGTCCTAGCCCCAATCATTATCCCGGCCCAAAAGGACACTGATTTCCCGCCCTGCTGAACGGTTCCAGTGGCAGTTCTCTGCCTTTCAGAGTCGCCAGGTCTTCTCCAGACACGGACACGTCGGTTATCTGGATGTGTACTGATTCGCGTTTCGTCAACGAAGAAGCAGTTCTGCCAGATGCTTTCGTCCTCAATTTCTTCATTTTGACGGAGCCTAGCCCATTGCAATCTGCACCGCTTCCGTTGCTGTGAGTTCAGAGGTGCTCGCCAGGATCTCCTTGCTCGTAATCCAGCTTGGTGTAAGCAATTTCTAATCGTTTGGGTGCTAACTTCGCGGCCGGTGGCAGCTCGCAGCTCTGCTTTCATTTTAGTAGCGTTCATTGTTGGGTCACGGGCAGCCAGTAATCTGATATATCGCTTCTGAATTGCAGTAAGAACAGTTGGGCGACCACTGCGAGGTCGATCAGCTAAATCTTCCATGCCCTGATACCTCTCCAACGTGGTCACCACGCAGGATTGGGATACATGAACTCTGCGTGATATTTCCCTCGTGGAATAGCCTTCTCCACTTAAAGTTAGAATTCTGGCTCGTAAAACTGCCGTTAATCCTCTCGGCATCGTTACCAACTTAATTTTTTTTGAATAAATTGAAAATATTGATAAGTTGCGACTATGTCAGATTTCTGAATGAAAGCAAGCAAGGGTTGATTGTCTTTTTAAATGAAAAAACATTTGAATTACGAAATTATTTTATATTTAAATTTCATATTTTTAAATAAGGAATCAAAAGATAAAAAGTGATTAAGTTTTATTCTTCTACAATAAAAAATATTAGCACTTTTCCAAGTGATCGCAAACTTTTTTTGATGTGTGTAGGTTGTATGCCTTTTTTAACCCCACAAAAAAAGAGGGTGCTACAAATATGACGTGTGTACACGTATGTCTGTGGGTCTATCTTTGGCATCGTTGCTCCTAAAACAATGGACTAATTTTGACGCAGTTTTTTTTGTTTGAAAGCTGACCTAATCAACATAGTTCGTAGCTATTTTGATCAGAATTGGTTCAGCTGTTTAAAAGTTCTAGATAATCAAATTTCGGGGGCGATACATAATTTTTCATTTCAGAGGATTCATTCAGCTCAGCACAAGCAAAATCAATCCGTCATTTCACAGGTATTAACCGACTACAAAAAAAAAGGTTCCCAGTTCGATTTTATCTTTTTTTTATATAAAGCAGCAATAATACAGAAACACCTTTCCCAAAAAAAACTTGCATCTTCATTTCCTGTAAAAACATAATTTTACACCCTGAGGGTAATTACCCTAATAAAGGCGGTCTTTTACTCCACAAAGAAGTCTTTGTAACATTTCTACTGCCGTTATTCTTTTGTTTGGTGCTTTGGTTAAACTGCCGACCGCAGGTCACGATATACACGTTTATGAAGAAATAAGTGCGTTTTCAACTGACTTTTGTTACATTCGGCAAGCTATTGTTTGTATTGAATATAATGATAGGGTTCTAGTACCTATATTGACAATTAAAATACGTGTTGTAGCAGCTGCAAATCATTGAAATGCTGGAAACAAGGGATGTAATATTTAAAAACTGTTAAACACTGTGATAGGATGGATGGAAGTGAGTGGGATTGTACTAGGATGATGTACGGACGGCCGCCACACAGGTTACCACACGCGTGCACTCTGTGGTGTTGTGAAGTTGTGATGAAAACGGTTTTGCAAAGAAAATGGAGTAACCTGATGCGCTGGCCTCTGTACTTAGAAATTGAAATCGGTCCATTCGTTTAGGAGCTACACACGTCAAACTTATAACCCCCTCTTTTTTGTCGGGAATTAATTAGCATATGTTTAATTGTTTATTCTCGATGTTTGTGTGTCTGTCTTTACTTGACCCAAGGGAATCACGACACTAAGGAAACTAGTGTGATGGGCCTTTGAGAGAGCTTTTATGACGAAATCCCTTGAACCCAAACGTTGCAAGGCCGCTATCGACGCCTGCGCCGGGGTGTGAACCAACCAATTTAACCATCCCGGAGTTTAGACCATTAGCACTGCTTTAAGTGAAAAAAAAACAAATAGTGAGAAATTCTTCGGCAAGTTTAGGGCTTATAAAGACGGTATATTTTTTGGTTGACAAAAAATAGTATTTTTCCTTTCCTAATGGTTGTGCTCCTAAGTACTAAAATATAATTCTTTGATGCCAAAATAATGTAAACAGGACCCCAGGTAGTAGTAATTATAGCACCATTGAAGAAGCATAATACAAATTACCATTTTGAAAACCGATGCCAACTTCCAAGTAAAATAATTTCTTTCGTGGACTTTTAAAACTGTTATTATATGAGTTTACTTAACACCAGCAACATCCTTCGTCATAAAATTCAAGTTTGTTGCATTATTTGATATGATAACCCATTTGTCGGCAGCCTTTGTGAAAATAACAGTTTATTTTTTTCACTTTTTAACCCTGTTTTTAAGTCTGTTATAGCGTTCTCTTGTGTTTGGGATTAGGTTTTGTAAATGTTTTTTTTTTCTAGCACAAGGGCGAAGATGCGGTGACGACGGCCGGTTTGGTCGAGTGGTAGTGACGCTGCCTCTTGATCGGCGGGTCCTGGGTTCGATCCCCAGTCGGGGCAAACATTTGTGTAAAAAGCAGATGTTTGTTCTCGGGTCATGGGTGTTTGTGTTTGTCTTTATGTGTGTTCCAAGGGACCCACGACACAAGGGAAAACCTTAGTGTGGGCCTTTGAGTGTGTAGCGTTTATTTAAAAAAAAAAGTCACCCAGAAAATGCCTATTCAATAGAACTTTAAGAGGCCCGGGTTATATGAGCACGGAAACACAGACGCAGACAGGGAATTCCATTCCTTCTTCTTCTTACCAGCCTATATACGTCCCCACCGAGGGGCGCGGGCCTCCCTTTGAAACACGAAGGGGATTTAGGCCGTAGTCCACCACTCTGGCCCAATGCGGGTTGGTGGATCGCTTGTTTTTCGAAAATGTATTTTCTTGGACGGGCGGGTTCCATCACGATGTTTTCCTTGAGCAAGTGATAATTATAAATCTGTATAAATCCGAAAAGACGAATTTAGTGGTACAGGCCCGCAACAGGATTTGAACCCGCGACCTTCGGATTACAAGTCTGGCTCATTACCAACTAGGCTATCACCGCTTCAATTCCATTCCTGTTTGTGTTCAATAGAGGAATTTTTCTTGACTTAATTTTTTTCAGACTAAACAAAGACCTTGAGAAGCTGTTGTTTTTTCTACACGAACATTGACACTATATCATCCAGCAGTCAAAAGATATGATAATATCAATTTAAACAATATCTTATCAAAACATGTACTTGCATTACATTTCGTAATAGATACAATTGAGTTATCATTGAAGACAGGATCCACTTCAACACATGATGTCTTGAAATACTTGGATTAATCTAATAATAGCTCATGCCACATCATTGTAATCCTTACGAACCGCATCGAAATCGGTTGATTCCTTTGAGAGCTATACGATGCCACACACACACGTCAAACTTATAACACCCCTCTTTTTTGTTGGGGTGTCAAAGTCAGGGTTTGGGATCTCAGTATTTGTGCTTGTCGTTGCTTGTGGCCCACGGGACTCACGATACAAGGGAAAGACCTTGGAGTGTGTGATGTTAAACAATCGGTGGCTAGGACAAGGTGCACTCTTTACTATTACTACTATCATAATAGACTAAGATCCCAGGGCCGCCAGACCTTACTTATTTTCTCATAAACCAAATGTGTGGGAAATAGTAGTGCTAGTACGTATTAGTAATGTATGAATACCAGCTAACCTGGGCCGGCGGCCAATTTTCAGCTACCAGGTTCTGACGGTACTTCCAAAAATTGCTCACTTGTCTTGAAGTCTGGGTGCTATAAAATGTATTGTTATAGTTCCCTGAACATCATATACAAAAATCACGGCTCAGATTGTAGGTATAATCGCATTATTTACTTGCGAACTGTAAAGCGTCTGGCAGAAATTACAGACGACGGAGAGTGTCTGGCGGTGTTGAACATTAATTTGTATATTTAATAAATTAATTGTATTCTATAAGACATAGCAGCCAGACTTCAAGACAAGTGAGTAATTTGTTTCCACAAGTACTTCCGTACCTTCAGAACCTGATAGCTGAAAATTGGCCGTCGGCCCAGGTTAGCTGGTATTCATACATACATTACTAGTACGTACTTACTAGCACTACTATTTCCCACACATTTGGTTTATGAGAAAATAAGTAAGGTCTGGCGGCCCTAGGATCTCCGTCTATAACTATTGCCACAAAAATGATGCGCTGTACTTGTCGATTCTAAAAATAATAACAAAAAACAGCTCAAACCTATCATCATCAACACATGATCTACAACCAATGTCCATTCATGCACGAAAAAGTACTTATCTTGGAGCAATTCTCGAACCTTAATTGCCCAATATTGAGGTGAACGCCCTCTGCCAAATCAGATTGTGCCCATGAATGAACCAGCTAGAAACTGGTTCAAAACATTCAGATCTAAGATATGTTGTTAGTTGTTTCCGAGTTTTTAGGGTCTCTTAAAGAAACGACATTGTCGTATTTTGATGTAATGTGCAGTATTGGTTCCTTTCGCAAATGAAAACGCTACGGCTGGCCACCGTGACTCTGTATTCATTTTAGTCTTTAAATTGGTTTAACAGAAAATATAGAATAGAATATAATTTTTTTTTATTTTATAGGACATTCAGGATGCAAATTAAAACAAGTCAAGATTACAATGAAATACATACCCATATACATTAAACAATTTAAATACATACATACGCATTCGTTCTTTTGACCCTACTGACTCTATATTTCTGCTGGAAAAAAATATTACATCGACTAGGCAGAGCTTTGGAACTTTGATTAAGCAAAGTGAATAAACATAATACAATCAAAAATAAAAAATAAAAAAAATAAACGCTACACACTCAAAGGCCCACACTAAGGTTTTCCCTTATGTCGTGGGTCCCTCGGAACACACATAAAGACAAACACAAACACCCATGACCCGAGAACAAACATTTGCTTTTCACACAAATGTTTGCCCCGACTGGGTATCGAACCCAGGCCCCGCCGATCAAGAGGCAGCGTCACTACCACTCGACTAAACCGGCCGTCAATAATTATTATAATTGCACATCATTGACTCCCTTTTAGTGTGTGTAAAACATGACCTTCTAGTGTATCATTCTAAGACTTGTTTGCATTTTTTTTGAGTACATTTTTCTACCAGTCCATTTAAGACCCCACTGAGGGGCACGGGCCTCCCTTTGAAACACGAAGGGGATTTTAGACAACTGAGATTTATTTGAACATTAACAAGGTACCCTACATCATACATTTCACTACGGAACCAAACAAACTCTATAGCGATTCAGACATACAATTTTCGTGTAAGCACTATCTTAACGATTTAGATCTGGAGTTTTTGTAGAATAAAGATGTTGAAAGAAGAACCGCGCTGGTGGTCGTGCGCATGCGCCGAAATGTGATCTTTTTTATAAACACGATGGGAATGAATCGTGGGTTTTGGTAAGTTATTGTTTCACGTATTCGGTGTTCTTGCTGATTGAAATATATTTTAAACAACCTTTTAAGATCTGAGTTGTAAAACAAATATTTTAAAACCTGAGTTGAAAATCAAAAATTTTAAAATCTGAGTTGAAAAACGTGGTGTCATTTTTAAATAAGTACTCGAACGTAATATTGCGTAGAACATCATTTGCATGGTGGCCACCGATTTCGATTTGACGCTAACCTTTGCCACACAGGGCCTTTTTATAATTCGAAAACGGCACGGCACGGCAAAATTTCATTACCATTGCCTCCTGCATACAAATGATACTAGAAGCTGGGAATATAGGGAGCAATGGTAATTCAAATTGCGTTAAAGCTCAAAAAAAGATAGGTTACAACTATATACTTACATTCAAATTAAAAAAGTTGAACAACATTAAAATGTGTGGAGAGTTCTGGCGGTGAGATTATAAACTAACGGAAAATAGTAAGTTTATAATCTCGCGAGTAAGATAATAAACTAACTAAGTTCATGATCTTACGGTGACAGATATACGTAAGAGCTCATCAAACTTGATACTAGTGATTTTATGTACAAAGAAGGAACTATGAGAATAGATAAGTTTTTACTCATTTTGTATTACATTAAATCATAACTATAAGTAAGTTGTACTGAATCTTTGGGTTAAAGTACTCTCTAAAATGTCACGAGTTTCGAAACAACTCTACGTAGACTCCATTAGTCAAAGATAAGCGTTATCAAAACTACAGGAAATGAGCCTACTTCGACCAATTTCGACTGTTCCTCCGGCATACTAATTAAAAAACTAGAACCCGTTGACTTCGTAATAATTTCTGATTAAGTTTGACGTTTTCATTTGATGGCAAATTGGCTATTTTCGCATTAAAATTTGCGATTTTGCAAGAGGCCTTTTACATAGTGGCTATTCCCAACTGGTCACTTAAGAAAAATAATTCTGCGTATTAAAAGTTACGAATTTAAGAGTTTATACTTAACTAGCTTTCCGCCCTCGGCTTCGCCCGCGTGAACTTCGGGAACCGCGTGAAGTTTTTTCCCGCTAACTCCCGTTCCCGTGGGAATTTTGCAATATCCTGTTGCAACTAAGCTTTAAGTTTACTAAGGTACCTGCATGCCAAATTTCAAGCGTCTAAATTAAGCGGTTTAGATTTTTCATACAAAAGGATTTTCCCGCTAATTCCCGTTCCCGTGGGAATTTCGAGAATTCCTTTCTTAGTGCACCTCTACGGTACCTAAGCTAAGTCTCTTCCAAATTTCAAGTGCCTACGTTTAGCCGTTTAGGCTGTGCGTTGATATGTCAGTCAGTTTCTCCTTTTATATATTTAGATTATAGTAAACCTTTCATCACTATCACTAACGTATGTCTATTAACCACTTGATTCTCTGCCTACTTTGTAAGGAAATGTAATTGCGAGTGTATGCAAAATTTAGTAAAAACCGCACATCAAGAGAATCTAAATAAATTTCATTGCATATTGAACCTTATGATTATAAGCATAGGACATAGTGATCTCTCTAATATAAGATGTTGATTGTTTTCATTTGATGACAAATTGACTATTTCTGCCAGAATGTGATGCTAGTTTGAAAAAAATATCCGTAGCTAATAAAATATGGAAATTTTACAAGTGGTCTCTTCCAAAGAAAAAAAAATAGTAGCTTTTCCTGATTGGTCACTCAAGAAAAAATATTCTGAGTATTAAAAGTTACAAAAAAAATTATGCTTAATTAAAGTAAACCTTTCATCACTACTGCTAATGCCTGTCCTTCTATTAACAGCTTGATTATCCGCCTACACTGTTAGGAAATGTAATTGCGAGTGTATGCAAAATCTACTAAAAACCATACATTAAGAGAATCTAAATCATTTTAATTGCATATTGAACCTTATGTGTATGAGCATAGGATATTGTAATCTCTCTAATGTAGTAACATTAGACATTGTTGATCGTCCCTCATTCACTGAAGCTAAACTGATCGTATCGACAAAGCTACGCACACGAGATAATACCTAAAGATATATCTTTTGAGTGAAGCCGCCGAGTGATCCCTATCAGCACTTAAAGGCAGATAGCGATAAGTAGTATAAATAAAAATAAATGTGCACGATACACCTCTATGAAGATACCGCTATCAAACGATTGTGGGTGGTTATAGACGATTGCAACAACTACATCAAGTCATTTGGGTAAAGTAGCAAAAAACATTAAATGACTACACTCATTGAGCTACACCAGTGTAGTAATCTGGACAGCTTCCCACTCGCGATTTCGTCTTTGGCTCAAGGGTGAGTTTGGTATTGGACCAAAATGTTAAAAAAATTAGATGAGACAAAGTAGAAGAAGAATGTTTTACTGTGAAATCGGAATGTAAGTACCTAATCTAAATATATAAAAGGAGAAACTGACTAACTGACTGACTGACATATCAACGCACAGCCTAAACGGCTAAACGTAGGCACTTGATATTTGGAAGGGACGTAGCTTAGGTACCGTAGAGGTGCACTAAGAAAGGAATTCCCGAAATTCCCACGGGAACGGGAATTAGCGGGAAAATCCTTTTGTATGAAAATCTAAACCGCTTAAGTTAGACGCTTGAAATTTGGCATGCAGGTACCTTAGTAAACTTAAAGCTTAGTTGCAACAGGATATTGCAAAATTCCCACGGGAACGGGAGTTAGCGGGAAAAAACTTTTGTATGTAAAAATCTAAATCACGTAAGATACCTAGATGTTTTCAATCTGTGTACTCTGTACAAAAAAAATTAACACGCAAACGAAGTTGCGGGCATCAGCTAGTTCGGATATACGCTGCTATTCTTACATCACTTGAAAATGTGAAGTATTACATTACTGCTAACTCTATGATGGGCGGAAAAAAAGAAAGTTAAACATTGCTACTCTAAAAAAAAGATATTTTAATTATTTTACAGCTCTACCATCTAAAATAAGAATTTAATGACTTTCAAGAAAAGGAAAGCTCAAATAAAATTTAATAACTCGAATAAAATGGCAATAAAGTTGGATTCGGAAGCATTTATTGAAGATAAGATTACGTCTCGTTAAAATAAGGCCAAATTTAAAAAGCGAAGATAAAATACACATGTACAGTCAAGAGCAGGTCACGCTTTACACTACCAGTTTAAGCTGAGCTCTGGTTCATAGTGCACGCCATACAATGCAGGGTCGGCCGATCCAAAGTGTCAAGCTTGACGTGCTCTTGAGTGCATACTTTTACTTATAGTATAATTTATAGTATAAAATATGCAAGTGTTGCAGTGCAGTTTTGAAAATGCTTGATCTGTGTTTATATTTACACGCAGATACACTGTTTAAAGCCTTAAATTGTCACACAAACAAGCTTAATTTTAATATCACAATATTTTCCTTTACATCTTATAGTAAAATCGTACGTACAGCCGCAATTCAGGTTACTTACCACACGCGTGCACTCTGTGCTGTTGTGATAAGAGCGGTTTTCCAATGAAAATGGAGTAACCTACTGCGCTGGCCCTATCTTAGTGGTAAAATGTGATTTCATACCTACGAGTCACCGTAACTATGATCTTCATATTACGAGACCAGTGACTTAATGCCATTCAAATTACTAATTTTAGATTTGCCCTAGTACGGATTTTAGATTTTGATACTTTGGGCCTTTTTATAATTCGAAAACGGCACGGCAAAATTGTATTCCCATTGCCTCTATGTAATACATAGTAATACTAGAAGCTGAGTACAGAGGGCAATGGTAATTCAAATTTCGAAGTGCCGTGCCGTGCCGTTCGAATTATAAAAAGGCCTATTGGGCGGTTTTAAACTTGACGGCACGACACCGGCGCCGGAAACCAAGGAAACAAAAATGTATGAAAAGTAGTCATCGCCGTGCCGGTCAGTGGAAAAACCTGTCATGTTTCCATACATGCCCATGTTGCCGGTGCCGATGCCGTGCCGTTGCCGAGCCGTCAAGTGGAAAACCGCCCGTTCTCGTGTAGTTTCTACTACTTAGAATATGCAAGCTGCCTACTCTTCCCAGGCACCCTGTAAGAGAGCGCGAGGGTTTTGCTGATGTGGGCGAAAGGCTGACAACCTCTGACCACTTAGCTGCATCACATTTCATCTTATAACCCTCTGAATTTATGTCAAACGTGACATCAAGTTGTTTTAAAACCACTGTATGCTCTGCTAACCCCGATAGGGATTATGGGCGTGTCTATATGTAAGTATGTATTTATGTGTCGTCTATTGCCCCCCGTTTGTAATTTGTATCAACATTATTCAATCTACTTCTGATAACATTCCGGTCTAGGCCATGTACTAAGCTAAGATAATCTTGATCATAGGTACATATAACACATACAATAACCACACAAACGTGTTATCAGTTCGCGGCTTCCTTTGAAATGATAGCGGCCTCGTTTGACTCTCACTTAGCGGGTTATCGACGTATTGTGTGTATGTATGTGTGTGTAATATGTTCAGAGAATTACTTTAACAACGTCGCGTTGTTGTAATATTAACAAATAGTGTTGTTTGGCTGTTAGAATGGTGTTAATTGATTTCCATGAACTACCTATCATCTTTATGTTTGTAAAAGTTAAGAGATTATTAAGACAATGTTTTATTTTAGTAGAAAGGTTTACGGTCAATAAACTATGCATGTGGTTAAAAGTTACAAATATTTGCTTTCACTGAAGCATACTTAGTTACCAAAAGCAAGTTAAGAAATAAAATCTGTGTTTTTTTTTGTTACAAGATGGGTTAACTCTTGACCTCAGTCTTGACCATAAGGTCAAAGATGAGGTCGACGTTGGAGCGAGTTAACCCAGAAAATGCCTATAAAGGGACTGGCACTCCCACGCACAGACGGAACACAGCAAGCTGTTTGGCGTCGGACTTCGGTAGGAGGGTGGTCGCGAACTAGACGACCGCGGCCCTTTACAGAGCCTACCACACCGCATGAGACCATAGGACGACACCTCAGATTCAGAAAAAAATGAAGTGTCGTTGCCTGGGATACATTACTAGGAGGCAGGTCTCATTTGTGTTCCCTTAGTCGCCTCTTACGACACCCACGGAAAGAGATGGGGTGATGTTTTTTTTTATTACAAGATGGGTTAACTCTTGACCACAATCTTGACCATAAGGTCAAAGATGAGGTCGACGTTGGAGCGAGTTAACCCAGAAAATGCCTATAAAGGGACTGACACTCCCACGCACAGACGGAACACAGCAAGCTGTTTGGCGTCGGACTTCGGTAGGAGGGTGGTCGCGAACCAGACAGCCCTTTACAGAGCCTACCACACCGCATGAGATCATAGGACGACACCTCAGATTCAGAAAAAAATGAAGTGTCGTTGCCTGGGATAGATTACTAGGAGGCAGGTCTCATTTGTGTTCCCTTAGTCGCCTCTTACGACACCCACGGAAAGAGATGGGGTGATGTTATTCTCAACCGATCGCCACACGGTTAAAATGTGTTTGACTAAAGCAAACATTTTGGAGAACTTTTGAAAAAAGTACTTACTAGGCACCTAAATCAATCCGCATTAATTCAGGTTCATAACTCCGTAACTAAATACATCTACATATAAAAAAAGACCACATTTATTTCAAAAACCCTATGATATTTTCCAAAAACACAGTTAGACGGAAAGTTTTCTTGTTCATCTAGAATTCTTCAGATCGCTGGCCTCTGGCATGGCAGCTAGACAGCGCAAACGCACCTATTAACTGGCTCTAATGAACTGTCAAACGGTGACACTTGCAATGTGCTTTCTACAATGAAGTACCTAACATCATGCTTAATACATAAAACGATATATAAAATTGCATAAAATTGGATAAAATGGAAGAGTAGGTTCTATCTACATTTATGTCAATATTATCAAATAATCGATCAAATTATTTTTTGTTTTGGTCATCGCAACAATAAAATATCAAAACAAAATTCCAAAATTCTTATAAGTACAATATGTAACAGACATTATCTATAAGTTATAATATAATAGAAATAGGTATTTGTTATAGAATTGTGATAGAAATATTTGCATTAAGTCATGTATATAAAATAATTCAAATTTTCTGATAATCAAAATAAACTCAATAAAGTAAATAAACTGGTCGCTGGGTCATGTTACGATAATAAGAAGTATGGCTTACATTAGAAACAGCTAAATTTTTAACAGGGGAGGCCTTTACCCAGTCGTTAAATAATGAGAAGAAGATTAAGTAGTTACCTAGTTTATAAAACAGCCAGCCTCCATTTTCCTTCAGGGCAACTTATATCAAATCATGATCTGTCTAACTAAAACCCTTTTGCTAAGACGTAAGTCATTTGAAGTTAAACAAACAATAAATAGGAATCACCAGGGTGAGCTTGCTACCTATATCCTCTACCACATCTTCGCCCCGGAGCCAGATTGTGGTCAAGAGCGAACACATTCTGTTCGCTCTTGACCACAATCTGGAACGGATAAAAAAAACCGTTAAACCAGTGTTGCCAACTTAGTGCTTTCAGCACTAGATCTAGTGCTTTTTTTCATGTATTAGTGCCTAAAATTCGATTTTAGCTCCTAGTGCCCAATCTAGTGCTTTTTAAGAACTTAGTGCTAAATACAATAGGTATCTAATAAAATTACTTGTATATTTATTTATTTAAAAAAATGCGCATGAGTGTGTACCCGATTTCTACAATTTTCATAAACAAATGTTGGGATGTGGTGTGAGCATGATAGCTTTATCTGATTATAGTTAAGAGTAACAAAGATGTCCGTACTGCGATTGCTTTTCTAGGGGAAATCCCTTAAACCTAAGAAAATCACGTTTTTTCTATACCTACTTTTGTCTTGGTCAAACTAATAAGTTTTGAAAAGAGAAAGAAAAATTAAGATTGCAGGGCGGGGCGGGCAGAATATTTCTGACAATATCGGGATAATTTCTTGTATTGTGTGAATAACTGAATTATAAAAATTACAGCAATCGAAACTGGTTCCATCAATTTCACAATCTAGCTAGTGTTACAGCCACTGCAATCAACTGCGTGGTGCTACATGAAGTAGATGTGAAATCTGTATATTCATTACAAAAATCCGTATAAAATCCGTATTTGTTTTTATTGAAATTCCGTATAAATATCCCGTATTTTGGTTAAAATTCCGTATGATTCCGTATAAAAATTAAAAGTAACATTTTTGAATCAAGATTTAAAACAAAAGAGGGTGATTTACGTAAAAGTTGTTTAGTAGTAGCGGGTCCGTTATCGTTGAGGTACATAATTTATTTCTTGGTTTCGTCTTCATTGAAGTAATTTTGCTGTACTGCCGCACTACAGTGGAGCAAACTCACCAGCTTTGTGACAAAATTGGTCAAAATTAGGTAAAGAAGGCTCGAAAACGGGGTCCTTTTGAAGCTAATTCTGTGTTTAGAGTAAATCCGTATAAAAATCCGTAATATTGATTCATCCGTATTGAACTTGCAAAATCCGTACAAATACGGACAAATCCGTATATATGGCAACACTGCCGACAGCAGCCATGACGACTCGGAATCAGATTTCATTGAAGATTTTTTTTTTAAATGTTTTTTTTTACTTTTAGCGCCCTTTTTGACACTAAATACACAAACTAGTGCTTTATCGCTGTTGGTTTAGTGCCTTTTCGAAAATTGGGTTGGCAACACTGCGTTAAACTTATCACAAATAGGTTATGTGATCGATGCAAATAATGCTCTGTTTACTGTTATTCAATAGCCTTTATAGTTCAAGTTTAATGGGAACAATACCTCTACTAGACCTTTATTGACTCTATACAATAGGTATACCATACCTGCCTTCATTAATAACAATAGGATGACTTCAAAATAATTTTATATGCCTCTACTAATGGTATTTCAAGATACCTACTAAAGAAAATCTATTTGACTGATGTTAAGACGGTACCTGATATTGGGTGACGAATTAGGACGGTGACCATTATAGGTATTATTGATTCGATCCAAATCATACCTAGACGACGGTAAATAACAATTTGAAGTAAATATAAAGAGCAAATTACCAATTTTCTCAATCATTTTTATTTTTGATTGCGAAAATTGGTAATGGATATATGTAATTCAAATTCAGATTTCTACAAAAAGAAAGAAACTATTCCACCAAGCGTGTATGATCCCTTAACGACCCCATTCCATAAAAATAATACCTACAATATGTTCCCTTACCCCATTCATTTTCACTATTGTCGAAACCGTTATCTATTCAGTAGCGAAAGTCAACATCAAACCCGCACCCTATCTATTACAACGCCAACAATATTTTTACAAACCATAAAACCTATTTATATTAGTCACGAAATCCACTCGCAATAAAGGGTGCATTTTATTTTTATACGCCCTCCTAGTGAAAAAGTTGTAACGATTTAAAAAAGGTTGCGAACTTTTTTGGTCCTTCGAGGCGGACAAAGTTTATGGAAATGAATGATTTTTGTGCAAATCAAGTTATTTCTAATACTATCATGAAAATAACAAGAGTTTCGTCCTTACCGCTTCCTCAGCTTGTTTCTGGGTCATGTGCCCCATGAGGTTGGGCATGGCTGTCCAGTTGTAGCCCAAATCCTGGCATTGCGGGAGCCTGATCCTCTCACATTTGCCACCTTCAGAATCTTCTAATTCAGCAGCCACCAGGTAAAATCCAACTAGGAACACCAAAATCCGAGCCATTGTCATAGAAACTTCTTTAAACACTAAACTCAGGTCATATTAAATTAACTTCAGTCACTATAGCACTTGGTTCATTAAAATTAGATTGAAACAGTTAAATAATATCGAAACATGTTTTGGTTCAACGGAAATTATAGAGCGCGTCCTCACGCTTTGGCGCTTCGAAGCGGACTGATTCAAAATTCGAATGCGGCGCGGTGCTTCAAAGGCAAAGGCATCAAACCGGTCTGCCGTAGCCGGTGCGTTCAGTTCAGCTTGCATGTGTTCCGATAAAAGGCCTCAACGCATGAACAGGGCATTAAAGAAGAAAAAAAAACGAAAAGGGCCTAATTCGTGTACGGCTCACTGCAATCAGTGGTAATTTTATCTCTCCCTGTCTTTCTCCCGGATGTTAGAGAGAGATGCAGGACAAAAGGGCCACATATAAAATTAAGTGTATCTGGCCCATAGGGATGGATTTTATTTCACAAAATTGCTGCAATAAAGGTGTCGGGTAATTGAGAGGTTCTAAGATGATTAACAGACTTTTTATGGAAATGTTATATTAAGAAGTAATAGAACCATATGTAGAGCTAAATACTTTTCATGTGAACGAGGTTTGTTTTGGTACTCCATTTCTTTCAGGACATGTATATACATACATTTTTCTTAGCAATTCAAGGTTTTCATAAAGTGTTTCTCCAACATTTTGAGTTTTACTGAAAGAAGAAAAAATTGAGTTCAGACTCAGTAATATGAGATAACTAATCCAAACGTGGACTATGGAGATGTATTTTGGGTGACTAATTAAAATCAATCCTTTTGATTTGACCCAGAATTTGAATATGTATTGTCTTTATATGAATATGTATTGTCTTTATATGAACCTATTCACCGCTCCAAAATACAAAAAAATACAAAAACATTTATTTTCAAAAACACTAAGTATTTTACAAATACTCCAATGCGGTGGTCAAAAGTTGCGCCAACTTCGCATCAAGCCTTTGAGAGACATTTGATCATTAGTTGAGTAAACTACCTAAGTCTATATACCCATCCTAAAATCTAGCCATCCTGGTCATAGTCTACACCCGTCAAAAACATTTCTCATCACAGCAGTAGTCAGGTAGACAGTATCGGCGCCTAAAGAATACGCAATTAGGGGTATTAGGCCCTTCCAAGTGCTGTAATAACACCTTACAGACCGCCACTCTTGTGCACTCTATAATAAACCTTATTATCTGAAGCACAAAGAGCTATTTCATAAAACAATGTTTGGGGGTCCGTGGGATTTGAGTCGGGAAATAAGTTTCTGTTTTGTTTAATAGAAGAATGAATTTGTTGACTTATCCAAGGGGATAACCTAGGAAAAGCATTGTCAAAAGAATTTATAAGATTCCATTACGTAATTCAATTAAGATCTTTCTATTATAGTCTAGTCGAAAAACGTGGTGATCTAAAATGGTTCTGCAAAATATTATTTAAAATTACTTAATGAATATTTTAATATCAAATCTAATTTAAAGTTTTGTAAATTGCCACAAAAAAATATGGGTACCCTGAACTTTACTCTTGCCGGATCCACTTTTGGGTTAGAAAGAGCAAAAATGTACAAAAAAACAAAGTGAATAGTCACATTATCTATTTTGACGTAAAAAATATTCAAAATCTTTTTACGGTTCAATTAATTGATTCTATATTTTGAACATATCTGTTAATTACACAAACAATAACCTCCAGAACCCTCAATCAATTTCCACGTGACACTTGTCCAACTTTAATATCTTTCAACTCATCTCGACCATTTCTCCTTGGTCTTTTGCCTGAACTTGCAACGTTTGATTTTGAAAAGGCATCGGGGCTCTAGCTATTTTGGTCATGCTTATGAATAGGTGCATTGTGCGAGCGAGAGAGGTGCACAAAGAGACCGCGGCGCGTACGCAGCCGATGCCAGAGGAATGCCTAATTAAGGACGCTTGCGTGGACTTCAGATGTCGTGTGGTATACAGGAAAATGATTTTAAAGGTCACTTATCTATCTTTAACTTGTTAGTAAATAAATAATATAAATGTGTCCCTCGGTGGGGACGTATATGGGCAGATGACAATTGTAATTGACGGCCGGTTTGGTCGAGTGGTATTGGCACTATCTCTTAATCCTGTCCTGGGTTTGATTCCGGGTCAGGGCAAATATTTGTGTAAAGATGTTTGTTCTAGGGTCGTGGGTCTTTGTTTACGAGTATGTTCCAAGGAACCCACGATACCACGAACCTTTTTGTAGGCCATCGAGTGTGCAGCGTTTATTTATTTTTACCGATAACTAATTCGAACTTGAAGTATGAAGATAAATTTTGTATGACCAATTAGGATGATGGCCAGTTCGGAACTTCGGACCAACTCATTCAAAATAGTTAAAACAGCAAAATGCTACAAGAATCCTTGATTTATTAAAAAATATGTTTGTTTATTTGTCCTTCTTTCACGTCCTAAAGGAGCGATTGACATGATTTTTGGAATATTACAGTTAGAGGGGTAGAGAGTGGAAAGTGACATGACTACTTTTCTTGGAAAGTGACATGACTAATAGTCTTCGTTCCTGTAGGAATTTGGGAAAATAATGTACCCTTTGTTTTATTCTGATGACCAAGCTATATTACTGGAAAGTTTCATCAAAATCCATCCATACATTTTTTCGTGAAGTGGGTAGGGTTTTTTTTTATGATCCTCACAATCTTTCGCAATCATAATATTCGTCGGAAGAGCGAGGTACTTGTATACTTATACCTCTTGTACTACTTATACCTCTAGTCCATCCCGCTTATGAAGTTTCTATCATAAACAGTCACTCCAAATCCTTTAAAAATCGCTAAAAGTTTCAGTTTAAACTCCACAACAAGAGAAGCAAGCGGGGAATTGTAATTAATCCGTCAGATTGCACCGCCATCACTGGTGATACGTGGGTGATACCACTTGCAAATATTGCGATGATACCACATCTCGGACTTAGGTCATGACTTTTGTACTTAGACACAGATTATACCTAGATTTTTCAGTGTTATATTATAGTATAGACTCTATACCGGGTATAGATAGAGTGGCATTGTGGCTTATAAAGCCTCGTAAGAAAGGTATTGAGTTCGATACCTTTGTATAAAGAGCCGCACATCAGGGGCTGTACTCTGAAATCTCTCCGGCTGATATAAGCGTCTAATGTCAGTACATCTCTGTCTTCCGCTATACAGATGACAGTGACAGATAGTGACAGTTATCGGCCGTCCATCGATCGAAAATATTACAGAGTAGAGCCCCAGGTTGCCACATTCTTGCACTCAATGCTGTTAATGAAAATAATAATTTTGCAATAAAAATGAGGTAACCTAATACGCGTCTTAATGTCGCTAGTTGCACTAGAAAAAAATCTCTTTTCTATGACAATAACCGATGTTCTTTTGGAAAGCAAGGGAATTTCAACAGACTGAATCTGTAGGTAATCTAATCATAATCACGATCCATTCTGGTCAGGTTCGCAGAGTCATGGAGATCAGATGTTCTGCCAATCCTAGATGGTTAAACGTACCCCAAACGAAAAATATGAATCCTCTCGCTCTCTCGTAGGTTGACTGGAAGAGATCCCCTTGTGGGATAAGTCCGCCTTTGTACCTTAAATTTATTTAATATTTATCTCTATTGTTTTAAATGTATTTACTTTGTTTGATGTGCAATAAAGGATTTTACAATATAATACAATATATGACAAAGCGCTAGGTGGATGAAGAAAAAGTACGTAACTCTACACACTACACTATAAACGCTACACACTCAAAGACCCACACTAAGGTTTTCCCTTATGTTGTGGGAACATACATAAAGACAAACACAAACACCCGTGACCCGAGAACAAACATCTGCCGTTTACACAAATTTTATATTTCCCCAGCTGGGAATCGAACCCAGGACCCATCGATCAAGAAGCAGCGCCGCTACCACTCGACCAAACAGGCAATGGAAACAGGCCGTAACCGTGTAGGTAGAGCAATGCAGTAAGTTTCGCAATAGAGAAGGAATATGGCTTAAATTTTCAAAGTTCCTATTAAACCCCAGTTCTAATTTTATTTGAAAATAAAATAGTTCTAATTTCGCCACCTGAACAGATATAATTTTCCACGTCAAAAACGTATGAGTCACCGACTTCAATCCCAAAAAGACAATTTTTCGAGAGTTTCCCTCAATTTCTTCAGGATTCCATCATCAGATCCTAGTTTCCTTACCATGGGACCACCCTTTTGATACTCCCTTTCCAACAAAAAAAGAATAATCAAAATCGGTTCATAAACGACGAAGTTATCCGCGGACATACATAACAAAAAAAAATATACGGTCGAATTGAGAAACCTTCTCCTTTCTTGAAGTCGGTTAAAAATAACCTTCATTCCATCGACACACAATTACTGATGTTACAGAATCAGGGCCCAGAACACAACATAGCAACAATACTCACATAACACAATTACGTTCGCGTCCTTACTCAATTGTCTCTGACATCATACAGTCATACATTACGACCATACATTTGGATGGGTACGCGTGCGCCTCATACATTCGTACATGGCCATGCATTCGTCGCGGCAAGATCAATACAGACATATTATGACTGTCTGTCTGTCTTATGGTCAACCGCACTCATAGAATATTAATTAGTTTTATTTTATTAAGAGACTACTAGATTTCCGTCTGCGGATTCGTTCGCTTGGCTAATTAGCCTATATGTCACTTTCCAGTCCTCTAACTATCCATGGATATTATAAAAAATGATGTGCTTTTACAAATAACATAAATACGTATTTAATAAACAACAGATAAGAAATATTTATTTGCGTTATACAAAAGACATCAACGCGTTCACTTCGGAGATAAATATCAAAATTTTAGCAAAAAAAGCTAATTCATCTATCAAAACCAACATCATTTATTATTTTTGTTGCATCAACATGATGTCATTACTGAGTTGTAGTTTATTCGACTGTAAGTAAACGTCCAGCGTATATGTTTTTTATAACATAATAATTTTCGAATTTTCCAAGCCAACAAAGGTTCTACATATTAATGAAATAAGCTGTATTCAAACTACACCCTTTTACTTGTGTACATAATAAGTTTGTATTCTTTAGCTAAACTAATACTATATTAGGTACTATACAGACAAAAAATAAAAATAAAAAACTCATTCTGAGTTAAGCTCGCCATTGTGTATAAAATGTATGTTTTATATGTTTGCGCAAACGTCCAGCAGCTCTAGCACGATAACGACAAACTCGCGCTCGGCTCACGCTGAAACTTCACTTTGATTACGCGAGAGTCTCACGCAAAGGCTTGCTCGCCCTATGGTGTTGTCAATGTTGACATTTTGACAAAGGACCGCGGTGTTGTCGTGGCGCTGTCACTATAGTACTCGGCCTGCAGCGCACTTAAACGCTTCTTCATCATGGTTATAATATTTTTGTTTACAATTAAGAACTCTAAAAAACAAAAACAAAACTATTTATGTTTCAAAACCTAAATGTCCTGTCGTGACAAAATAGGAGTACTTAATTAGCAAAAACTAAATATCAGTTGCGGTAATAAAAGCGGCAAGTTGACAATTAATTATTAGTAAATGGATCCTTTAATTCCTCACTTTCTTGTTCGCCGTACGGTCATTAGCACTACAAAGGCGGTATATCGACTTATTAACAGAAAACCTACTTGATATTCTTGGGAAATAAGTACGTAATTATACAGGAAAAAGTTAATTACAAAATTTATGTGACAAGTGGACTGATAAATTGTGAATTTAAATTCGTTTCGTGTTTTAATCAATGATCAGTGTGCGCAGGTGCTATACCAAAGTAGGTTTACTTGAAGAGTTGTAAAAAAACTGTCACCAGACATATACAGGGCTTTAGGTAAATCTCTTTCAACCTCTCGGGTGCTTAATCAGTCCATGAAACTGAACAACTTTTCCCAAGGAACATAGGTCAAAATAAAAAAAAATGGATCTCCCATACAAAATGCGCTACTTAAATGCTGATGAAGTTTGTATGAGAGATCAATATTTTTTTTCGTATTTTGACCAATGTTCCTTGGGGATAGTTGTTCAGTTTCATGGACTGATTAACCACCCGGGAGGTTGAAAGATTGTTCATCAAAGTCTTATAACTTTACTTAGTGTCTTCTTGAAGCTATTGGTACCTATTTAATGTATTTGTCGAAATACATGTTCGAATGCAGTATCGAACCCCCATACTACTTATGCGATCAGCTGATTTGCCTTTGTACAGTAAGACAACATTTTTTTGTTAATTTCATATAGGTTCTTTGACGAAAGCTGTTTAGCTCCATGAGGAAAGCAGCCTGCTAAAGTTTCGTTTTTTATCAGCCCATATGTGTCCCCATCGAGGGGCACGGGCGAGGGGCGCAGGAATTCTTCTCGTTTCGAAGGAATACGCCATAATCCACCACGCTGGCCACTGAGGGTTGGTCCACCGCGCCTCTTTTCGGAAAGGATTTTTTTTAGACATGCGGGTTTCATTACGATGATTTCCTTCACTGCTGAGCAAGTGATAAATGATAATTAATAGAAAACCCACACATAAATCCGAAATGACGAATTTAGTGGTACAGGCCCGCACCAGGATTTGATCCCGCAACCTTCGAGTTACAAGTCTTGTGGGCTGGTCTGGTATATAATAATTCTCGAACGGTTGTCTTAGGAGTACCTTCAAGCAAATACATAAAAGTAAGTGTAAAATAATAATACAATTATCAATGGTAGGAATAAGTGCCATAAATTAAAACACAAGGAACATAATTACTACAAAAAAATATGCACTGTGTAAAAAGCGAAACACTTTGAAAGGTATTTTTCCTATCATTAAAGAGATGCGCCGGAGTGGATCTGCCAGGGTAAGCAGGGGTGAAGGGGGTACAATTACGTCGGCACACTCGCGCAGGCGCACAATTAAACGAATTTGCCATACGTCGGTAAAAACGGGACGCGCATTGTGTTGTAAGGTGACCACACTTTGTTTGATCGATTTATAAGAAACTAGCATCCCGCTCGGGACTTCGTTCCCGTGGGAATTCAAGAAAATTATGTAGCCTATGTTACTCAGGAATAATGTAGCATCCTAATGAAAGAATTTTTGAAATCGGTCCAGTAGTTTCGGAGCCTATTCGTTACATATAAAAATATAAATCTTTCCTCTTTATAATAATATAGTATAAATATTGAAATGTAATTATTTTATCCACGTTCTTCTTCTTATAGTGTAGGTTTAGTCAAGTGTGTGGCGAATTAGACCAACCCAGGTCTCAAAGTTTTCAAACCGCCAAATGTCATCTGACTTGGTTGTCCACGTTAAAAACATATAAATCAACCAACTTCAATTCAATTTCATAAAGGTTTTTTGGGGAAAATAGTTCAGTTTCATGAGGAGAATAAGTTTCGTTAAAGTTTCGCCCTTGTGGTAGATTGTGGTGATTTTTTTTATTATTATAAATAATGGTAAATATCCCATTATTTATAATAATAAAAAAATGGTTTGAAGTGTCTGTCGACGGCGCGGCGACCCAGTTAGCGCATAGGTATAAATAATATGTTTATTATTAATATTTAATGCGCTTTTAGAACTAAATCGTGTTGTTGAATTTTAAGTTAAAAGTTTTTCAACTGTTTATCAATGAAATTTTGAAAGTACTTCCATGCTGGACTGGGAGTAAAAGAAAAACTTTGAATGTGCCAGCTGCCTACTCTTCCCAGGCATACTTTAAAAGTCAGTAAGGGGACTCAAGGGTTTTGTTGTATTTTTCGTCTTATAACCCTCTTAATTTGTGTCAAAAGTGGCATCAATGCTCTGCCTACCCCAAAAGGGATTATAGGCGTGAGCGTATGTATGTATCCAAACAATTTTTAAAAAGTTTTAATCACTGTTATGTAACTAGTCAGAATAGTAATATTATGTATGTCACAGACCTATACTATCGCGAGATAGACGAAAAGTTTGCGTGTAAAAAGTGTGATCCACGGTCACAGTTTTGTCAGACTTAGTCCGCTTGAGACCTATGCCGTAAATGATAATCGATTTTAATCGGATTTACATTATTGTTTTACTTTAATTAAGCCCCTTGAATCGTTTCCGCGCGGTCTTAATTTCCCATCGCTAAATCTCGCTCGTGACGTCATCTTAAGTAAGAAAAATTCGACACGCTAGGTTCTCATACAGTTTGAAGCGCTCTTTTCGTCTATCTCGATATAGGTCTGTGATGTATAATGTTCAACTTTAATGCTCTACCTACGCAATTGTAATTGTAAGCAGCGAACAAATCCAATAGATATTAATGGTCACCCGATAATACGAGTATAATTTAAAAGGCACGCGGTGGCAAAGCGCGCGACGTAAAAACTATGATGACCGGTGCGCCCGCGCCGCCGCGCAAAAACAAGCCGTTTCAAACCAAGCCGCGAATTCAAGCCGAACCGAATGCGACCCTGGATCCGACGATTACTTTAAAACTAAAATTAACGCTGAAGGAGATTTGTGTGGGAAGATTTCAGTTTTTTGAACGATAATGTACTTTATGTTACACTATAGTTGACGCCCTGGACTTCGTTGCCGGGAGAATATCAAACTGTGACAAATATTTGCATGCCTATTAGGTTAGGTAGAATATGTGACTCACTGAAAACATTTTTAATTGACATCTAATGTAAAACATATTCTTGCAAATAAAATAATTTGAATTTGAATTTGAAAACCAGCCGTGTATTCTTTCATTGAAATAAGGGATACCTCTTCCCAAAATTTCAGCTAGGTGCTTAAGTCTAGGGTTGCCCTTTTCATTGTTTCGAAAGAAGATCCGTGTCCCTTAGTATATGGACTGATATAATATCATAATAACAATGACTATATGACTTGGAGACATATTTTTGAAACGATAGAATTCAAATTCGCATACGAATTGACAAGAGTCGCATGAGAATCTCATACAAATCTTGTCAATTCGTATGCGAATTGGAATTCTATTGTTTCAAAAATCAGGCCCTTGGTCCAAGGGTTTAGGCTGGGCGTTAATGAGTCAGTGAGTGAGTCAGCCCTTCTAATAAGATAAATAGGTTTCATCCGTTTGTGTTACAAATGTTAAATATCATTTTTTGTAATACAGTGTTATTCTGGATAAAGTCGACAAACGAAAAGGGCTGAAACTAGACTCAATTTTATCGACGGAAAAAATAATAATAAAAAATCTGAGAAAATTTACAATTTCATAAAAAATAAAACAAAATTTTCCGTTTTTTCTTCAAAAATAGTCATTTTTTTATTTTAGTTTAGTTTATTATCGTTTTTTTTTATTGTTTGGCCCATCATTTGCGACCATAAATGTTTTTGTTTCAACACGATAGACCATTAAAATTAAAAGTTATAATATTATCTTTACAAAGAGTCCACAGTACGTAGTTAAAAAAAGAAAAGCCCATAAAACTAAACAAAAAAAAACTCAGATTTTTTTTATCATTTTTTTCCGTCGATAAAATTGAGTCTAGTTTCAGCCCTTTTCGTTTGTCGACTTTATCCAGTATAACGCTGTATAATAATCCCTTTAAAAATGTATTTTTAAAAAACTTACTTATTGTAGAAAGACATTGTAGAGAGCTCAAAACGTAATCAAAACATCGAAATTATCATTTTGTCTCACAACGAAAACGCAATTGTTTCGCAACCATCTCGTTTATTATTAATGTTATTATTATATCGCTTTCATTCATCTTCGGCCCACCCAAGCACTGAAGAAGCAATCACATCCTACCACTCCCATCCTTTATTTATTCCAACACTCAACAAAGGACCGAAATGACCGATATTTTCATTTACAATTGTACAGTCGGCACATTACCTATTTAACGTTCTTATTCCGTAAAATTAACAGTGAAAATCGGTTGTCACCGTTTTGTGTGAACACCTTTTGAGTGTACCAGAAACGTTTATGACCTTAACGAATTTCACACAGAACCTCCATAAAAACATAACTTTTGACTTTTCAACACACGCCATTGAAAAGTTACTTAGCATGACAATAACACCTACAACAAAAGTCTTTATGTTCCGAACCTTATTTACAGGGGATAAGGTTCATTTTGTTATTATTACGAAAGGTTTTATAAGTGAGAAATCCTTTTGTTAGCAATGTTTTGTTGTGTTTCTGATGCTGTTATTACGTAGAATGGATATCTATAAAAGTATGGTGTGCCATAGCGGTGACCGCTCGACATAAAGTTTCGAGTTTACATAGGTACAGTACTATGAAATACGTATAACTACGAAATATATAGCAAGTACGGTCACGGAATTTATAGGAATACTATCATTCCGCTCGGGACTTCGTTACCGTGGGAATTCGGGAAAACTATATAGCCTATGTTACTCAGGAATAATGTAGCATCCTAATGGTAAAAGAATTTTTGAAATCGGTCTAGTAGTTTTTAAGTTTATTCGTTACATACAAAAATACAATTCTTTATTATACATATTATGTGGATTTAGTAGATTCAAGTCTATTTAAAGCTGCCATGTTATGAAATTGTAGTTTATAAGTAATTCGATGTAAATTACGTTTATAGCGACCAATTTTAGCTAAAAATTCTAAAAACAATGTTCGACTGTAAAAAGACAATAGCAAAAAATTATATTGTTAAGAATTACATTTTACATTATTCCTATTTCCTTATTAGCTTTACACCTGGTACTTTGTTCCCGTGGGAATTCGGGAATATTGTGTAGCGTTACTCAGGCATAATGTAACATTCTATTGGTGAAATAATTTTTGAAATCGTTCTAGTGGTTTTTGAGTTTATTCGTTACAAACACAAATCTTTTCACTTTATAATAGTGATACTATTTTTCGAATTATTTTTCATGCTGTCCTTCTTAAAAGCAGGAGACGTGGTTGATTAGTTTGATAATGACTTTCCCTCGCCCTTTCTTCGACGAAATAAGAACAGCATACCTCTAAAGTCCGAAGTATGAAGCTTACTGTGTTCTAAAGTGTACAATTACTTGTAAATTGTAATACAGTGGCGCCACGGATAAAGTGGAGACATTTGAATTACAAAGCAAAACATGGAGCGACCGTGCAAGTAATTTTTTTGGAATCTCACACGACGACGGAAGGTGTGGAACGGGTTTCAGATTAAATTTATTTAATAAATATTTTTTAAAGCTATATCCACGAGAAGTAGTGGTGTATTCATAGCGGAATATGGTAAATAGAGAGGAGAGGAATTTTTTTTTACGTCACTGTCACTACAACTCCTTAGAAAAAATCAGCTCGACTCGTTGCTCCATTACGTCGTGAAAGAAGGACAAACAAATAAACACATTTTCATATTAAAATTTGTAATTTGTATTAAGTATCAGAAAGTACACATGGCAGTACATCAGGTTACACATATCTCGTATCTCTTGACGTCGCTCTTATCTGGCTTGTAATAGCAACGGATTTCGTGCTTCTGTATGTACAGGGTCAACAGCACATTATGCTATCCAAATATGCAAAATTTCTTCTATCGATTTTCAATTTTATCTCCAAGTATTAAAGTTTAGTACCTATTGGGGAAATTTGACAGTTTTCCCCAATGGATAGTAAACTATAATACTAAGAGTTTTCCTTTCAATCTTCCACCAGAATGCTTTAACACTAGCTAGAATTGAATACGATAAATCAAACGATCGTAACTTAAAAGTCGTTGAAGCTGATAAAAAATAACAAAAAATCATAACATCATTCAACTCCATCCATGACCCTGTGTCCGTACGCTGCGCCCGCGCAGCAGGGAGCTGTATTAACACCTAGTCGCACAGCGTGACATCCGCGCGTTTTTTTAGCCGCTCCGATGTACCGCTCATGTTTATAGGCGTTTATTTTATGTTATGTTTTATTTTATAGCCAGTAGTCGACAGTTCAAAACGAAGGAGACAGGGTGGCTGGTAGGATTTGTTTCCAACCGTAATGAAATGGTTAAATAAAAAGGGAGTGTTTAAAAAACAAGGTTTTCTTTTGAGTTATGGGTCCTACAGACACGAAAACCCATGACCATCTGCTTTTTACACAAATATTTGCCCCAACCTGGAATCGAACTCAGAACCCGTCGATCAAGAGGCAACGTCACTACCACTCGGCCAAACCGGCTAACAATTGTCGTCGACTCAAATTATATTGATTGAAATGTGTAAGTACTTTTTTTCCCAACAATCTATGTGATACCACTGGAATCATTCCAGCTGGAAACAAGATCTCTTGTAAAGGATTTGAGAGCGATTCTTAAAAGAGACAGGATGTCTTAGGTACAATTACAACCTTAGAAAACGTCATTTGATTTCAAGTACCTAGGCTCGAGATGCCATCTAAAGGTGCGTTTGCGTTAATACCTAAAGATTAGTGTTTTTCAAACTGTGGGTCGCGACCCCCAGGGGGGTCGTGAAGCCTTACTCGGGGGTCGCAGGTAAAAGAAAAAGACAATAATTTGTAAATCTTACACTAAAACAAGACAGTTTCAGTGAAAAGGCTGTGCCTGTACAATGATGCCCCCGCCTTCCGCATCTACCCCGCGGCAAACTCTTTTATTATTAACACGATTTTATTAGCTCGGGTTGTATGTATGTATGTACCTATGTATGTATGTAACGGAATCTTTGAGCCTAATTTTCACTGGTTTCTAGACGTCTGATCAACTTGAAACTTTGCACACGTGTTAAGGGCCGATGACAATGCAATAACCCGATAAAAATTTTCCATTATCCTGATTAGGATCGTCAGGATTAATAAATCTCTTCGCGGATCCTTTACATGAGAGTAACAAAGACAGAGCGTGTGAACTGCGCAGGCGCGTAGTTTTGGAAAAACTAAAAAAACACGCTTTTATTGCTAACCGAACTAAAAAATGGAAAATAAATAATAGTTTAAAAAAACTAAAAAAACACGCTTTTATTGCTAACCGAACTAAAAAGTAGAAAATAATTTTTAATTACAATCAGGATAATTCAATTCAGAGTAAAAAGCGTAAGGTGCTTGATGTATTGAATGTTAAAATTATTCTATTGACAACAATCTATGATGAGAGAGTTATGAAAATATTGTAAAATGCACCCCACGCTTTTTACTCTGAATTGAATTATCCTGATTGTAATTAAAAATTATTTTCTACTTTTTAGTTCGGTTAGCAATAAAAGCGTGTTTTTTTAGTTTTTTTAAACTATTATTTTTTTTTACATCTACGAAGTAGTACATAGATTTAGCCTAAAAGGGTCTTACGGACCTTAGGGGGTCGCCAGAACTTCATATGATCCAAAGGGTTCGCGATTTCAAAAAGATTGAAAAACACTGGTGTAGATTATACTGCGTACCAGCATCACAGGCTGTTGCTCATTTGACCGCGTCATTGTCAACTTATGTTGGAATCATTTACCTACCACATTGAAGAGCTATGCAAATACGCTCCTTGGCAACACTGGACATTGGCGAAATCTACCAAAGGATCGCCACAATTGAAGAAATCGAATTAATTGAATTGAAGAGCTATAATAATACTCACGAAGGACACTAATTTTATCCGCGTACACCTATTTCTATTCTATCTTATCTATCTATCTACACATATTATAAAGAGGAAAGATTGGATTGTTTGTTTGTTTGCATTAAATAGGCTCCGAAACTACTAGACCGATTTGAAAAATTCTTTCACCATTAGAAAGCTACGTTATTCCCGATGGTTATAGGTTACATAATTTTCCCGAATTCCCACGGGAACGAAGACCCGGGCGGAATGCTAGTCTATCTATCTTCTATACATATTATAAAGAGGAAAGATTTGTTTGTTTGTTTGCATTGAATAGGCTCCGAAACTACTGGACCGATTTGAAAAATTCTTTCACCATTAGAAAGCTACATTATCCCAGATGGACATAGGCTATATAATTTTCCCGAATTCCCACGGGAACGAAGTCCCGAGCGGAATGCTAGTCATTAATAAAGTGCAATTCTCTCTCTTACGCGTACGAAATAAAAACAGTGCAAAGTCTAATATGTCAAGCTTAGCATGCTTCATTTACAACATGAAAAAATCCTTCTTACCTATTTCTCCACTACCACATTGACTTCCATATGCTTGGTCAGAGTAGGTACTAACTAACAGCTCAATAAAAAGATGACACCCTCTCACATTTCACTATCTATTTGTACTCCCTTAACACTCTTCCGCTATTAAATCTTTCATAAAAAACTAAAAGACACGAAAACACTGTAGAAATTGCCATTTTTAAATTGGACTTTATTTTCTAAGGAACAAAATTAAAAATAGACGGACAAAGGGTTGCATGGAACCCTTTGAAATCGCAGCTAATTATGCAAAGAAAAGACTTATTTATCAACAAAAGATTAAGACACAAAATTGCGTGGGGCCTTTCAAAGCATCAAGATAATAAACTTTTAACATGACAACATGAAATTAAGACTATTAAAACAACATGTGGGAGACAATGAAGCGGCCTTCTTCAAAGGAAGGCGGCGCCTTTGATGTTCCTTTGTCGGTTAATTTTAACCGGCGATCCCTCAGCCGAGACGGCCTTAACAACGGCTGGGCTGACTGATGTGAGCCCTTTTACATGGTCAATATTGTAAATGAGACTTTAGCATTGCACTATGGTATTATGAGAATACTAGCTTTCCGCCCGCGTGTACTACAGGTTATATATGTCCTTTCTCAGACTCCAATCAATCTCTGTACCGAATATCATCAAAATCGGTTCAGTAGTTTATGCGTGAAAGACAGACAGACAGAATTACTTTCGCATTTATAATATTAGTTAGGATTATAAATTGAATTCTTTTTTCGGGGAAGATTTAAGGCTTTTATGAAAATTTTGGGTTAGCCATAACCACACATTATACTTACTACAATTTTCAACCGTTTCATTTGAAAAACTAGAGTTAAGTACCTAGAAATAAAATGAGTCAAATTGAATTGCTAGAGTAAATTATTAGGTACTAGCTTTTCGCCCGGGACTTCGTTCCCGTGGGAATTTTCCCGTCAATTTTCCAATGTTTTTAATAGTTATTCTGCTATTCGGGACGGAGAGAAATCCAACAAATCAAAAACCATGGAAATCGGTCCAGCCGTTCTCGAGTTATAAGTGTTGTAACAAACACGACTTTCTTTTATATATATAAGAAGATTACACAGTATTTCAAATAAAAGTTCTTTCTTATCGTGTACATAGATACTATAACACCTCTTACGGGGCAACTAATGAAACACGTAGCTCTTCTGCGAGGTGTATATTTACGAATAACAAACAGGCACTTCCTACACTTTATCTTTAATCCATTACAATTCACATTATAATGTATAGGTACACCTGAAAAAGTGCTATTTGCACGCCTATGATCGCATACATGAAATTACTTCGCGAGCTCTCTACAATGAATGGCGGAAGACCAGATCTTCAATCATTTCGAATGCTGACATCGAATACCATTTCAAACCTTTTAAAATGATATTCGAATAATCTTCTTCGAAATGACCAATTGAGAAAGGAGTTGCGTTATGCCAGATCCTCCGTGAAGGTCTGCATACCACAATACCTATAATCAAATTTTCATGTGGCGAACTTGACTAACACTGACTACAAAGTTGTCAAACTACCGTGGTTTTCAAATCGTCAAAAGCTGAGATTGATGGTTTAAGGTGCCTTCCTTGATCTTAAACGCTCTTGATAAGTTGCCACCTTGGTCACCCATCAGGTTTCCTGCTCTGATTGGTTGAAATCGGGCGCCCCTGGGCTAGAAACACTTTCTATCTTAGGTTACTTACTTGAATATGTATTCATAGATAATGAAGTACATAAGTTGTTTTGCTATGGAATAAATAAATATTTTTATTTACATCGAACTACGAAACAACCTTGTTAATATTGTTACAATTGATGTGCTTAACTGAATATGATGCTTACATGTTTATTTGCGTTCATTGTATGCATATAATTATCTAGACAGGAACGGGAAGCGAAACTGCGGAATTATAATACCTATACAACTATGTCGCGAGACTCACGAATAGGTAAGATGTATGACAATTATTATGCCGATGTAAACAGAACAAACGAGGACAATACAACAAAAAACATTTTTAATTAGATCCTAATAATATAAAAATAGCTAAATTTTATTATTTTTTAATACACATTGTGACTGGTAGAGGTCACGATCATTCGAGCTTGTGGGGCAGTGAAAATGTTTTTCGAAACAGCATTGTTCGCGACCACATCCTTCGCTTCCACAAGTTTTCGAAGCTATGAGGCAGTGAAAAAAAAATTCGCAACAGCGTGCGTCGCAACACTGGCACTCGAAACTACGTAGGGGACCCCTCGTAACAAGGGACAATAATCTACGAACTCTACATAAGTAGGTAATATGATTATGAGTAAGAGGAACTCAACTCAATGAATGTACTGTAAGATAAACAGGAAATGTAGTAATTATCTATTTAACTAACAAAACTATTACTAAGCTAATCTTTTAAAGGAAGTGTCTCATAAACAAAAACGCCTTATCAGTTTGTTTACTCGTTTTAAAAGGCAATAATATAAATGAGCTTTGGTTACTGGAATTATGTAGTAAAGTCTTTTTGTATACAACGAACACTTACTCTGAAAATAAAATGTATTCTATACCCTTGTAATAAGAACGGTCTTTCAATAAAACCTGGCAGCCTGATGCACTGGCGTCGTTTTAACAAAGCCTACTTTTTTTTAGCAGTCTGCGGACCACTGAGAACGACCTTTGAAGTATATGAGTAGCTATTATATTACTAATCCATAATAGGTATTTTAAAAATAAAAATTTTTAGTACTATTATTTATTCTTTAGGTCATCTGACCATCTGGCCCAGCCAGATGGTCAGATGACCTAAAGAAGATAGCGGGTAGTGGCTGGATGAAAACAGCGGAGGATCGTGCAAAGTGGCGCACCTTGGGGGAGGCCTATGTTCAGCAGTGGACTGCAATAGGCTGATATGATGATTATTTATTCTATGGTTATACCTTTTCGTTGGTCAATCGCGCCGCCACAATCATGCAACCGCTTCAATTAACTAATATAAGTACATACAGCAGCACGTCAGGTTATCCATTTTCATTACGAAAACCGCTGCTATTGGGAGCGAGATAAGGGCGACGACGTCAAGGTCAACATGTATAGCCTGATGTGCTGCCGTGTGTACATACATCCATGCACTCACAGTGACTCACACCATAGTCCCTTGCGGGGTAGGCCGATCATCATGTGGTTCTATGACCATTTGACAAACATTCTGAAGGTTGTATGTAGGTAGATGAGAAATAAATAAAAGTGGTTATAGGTTTTCAGCCTTCTACAGTATGTCTGAGAAGAGCTGGCAGCTGCCATATTCAATGTTTTTCTTTACTCCAAGTTCAGCGTAGCGTGGTAGTTAATAAATGTAAAAAAAAATTTGAGAAATAAATTTGAAACATCGTGTTTCTGACTGTAATTTATCATGGGAACGAAAATGTAAAAACACAACATCTCTCAATAATTAGTAAAAAAATACCTAGGCACTTACAAGTTATCTAATAATAGCTATGCAAAATACTTGTTATAAAAATCGGATCGCACGATTCGTATACCAAATCTAATCAAAACCAATCAAGTGAATTTTTTATTTCATCTCATCACTCAAAAATTATTTACTATCATAAAAATCGGTTCATTAAGCTATGGGAATACCATGTTATTGAAGAACGAATTGCTTGATTGATTTACTTACGTAATCAACCACCTTCGGCATTCGAACAATTTTTCTTCCAGATACATATTTTATTAAATAAAATAAAATATTGAAGAGTTTCTTCGAACGACACTGTTGATAATATTCTTCAAAAATACTTTTTAATTTTATTGTTAACCGATTTTTTCTATGGCAATCGAAATTATGAGTACCGTACCGCTTTATGATCCTGGATCAAGATAAAGGCACGAAAAATATCAGGAAAAAGAACTAATGCCTTGAAAAAAGTTCTATAGGGGGTAATGCTAAGCAAAAAATGCTTTTTATTGCCCTACCTAAGTTGTCCCTTCGTAATCATGAAGACGTAGAACCTCGGTAGAACTTGACTAACCCTGGTCTCGAAATTTTCAAACCACCTAAAATAGCCCCGACTTGACTCATGCGTTTTAAATTACCTTTTCTTATCTTTTAGTAAAAATATCTGCGTTTAATCCCAGTAACTCAAACCCACCGACAACCCACCGATATTATGTTCTAAATATAAACATGTAACAGTCTAATTACCCCCTCCCCTCCCTCCATTTCCTCTGAACATGCGCCTGCGCCGCGTGCGTGACAAATTGCAGGGCCCGAGAAAAACGCATCTTAATGATAGCTTAATTGCACATAATTGTGTGCCAGTGTTCTTCATCAAGCTAGGTTAAGTTGACCTCTGTCTTGTAAAGTAATAACAACAAATAAGTATCATAACATCTTCCGAAAGCGGTATGTTAAGCATAGAAACATCAGCAGCTCAAGCACAACGTGAAAACAACGCGGTCAAATGTAAAAAAAGTGTCAAAATTACAAAGCAAAAGGGCGAGCAAGCCTTTGCGCTGTGCCCTCGCGCAATTAAACCGTCATCGGAGTGGCGTGACATGCGATTTTGTCGCGAGCCGTGCTAGCTATATTGGGGGTCTGCCACGAACGATTTCGACTGAACGATGTTGTACATTGCTGCATTTGATCTGCACCTTCAGTTAAAATCACATTGTGCAGACGCAATGTATATATGAAATTGATAACGATGTCAACGTGTCGAAATGGGCTTCACGATCCACGGCAGCCATAGCCATAGAAAATAGAAGTTTCAGACAAAATAGCTTTCCGCGGGTGTAGTAAGAGGCGACTAAGGAAACACAAATCAGACTTGCCTCCTAGTAATCCATCCCAGGCAACGACACTCAATTTTTTTCTGAATCTGAGTTGTCGTCCTATGGTCTCATGCGGTGTGGTAGGTTCTGAAAAGGGTTCGCGACCACTCTCCTACCGAAGTCCGACGCCATATAGCTTGCTGAGTTCCGTCGGTGCGTGGGAGTACCAGTGCCTTTATAGGCATTTTCTGGGTTAACTCGCTCCACCGTCGACCTCATCTTTAACCTTATGGTCAAGAGTTAACCCATGTTATAATAACATAAAAAAGGCGTCTGCTAGATTATCCAATGGCATACTCTTACGTTGCTAGCGACTGTATAAGGTATACAGTCGCTAGCAACGTAAGAGGTACCGTTCCAATGCTGAGAATTCATCGTGGCAGGCAGGTTGACTATTACAGTGCAGGTAATAAAACTGTGTATGAAACATAAACTAGAGTCTTCAATAAAAGGAACTTCACCTCGGGTTGGGTCTTTGGGAAGGCTTGAAGATCTCGCTACTTTAGAATCCTTCGGTACTCTTTAGATAAACGCCTCCGTAACACAGACACTTTTTAATTTCCTTGTGGAATGATTGTATTAACAATTAAGATTAAATGATTAAGATTAAATAATTAGAACATTCAAGATTAAATTGAAGAAACACTTATTGGATCTTCAAAAAAAACAAGAAAGTATACATTTTTAAGTGACTGGGTTTAGCTTTCGTTTCCATTTATAGTATTCTTATTTTTCTTTATTATTGTATTTAATTGTATGAAATCTTATATTATTATTATTGTACTTGGTTAAATGTAATCATATTACCAATAAAGGATTAATTAGTATATATGTCCCTCCATGTAATTTATATTCTGATACGGCGCGCGTTCAGGCGTTCACCGAAAACTAGCGTCGATGGCTCTTCGGAGCCGCGGCATTTTGCTGAGTGAAAGCCTTTTAGGTACTCTTTTACTTAGTTTTTAGTTTATTAGGGGCCATTCATTTATTACGTAAGACTATTTTCGCTAGTTTTTGACCCCCTCCCCTCCATTATAAGAAAAAATAAGAATAGGCTGACCCCCTCCCCCTGTGTTAAATATTTATTACGTAAGAATCTAAAGGAAAAATGAATACACGTTTGGTTTGTTTTAATGTTTATTTTGCAAAGTAACAAGTTTTTGTATTTACAAAGCAGGTACAAATCATTTTAATTTTTTGGTAGTAGTAAAATTTGGTTTTAATCACTTTGCCCGCGCTTTTTCAAAGTATAATTTTAACTGCGCATTTTTGTGATCTTACGTAAGAACTATCGAGACTCCCTCCCACCCCCTTGTAAGAAAAAATAATACATGGTCGAACCCCCTCCCCCCCTAAATCGTCTTACGTAATAAATGAATGACCCCTTATTAGCTTAGTCTTAGTTTTCTTTAATGTAAAAGTACCAGATAAATGTTTTTCTATTTCTTTTTCTATCAACTATTTGCATAGGTTTATTGCTAAAAATAATACACAATTTAAAAAAAAAATAGTGGTATCTTATTAGATACCACCTGACATTTTTGTCAGGGCTCACAAATCTTTGGCACACCTTGTAAAATTAAAGAGAATGTGGTTGATGGAGGTCTTAAAACCTACATCAGTGCAGCTGGGCTTTTTGCAGCATCAATTACGTCAGAATGTTGTTAATCAATGGACGTATAGTTGTCTCTGAGCAGATTTCTGGAACATATATGAATAAATAAATAAATTAATAAACGATTTATTTATTTATATGTATTTTATTATACGTAGCAAATGGTAGCATTGCAACAGAACGTTAACACTTATGTATTCTCAACTATGATTCCTTACGTAGCAAAGCATTATTATTATTATTATTTAATTCTTTATTTGCACACACATAAATATAAACTGACAAAAACAAACAAAAACAAGAAAGTGTACAGAAGGGCGGCCTTATTGCTAAAAAGCAATCTCTTCCAGGCAACCTTGGGGTAGAGGAGAAATAATGATAAGGTAAAACAGAAGCGGGTGGTGCAAATATTAATGATAAAAAAAAAAAAAACTTAGTAACTATTTAAAATACGTAGAAATAGAAATCAAATATAGCATTGTAGTTCTAAAACCTATTTGACTTCACGGTTAACGAAAAGTACCTACTAGTGATAGGTTGTCGTCGCGTCACCCCTTAGTTTACTTATACCGAAATCATCGCATTCCAGTTACTATTTCTTTATTTATACTTTATTGTACACAAACATTTTACAATTTTTTTTTACAGAGAACAGGATACACAATGGCGAGCTTAACTCAAAGTGAGTTCTCTTCCAGCTAACCTCTTAAGTAAGAGAGAAATAGTATTGGAGCCGGCAAAAGTGTACAACACGGGGAACAATAATACTGACACGATAATATAATACCTTATTGGAATACATAGTGAAATAACTTAAGCAAATTAATTAAATAAATATCTTACTTACCATACTTATATACTCATATATATATAAAGTATATATAATAAATATGTCCAATACATACATAATATATCAATATAATATTTAAATATATAAACATACATTTCTTACAATATACCTATCTAGGAAGAGTTGGTTGTTGCCCCTTAAATTGTTTTTGTTACACTCTTAAATCAATCTCAGAAAATTACAAAACATACAAAACTCGCAACTGTAAAGAACCTGTATCAAATACTAGTGGATGCCTAGAACTTCATTGTAAAAGGGTTTAGGCTGGGCGTTGAATCAGGACCTCCAATTTTATATAAATAGATAGATGTAACGCATGAATGAGCTAAATTAAAATGTTTATTCAATGTAATATCTAATGTAGCTACAAAATCATAAAAATAACCAAGTTAAAAACGACATTGTATCATTATTATTTCGTATACATTAAAGAATAAAATCGCGTTTCACCTATCAAGCATGACCCGCGTTTGTAGTTATGTGTGTAAAAATAAAAGAATGTAAAAAAAACTGGTATAGATAGGAGGTGAATTAAAGAAGCGTGGGCCTGGGCCCACTAATGGAGGTCTCGATGTAGTGTAATTAACAATTTAATTCGATTAGAGCGGTCTTTGTATATTGCCGGTTATAGGCTAAGAGCTTCACCTCGAAAACGAAATGTAAAAACTTAAATGTTTTTGTTTTTGATACTTTAGCTTTTTAACCACACACTTAGCTGCACCTATACGATAAGCATAAGGAAGGATAATGTAAATATTAAATTCATATAGCATTTTCACGTGGTTTGTAGTTTGAAATACAGAGTTTTTTTTTCGATTGTGTATCGGTGTTGAAATAGTGAATAGTTTTTAACACTTTTTAACTGTTTTCAGTTGTTGTATGACAGCTAAGGGAAGAAGTCCCTTCCCTTAATTGCAATATTGTTATTGCATTTTTTTTAATACACAGAGGTGTATAAAAGAATAGTTAGGAATAAAGATATTTCCATACTGGACTGGTAGTGAAAGATAAACTTAGAATGTGCCAGCTGCCAACTCTTCCCAGGCCTACTGTAAAAGTCTACAAGTGGGATGCGATGGTTGCTGTATCATGGGCGAAAAACTGACAACCTCTCACCGTTCTACAACATGTTTCATCTAAAAACTCACAATCTGTGACAAACGCGGCATAAAGCGGTTCGTTAGAACTTTACCCCGTTATGAATAACAGGCGTGAGGTATGTTAAGCATGTATGATATTTTTATCGATGCGTTTTGTGTTCTTTTCAAAAGTTTTCATCGCCCGACTCTTACGCTATAAGAGCGCCGAATGCTCGAATCACATCGAACCCGACGAATCTTTTTTTTAGTGAGACCAAAAGAAATATTATTATCTGAGCTTTGATATTAACTTTAAAAGCTATTGACAGTAATCCACATTCTGATACCAAATTTATGCACATGTTATCTCTGAATAAATGAGATCATTTTATCTCCAAATGAATGGAACCGATTTGCAAATTAAGATATTATATTATGGGTGACTTTTAAAAATAAAATTTATAAATTTACACACTGCGTCAATAGCGCACACATTTGCGAGGTCGGGAAAACTCGTGATAATTGGGACCAAAAACTTGTTTTTTGAATGCCATAAACTCAAAAACGCTATAAACCTAGAATTCGAGTGAATAGACTTGCTAAATCCTCGACCAAATCGTCCCTGTAGTTTTGCTAACTGTTTTTACTTTATTTTATTTATTCTAATTTATAGTCACCCATAATATTCTTAATATTCTTACGAGCGGTGATAGCCCAGTTGGTAATGAGCCAGACTTGTAATCCGAAGGTCACGGGTTCAAATCCTGGTGCGGGCGCTGTACCACTAAATTCGTCTTTTCGGATTTATATACGGATTTATAATAATTATCACTTGCTCAACGGTGAAGGAAAACATCGTGATGAAACCCACCCGTTCAAGAAAATTCATTTCGAAAGACAAGTGGTCTACCAACCCGCATTGGGCCAGCGTGCTGGACTATGGCCTAAATCCCCTTAGTCTTTCGAAGGGAGGCCCGTGCCCCTCGGTGTGGACGTATATGGGCTGGTACAAAAAAAAATTCTAATTTGTAGTCACCCATAATATTCTTTCAAGAACAAATTCTCTATTGTCTACCACAGTCTACACTGTCCATCTATACAACCCATCCAAGCAACATTAACATACACGCATGGTAATAATAAAGAGCAGGCAGTATATTACGTGTGCGCAGGCGCCGAGGGGCGAGGGGGCGGGGCGCGGCGCTAATGTACGGCCGATTGTACTCTGATCATAGGGTAGGATGCGCAGGAACATCGCTCATGGTTTAGAGATGGGATGACGATTGTATCGATAATAAAACCACCATCTCAACGAGAATATTTAATATCAAATTTTACGTTACTAAAGATAACTCTGTATCATTCATATTTTAGCGTATTTTTTAAAAATCTGTAAACTTGCTCATGGAGAGCTTTTTAAAAAAAAAGTATTAATAAGATAACTAGCAAACAAAGCCACGAAGATCACGTCTGTGGATGCAAATAACAACTAATTTTAAAAAAAGATCAAGCCCGCATTGACCTTATTTACTAAACTATTAACTAAAATTAGTAGAAAACTATTTACATAATATGATCAATTGATCATAATAATCAACCCCCAATGGAATGCAACTTTAAATGTTAACATATGACTTTATACCTAACTAGCTTTCCACCCGGGACTTTGTTCCCGTGGAATTTTGGGAAATTATGTAGCCTGTGTGTTAATTCAGGGTGTCAGCTACCTTCATACCAAATTTTATCAAAATTGGTCCAGCCGTTTGAGCGTGAAAGAGTAACAAACATCCATACATACATCCATACATCCTCGCAAATTTTTGCATTTATACTATTAGCAGGATATCACTAAACTATAGTAAACAGCAAACAATCACAATTTTTGGAGGCAATCAACAACTCCCATATGAAAAAAAACGAATTTAAAAATATCACATGATTATCGATATCTGTTGTAAATCTCTAAACACAGCCCAAAGGCGCGGGCCTTTTCTCTGACAGTGCGCCTCCTTCCCGACACTTCCCGCTACCTCTCTCCCTAAATTAAGCTTTTTTGAAGCCTTCTCAAAACAATTTTTATTGCTCTCTCGTTTCGAATGCATTTGAGAACTTTTTCAGTGTAAAAAATCAAATTGAACAGCCTTTATGAGAATTAAATGACTTTGGAGCGCTTCTTCGTTTGTGATACGTGGATTTGGTCAAAGTATTATCACACAAATTATATTGTAGACATATTTAGGCACTTGCCTAAACAATTGCTCTATCATGTTTGGTGTTAAAATTAATGACGGCTTCGCACAGTTAATGACGATGCACTATACATATAAACCTACCGGAAAAAAAAACTTATCGTTATAACCTATAACCTACCGGAAAAAAAACTTATATTAGAAAACCATTTTGTGGTTTCTAGGATTTAGTGGACAACAGAAACAGACGAGGGTGACTTCCTGAACAGACTTTTTAACCGACTTTAAAAAAAGGAGGAGGTTTCGCAATTCGACTATATGTTTATTCATTATTATCATTTTGTATGTTTGTTACGCGGCGCTATAACTCCGCTAATCGTCAGCCGATTTTCTAAATTCTCTATTTGTTCAAAAGAGTATACTCCTGAAGTGGTCTCTTAGGATTCAGCGCTTTTTAAAAAATTAACAAAAACAAAGTCCCAGACGGGAAGCTAGTTAGTTATAAAATTAAGAAAGTAAGTACTTAAAACATCCGAAACATTTTCTCATAGATGTAATGCATAGAAATCGATCGACATGAATCGATTACCTACTCGTATCGATTTCACGACTCATTCGCTGCGGCTAATGCAATTCACAAATTTCATTACACTTACAGTTTAATGGGTAATTAAAGTTTAAATGGAGAAAATCTTGTTTGTAGGCAATTATGTAGTGGTCATCATTTCTTGTTGTGAAGGTATAATAGTCAGGTACGAGTATGTGGCGAACTCGACTGGCTGTGGTGACAAAGTTTTCAAACCACCAAATGGCCTCCACTTGGTGTAGTGAATCGACAACAGCCGGGACCAATGACGGCTTAACGTGCCCTCTGAAGCACGGAAATGCTCGTGATAAATTACCACTTGGGTCAGCAATAAATTTCTATAATATAGGGCTTCTTCTTAGCAGCCCATATACGTCCCCACCTAGGGGCATATACCCCTTCGAAACACGAAGGGGATTTAGGCCATAGTCCACCACGCTGGCTCAATGCGGATTACTCAACTACTCAACATTAAAAGACAAATTTTAAATGTGGAAAAATACTAATTTATAATTTTCCACGTTATAAAAACGTATTAGTCACCAACTTCAATCCCAATAACAGTTCGCAAATGTCACTCATTTATTTAGATGATGTTCGGTTTGTAGTATTTTTTGTTTTTTTTTTATTTTTTTTAAAGCGCTGGATCATTTTCGATAAAATTTATATGGGACCACCTCTGGAGTATACTCTTTCGAACAAGAAAAGAATTTTGAAAACCAGTCCATAATTGGCGGAGAAATTGGTGAACATACATAAAAAAAATACATACAGTCGAACATAGTACCTCCTCCTTTTTTGAAGTCGGTAAAAAGGAAAATTCCGTGTTTTTAAGTTTTGTGACGATATGCATAAAAGTGATAAGTGATATGCGCTCCCATTTTCCGCATGTAGGCTCTTAAGTGGCCCATTATACGTGTTGGTCAGTGGCTATTCCAGCCACTTCAGCTCCGTCCAGAAGGTCAGAATCCTCCTGGGGATTTCGCAGGCTTCGCGGAGCGACCTAATGTCTGCAAGTCTGCAAGGATTTTTTCCCGGTGTTCTGCCACTCCCATGCAATCCAGGATTACATGGGCGATTGTTTCATCAGCCTCTAGGCAGCCCCTACTGAGGGGACTGTCGGTGACGTTTAGTACGAATAAATGCTTGTTCAGAGCACAGTGGCCCGTAAGGGTACCCACCATTATTCGTAGGTTATCTCTGGATAGGTTTAGCAGTCTACGCGTCAGACGCGGGGAAGGTCCTGTAAAGGCTTCCTTCGACTGCCGACAAGTGGTTACGTTGTCCCACCTGTCTGACGATATGCATAATTTCTTGTATTAAGTTTACCGCTAGTTTTTTTTCGTATGTTCCTCCCCAAAAAAGCGACAATCGACAAACATTGAAAAAGGGGAGGGTTGTGCTTTAGACACCATACCTCATATTACAATTACAACTTCAGAAATTCCCAAGACATTCATCCAACTCTTAAGGCGACTACAGCACCCGATAAAGGCAGCACACATAAGAATAGTGCCATCTCCGTCTCTCAACAGGCCTGGGCCGGCAGTGCGAACAGTGTCGATACACGAAGTTTACGGACTATGAAAGCGTGCGTGCGTAAAAACATGTTCGAAAGTTAGAAAAATGAGATTTATGGAAAGGTAACAGCTTAAATCGAAAAATGCGTTAACTACTTATCGAGAGTGTTCAATCACGAACATTTTGATAGCAAATTCAAGTTCCTGTGTGCATTTTACTATCGTTTTTACAGCTTAAAAGATACACAATATTGGGTATTTAGAGGTGACTTTGTGAGCTTTTTCTATCGAACCAAAACTGCTGAATCATGTTTTCAGCAAACTACTTATCTAGTTTATGTCCTGAATATTACCGTAGTATTTTTTTTTAGATTTGATGCAGTGCGTCATGCTTATCTACGCATCATAAAATCGTAATTTAGGTGCTGACAACTGGCTTTTTTGCTTTTCATAATCGGACCATCATTAGAAATAGAATTATTCTTAAAATTATTCTAGAAGTTTAGGAGTCATTTAACCACTTAGTTAAAATATTTTTATTGACTTACCTACTCGGTAGCACTCCATTTTAAAGAGCCTTGCATTGTCTACTAAAACTACAAGAATAATCCGTTGTGGCTCGTTGATGTCTTTCGTATGGAGTAATTTGACAGAATCAGGGACGAAATGCAATTTGACCAAAATTGAATTTTACTAAAACTCAAATTGACAAAAAACTTTTAATACCCCGTCATCTATGATTTAGTTTTGTTAAATTTTATTTGGTTCGTAAGAACGAGAATGCCTGATTAAAGAAAAACAATAAATAAAGTATATTATTGTTTTTATTTTGACAGCGGTTTGGTCGAGTCGTAGTAACGCTGTCTCTTGATCGACGAGTCCTGGGTTCGATTCCCAAGAGGGGCAAATTGATGTTGATATTTCTAGAGACCCCCCCCCTCCCCCAAGTAAGATTGAGTGAGATCTGGCCCGACCCCCTCCCCCTCAAAACACCTCACGTAATTAATGGACGCTCCCTTTCGCATTTATAATATTAGTAAGGAAATAAGGATTAGTAAGGATTTTATTTTTAATTGCAGCCAATGGCGCAATGCCTTTCGGGCTCCTCATAGCAGTCCCATATCAATCCCACTGAGATTTATTTCACTCATTGCATTGTAAAGTCATCTTTCATCGGTGAATGTTGTAATTGTTCATATCTCCGACCACGGGCCATTGTGTACGCGCTGATATTTTTCAATTAATCGATAAATCGTGGACACAATCAAACAGGCGTAAGCGCATCGGACCGTTCCGAGAAATTATTATTTTTTCTTTTGCTCGGATGAGTATGAAGGGTATTAACAGACGACTGCAGTTTGACTTCTTTACGTAGCTTCATGAGTTACGTAAGTCTCTCTTTGTGAAAAAATGAGCTATGCTACGAATTTTTAACACCCGGGAAAAAATAGGCCCACACTCAACGGCCCACACTAAGGTTTTCCCTTGTGTCGTGGGTCCCTCGGAACACACATAAAGACAAACACAAACACCCATGACCCGAGAACAAACATCTGCTTTTTATACGAATGTTTGCCCCGACTGGGGATCGAACCCAGGACCCGCCGATCAAGAGGCAGCGTCACTACCACTCGACCAAACCGGCCGTCAAACCGGCCGTCGGACGTGTTATCATTTTGATATGTGTATCTGTGCATCTGCGTATCTGTGAGTATATATATGTCTGTGTATTTGTTTGTAGCATTGTAACTCCGAAACGAAAGGACCGATTTCGATGCGAATTTTGTAAAAGCTGACGTAATCGATATGGTACTTAGCTATATTTGATCAGAATTGGTTAAGTCGTTTTTTTATAGGCAAACAAATGTCGGGCGCGACACAAAATTTTTAATTTTATCGGAAAGAAATTAAGTAGATTTTTTTTTAAACAGACTATACCTTGGAAGGTTCATCTTTAAGGGTAACCTCTGCGCAAAATGTGAGCTTTTTACGTCCTAAACTAATTGGGTCGGGTGTGCCCAACTCAGTGATGACTTGCTAAGTCAGGACTTTTCTTCAGGCAATGGAAAGTTTCACAAAAAGCTTTAAAATGCGATCAGGCGTAACACTGAACTTTAAAAAATGATAAAAAATTACTAAACAGAATATTAAAAAATCTAACCGCTTTTTGTTAATCCTTAGATCTTAAATTATTAGATAAAATTATCAAAAAAAGTCACCTTCCCTATTGCTTTTACATCGTGGGTGTTAAGAAATCAGCGCTCCAAACAAAGTAGTCTCGTAATACCCCGTCATTTCGTTACGCGGCGAACTGTGGCGAATCGATTGTGGCCGCTGCGGCTTCGATTCCCGAGTCGGGCTTTTGTACGCATCTTGCATTTATGGACGTAGCATTACGGCTGATGCCAGGACAATTTCATGAAATGATGACTTCTAATTTTATGCTGTAGCTTGGGAGTGCTTTGAGGAGGTACATACATACAATAACGTACAAAGAGAGCGTGCACATGTGACGACACTGCTTTGAATAGAACTGTATAATGGGATAAAATCTAACCAGCACAGCTGCAAAAATAAACAATCACGATAAACACACACACACAATACGCTTACGTCTGTAACACCTATCGGGGTAGGCAGAGCATCAGTGGTTCTAGAACCATTTGATGTCAAATTTGACATTAATTCTGAGGGAATTCGACATAATTCTTGAAACAATACAAGTACAAGAATAAATCACACTAATATTAAAAAGGCGAAAGTTTGTGAGTGTGTAATTTGTGTAATTTATTTTAATTTTATAATAGTTCAGGTGATAGCTCAACGGTAATAGCCCAGTTGGTAATGAGCCACACTGTTCAAATCCTGCGGGCCTGTACCACTAAATTATTTTTTTCGGATTTATGTACGGTTTTTTTAATTATCACTTGCTTAGCGGTGAAGAAAAACATCGTGTCGAAACCCGCCCGTCCAAGAAAATTCATTTTTGAAAGACGAGCGGTCCACCAACCCGCATTGGGCCAGCGTGGTGGATATATGTACGTATAATGGGCTGGTAAAAAAAAAATGTTGAGGGCGCAGCGCAGGAAGGTATCCCATGAAGTGAACCAACAATCTGGCAATAATTGCGGGGAGCCACTGGATGCGGGTGGCTCAGGACGTGAGGTGGAGATCCTTGGCAGAGGCCTTTACCAGCAGTAAGTGTCTTGCGGCTGATATGATGGTGATAGTTAAGGGTGGAGTGGAGAGCTTATACTTCTCGCAATCCAATTCATAAGCTACGAGGAATGATGTGTCAAATTATCAAAATATCATCAGCGTTATAGCTTTCTTTGATATGTGCTGAGCCTGGGGCTTTTCACCATCGCACACAGTACACGGTGACACTATACATATTATGCCACGCATCTTATTGCTTGTTTGTACTTTTTTTTTCCAGCCCATATAGGTCCCATCGAGGGGCACGGGCCTCCCTTCGAAACACGAAGGGAATTTAGTCCACAGTCCACCACGCTGGCCCAATGCGGGTTGGTGGACTGCTCGTCTTTCGAAAATAATTTTTCTTAGACGGGATGGTTTATTCATCACGATGTTATCCTTCACCGTTGAGCAAGTGATAATTAGAAATCAGTTCATAAATCCGAAAAGACGACTTTAGTGGTACAGGCCCGCACCAAGATTTGAACCCGCGACCTTCGGATTACAAGTCTGCTCATTACCAACTGGGCTATCACCGTTTGTACTTGTTTTTGTAAAAAAACTATTTTCCTTCACTTTTACTTTGTTTATTTTTGTATCGTGTTTTTTGAGTGAATAAATGTTATATCTATCTATATTTAAAACTTGGTAAAACGAACATAAATTACATACTTAAATTCTTCTTCTTATCGTGCAGGTGTAGCAAGTATGTGGCAAACATGGCTAACCCTAGTGTCAGAGTTTTCAAACCGCACAATGGCCTCTGACTTGATTTTAACGACTGTAGTCAATCGACAACAGCCGGGACCGACAGCTTAACGTGCGCTCCGAAGCACGGAAACGCTCGTAATAAATTGCCACTTAGGTCGCCCGTCAGGCTCCCTGCCTCTGTGTACGTTGCTTAACCTCACTGATCGGTTGAGATCAGCGAGTGCCACTGAGCTAGTTACTAGCGCTTCATTACGTAAATAAATCGATCTAAATGAAGGGCTAAACTAGACTAGAAGCTAAAAAAGCCGACCACAGCTCGTTTAGCCGTAGAGGGACCTTCAGTCAGCTCTCAACCTAGCGATGAATTCAATATGCCCTTTTATGTGACCCATGTAACAACTGGTTCAGAACATAATGTATTTTTACTCGAATAAAGTAGGTATAAAACAGATTCTAAATGGCCAATTATCGGACTCCCCGGCCAGATAATTAAAAACACCGACGTGGCATTATGCGCAGATTACCATTGCTTGATATTTTTATTTTTTATTTATTTATGTAAAAACGTGTTTTAGGTCCAAAAGCAGTGTTTATTTAGTAAATATCTGAGCAAATGGCTTTATATGATTTTTCTTTTTATTTATTTATTTAATTATTTTTTTTGGTTCATAGTAAATGTTTAAAAAAATTAAGCATGAATGCCTGCATTTCAACCCGACAATACATCAGGTAGGTACTTTTAATATTATACAGGGTGTCCCTTACACCCTTAGCAAATACTTAAATGGTGAAATCTACCCATAACTAAGATCGTCAACAAATAATTAATTTTTCCCGGAAACGTCAGGTAATAGAGTTTTTTCTTTGGTGCTACGCAATGTACCGGGAAACCGCGCACCGCGCGCGTCCCCCCGCGCCGCGCCGATGTACACTGCTGATTTTCGTATTTTACGCTGTATCATTGGAAAATTGAGTGTATTAGAATAAATAATTTAATCGAATTTTTGAACTCGGCCCAGTAGTTTTTGAGTTTATTAGTTACAAACATACAAAAGCACAAGTCTTTAATCGTTATAATTTTAGTGTAGATAGTTGTAAACTTAAAGATCACTTTATGTAAACTTAAAGATCACTTTAAGTTTACATTTATTTACATCGACCACCCACCCTCCTACCGAAGTCCGACGCCAAACAGCTTGCTGTGTTCCGTCGGTGCGTGGGAGTACCAGTGCCTTAATTGGAATTTTCTGGGTTAACTCGCTCCATCGTCGACCTCATCTTTGACCTTATGGTCAAGATTGAGGTCAAGAGTTAACCCATCTTATAATAAAAAATAATAAAAAACTTAAATTCTAATTACGTTCACCTCTTTATGGCTCGCTCTGGATATAGAAATAAAATATCTACTAAAATGAGGTACATTACGGCAATACAACACCAATTAATATACTTCATTTGAAATCATCGCAAGTTCATAAAACACAATGGCAATGAAATAATGAAAAGCGATATGATAGATACTCAGATATATAATAAAAGCTAATTAATCGTTATCTTGTGGTAACTGACAATAGATGGAATCTCTATCATATCTATAAGATAGATACCGTGATCATAATAATTAATACGTACTAAAATAAAACAAAACTTCGCGTGGTTCGAATTAATGTTGATAAAGGGTGTTTGCAGTTGGGGATTTACGATTTAATGAATTTGATGGCTTTTGCAATTAATGGGCCTTTTTATAATTCGAACGGCACGGTACGGCATGACAGTATTACCATTGCCTTCTATGTTCTCATATCACTAGTACATAGGAGACAATGGTAATACAATTTTGCCGTGTCGTTTTCGTATTATAAAAAGGCCCATTTGGATAAAAAAAATTATAAACCACAACAGGGATATTTCAACAAAAAATATTTAAATACTTCGATTGTTTTCACTGAAAACTATCAATATTATAGCTTTATTGATTTTTTTGTTGGTGTCTAAGCCAGATAATTAAACCTATATAGGTCAAAAGCCGTGTGAGTCCCCGGCAGAGTAGAATAGGACCACCCTCTTTCTTACCGAGGTGTCGTACAAGGCGACTAAGGTAAATATGCAAGCAAGTTTATCTGCACACAGAGAAGGAAAACTCTGCAATTATATCAAAACCCTCGCCAACCCGTCTGCCAAGCGTGGTGAGTATGTATGGCATTTACCCCTCATGTTATTGAGGGAGGCCCGTGCCCCAGCAGTGGGGACGTATATAGGCTGATGAAGGTCACCAGGCCTTCCCCTACAGTTAATATTAATACAGATAACTTCACTTATACAGTAGGTGTAGCAAGAAATCACTAAAATGCAAAATCCGAAGCTGCAAGAGAAAAATTATACCGGGTAAGCGTTTTGAAATTGATTAAACATCAACTTTTATTTTTTTATTATGAGATGTATTTTTATTTTTTTATCGGACAGTATTTTTATTTTTTTTATTATAAGATGGGTTAACTCTTGACCTCAATCTTGACCATATGGTCAAAGATGAGGTCGACGATGGAGCGAGTTAACCCAGAAAATGCCTATAAAGGCTCCCACGCCGACGGAACACAGCAAGTTGTTTGGCGTCGGACTTCGGTAGGAGGGTGGTCGCGAACCAGACGGCCCTTTACAGAGCCTATCACACCGCATGAGACCGTAGGACGACACCTCAGATTCAGAAAAAAATGAAGTGTCGTTGCCTGGGATGGATTACTAAGAGGTAGGTCTCATTTGTGTTTCCTTAGTCGCCTCTTACGACACCCACGGAAAGAGATGGGGTTGTGTTATTCTCCACCGATTACCACACGGTGTAAACACACAGTATTGATTCATTCGTCCTCATTGCAATGGAATTCTTAGTGATGTACGCCAACAACACCATATTTCGAAGAAGTCAATTCTGTACAGGCAAAACTAATCACACAAATCAACAAAAAGAGCCCCCTGTACTTACAAAAATAAGAATAAAACAAAATCTTGATGCCGTCCGGAGCACAAACTTACTAACACACAACTGAACCACCTTGTCCTTATGGAGTAAGGTCGGTTTTCCTGTTACACAATGTTCTTTACAATATTGTCGATAACATGTATCGGTTTTATTATCGAAGTCATCCCGTGAAGCTTTAAAAGCTCAAAGGTTGAGCTTTCAATGACGACTAATGAATGGTACCTACCTATAACTTCTTTTAATGTACATTAGTTTCTTTTTTTAAGGCTAGCAAATTGAGTTTCAATTTAAAGTGAGCCTGACAGTCAAAAATGTGGAAATTTGTTACTGTAGCACAGATTTTTTAGACTCAGGTGGCAAAAGCATATAAGAGAAGACTTTTGAATGCTGCCTCATGTTCTTCCTAAGAATACTGATTTTATTTTTGTTTACTGTCTAACAACTTAATCCTAAAGGAACATAAATAGTTTGCATGCTGTGTATGTACTTGTAAGGATTTCAACTTAGATCTATAGAAGTATTTCTAAAAGGTTATTTGTAATATTGATCGTAATCTGTTGTATGTACCTCAATAAATAAATATAAATAAATAAATAAAAACTTTAAAATAAATGAAACATCTTAGAAATTATAATTTTTAATAATCTTAAACCCGTATCAATCATAGTGTAGTATAGTATATATTAAATATTTTTATGGTCCCTTTCTTGCCTAATTTAAATGAATAAATAAGTATACACAGTTTCAAGTTCTTCAAAAGTTAATTTAAAAAAAAAGATACATACAGTCGAACATAGAACCTCATCCTTTTTTGAAGTCGGTATAAAAAACAAGACAAAATAATCTCTAATTACGACCTGTCACGAGTAGTTTAACTAATTTTCCATTCTCACACTTGGTTTAGCAAAAACTTCTTTAAATGCCTCTATCTGAGAGAGATATCGATATTACAAGTTTTTTATCGATAAAAAAATGTGCTGACATCACCGTCCGTCTTTTTTATGGTCGGTTACAAGTAAGCAAAAAATATTATCTCTACGTGATTGTATTTTTTCTCTCATTAAATAAAATGCATTAGAGTGAGACCGATATATCGAGTAACTTTAAATAAATTAGTGAAAATTCAGTGATGTCCATGAAACTGAATAAGTTTGCCAATAAATCCCATTTGAAACTCTCAAAAAAAAATTGTTTAGTTTAGTGGGTTGATTTTTAATAACAAATTTGAAGACCCAGTAGATAAGATAATTGGAAACACGGGCGATGGAAAATTCGACCATAATAAAATATGGTCGAATAAGTTGCAAATCATAAGCATCGCTTGAAATTCTGATCGGTATTTGTAAAATCATAAATCTAACATCATTAACAGGTTTTAGGAAGTGATTCAAATAAAAATGTTTCAAAATAATATCCAACTTTTAACATTATGTGCTTCGTAACCTACAATTATATAAATCTTGGTAACTTTCAAAACTCATAAATGAAGTCGTTATATTTTGGCCAATCGACAGTGTTAATAAATAATTGATACCTTACACAACCAATATTAAGAATTTCAAATATCGAACATCGTCATTTTATTTTTTTAACGATTAAATTAATTCGATCGAGGTTGGTGATTGATAAAGTCGGTTCTTTTTTTTAAATTGTCGATTGGTGGTCTTGATTTAAGCTTATTCAAGTGGGTTTGCATTTTCAAAGCTATTAAAAAGCGAAATACGAGCTCGAAGATAAAGTGCATTAAGCGAGAATGTTTTTTTTTTTTTGTCCGATAACAGTATTTTGAGATAGGTCCGTATTATACAGAACGCGACTAAGACTCTGATCTACATATACTTGAGTAACAGTTGTCTGTGTAATATTGATAGTGAGAAAAAGAGACAATCAGTACATAAGTATAGATCAAGACTTGAGTCTCCTTGTCTCCTTAAGTCTCTTTGTGTTGAAAAAAACCATCGTGAGGAAACTTTTACATTCGGGAGGCTGAATATGTAACCATAATAGAGTCTGGTCTGGATCTCTTATCTATTAGAACAGTGGTTATTAACCGGTGGTCCACGGACCACTGGTAGTTCCTGGAAGCACCTGAAGTGATCCGTGAAGCCATCCCAAAAATATGAAACGTGACGAGGCGACACAAGCGCTTAAATCGTCTGGATGCCAGACGATAATAAGTGTTTAACTTTGGCTAGCACTGAACCAAGGATTCGAAGTTAGTTAATAAAAAGAAATAACATTTTCGTAAAAAAATAAAACACTGCTGAATAAGAACAACAGTGCCGTGGAAAAACCCTTTATTAATTTTTACCTCCAGGTTAAGAACCAGTGGTTAATAGAAGTATTACGGAGGTCAGATGGCAGTCGCTCTAAATAAGTTGTGCGCAAGTTATTTGGTTCTACCACATACCTACTAAAGGTTATACAACCACCAAGCACATGACGTTCTGCTTATACAATTACTCCAAAAGGGCTTATAGGCGTAAGATAAATGTATCAGGAGAAACTACTTGACGGTCGGTTTGGTCCGGCTCTCTTGATCTGCCTCTTCTTTGGCGGGTCCTGGGTTCGATTCCCAGTCAGGGAAAATATTTGTGTAAAAAGCAGATGGTTGTTCTCAGGTCATGGGTGATCGTGTTTGTCTTTATGTGTGTTCCAAGGGACCCTTGGTGTAGCCTTTTGAGTGTGTAGCGTTTATTATAGCATTTATTTATAGACTAGCGTCCGCGGCTCTGCCCGTGTGGACTACAGGTTATACCGTGCCTACCTGTGAAATAAAATGTAGCCTATGTCCTTTCCCAGGCTCTAATCTATCTCTGTACCAAATTTCATCAAAATCGGTTCAGTAGTTTAGGCGTGAAACGCAGAGTTACTTTGGCATTTATAATATTAATAGGGATAACCGAGATCGAGGTACAGTCAAGAGCAGGTCACGCTTTACACTACCAGTTTAAGCTGAGCTCTGATTTATACTGCGCGCCATACAATGCAGGGCCGGTCCAAAGTCCAAAGTGTCAAGCTTGATGTGCTCTTGAGTGTACAGTCATTTAGAAATACTGTGGCAGTGTGGCACACGGTCGTCAGGATCAACCGCACACTGAGATGTCGATTTCTACAAAAAAACTGACGAATCATCGACGTTGGTAGGGGAGCACGTTCTGGATATGATATTTGTTATTTTTTTAATCTTCAATGTTGTTTTTTTTTCTATGTTACCTAATAAGTTATAGTCGTAAGGATTAATTAATGATTTAAGCTGTAAGTCTACTTCAACAAAAGAGGTTTCTTATTTTAAAAAGGTTTCTGCTGTGCTGACTACTCTATTTTTCTTCTCGCGGTCATTTTCAATAGTTTTTAACATATTATAAGGTCTTTGGCGGGAACTCGGCGTGAGCGGTTGCTTTGTCAATAGAATTTTTGGTTACGGCGTGAAAAATTTGTTTAATGTGTAATAGTGATACTAGTGTATTATGCAGTAAATTGACTAAAATTCGTGTAGTGATGAAAAATTCAAGTGATAACAGTGTTTCTGCTCCGTTTGGTACCGACAAAGATCCTCGCGGTTGTGCTTCTCGCCGCCAGTTTTCGTAAAACAGACGTTATCCGGTTTAACGCAGAACATGAGGAGCTTAGGGCTTAGGTTAAGTTGAAGAAAGAAGATTTTGCACTGAAGACATGGCTGTATGGACATAGTTTCCTTTGCCTTTCCCAAAAGGAATAAATTTAACAAAAAAAAATTAACATATTATAAGGGGTTCTGACTATGATTTTTGTTTCAAATGAATATCCGAAATTTCGACGCTGTTGCATGCACTATAATCAGAGATCACGGATGAACTAATTCCTTAAAAACCTTCGATCAAGTATTATAAACTAGATACACAATCCACAACCAAAAAGCGTCCTCACGAAATGACCGCCCACTTGACGTTTTGGGTTGTCTTTTCGTTCAGTAGTATTCGTCCGTTCCAAGAGTATACGTATTGTAGTTCGGTCACTATTTTGTTTCATTTTCAATGGAACTGTGTATCTAGTTTTTTATAGTTGATCGAAGTTAAAAACCCGTTAAAATATCTAAATATATAAAAGGAGAAACTGACTGACTGACTGACATATCAACGCACAGCCTAAACGGCTAAACATAGGCACTTGAAATTTGGAAGGGACGTAGCTTACGTACCGTAGAGGTGCACTAAGAAAGGAATTCCTGAAATTCCCACGGGAACGGGAATTAGCGGAAAAATCCTTTTGTATGAAAAATCTAAACCGCTTAAATTAGACGCTTGAAATTTGGCATGCAGGTACCTTAGTAAACTTAAAGCTTAGTTGCAACAGGATATTGCAGAATTCCCACGGGAACGGGAGTTAGCGGGAAAAAACTTTTGTATGTAAAAATCTAAATCTTAAACTAAATCAATATTTAATAAACTAAATGAAGGTCCATTAATGGACCATAGTGTAATCTGTTCAAAAGAAAAAATTAACACGCAAACGAAGTTGCGGGCATCAGCTAGTCTCTTCATAAACTTCCAAATTTACGGATAATAAGAGCTCTGTTGCTATTATTCATAAAATAAAGTTGCTCTCTTCTCATCTTAACTATGTTATCCTTACTAAATACATATTATAAACGCGAAAGTTTGTAAGTATGGATGTTTATTACTCTTACACACTCAAATAACTGGACCAATTTTTATAAAAGGTTGGTATGGAGGTGGCCGACACCCAGGATTAACACATAGCCTACATAATTTTCCCAAATTCCTACGGCAACGTAGTCCCGGGCGGAAAGCTGGTATAATAACGCAAACTAAACTTACACACGAAAGTAAATGTTATCAAAATATCATTCAAAAATGGAACGCGCCTCGCCGCGAGACATCATCGCCTTGAAAAAAAAGAAAAAAAAAAAGAAAATGCAGGCAGCGCGCTTTGTGGCGGGCCGCCATTACGGCGTCCATCTCGTAATTACGAGTCATTAGACCTCGGCCGCTCCCGTGGAATTAATGCCCAGAGATATTGCCTTTTAATATCCGACATTGGAAGCTTAGAACTAAATTATGTAAGCGAAGTCGTGAGTCTTGGTCGTCTCCACGTTATAGAGGAACTGGGATTGCCGAGGCAAAGGCATTCTCTTGTCAGAAGGCTGCATCCTTTGACGGCTGGTTTGGTCGAGTGATAGTGACGCTGCCTCTTGATAGGCGGGTCCTGGGTTCGATCCCCAGTCGGGGCAAACATTTGTGTGAAAAGCAGATGTTTGTTCTCGGGTCATGGGTGTTTGTGTTTGTCTTTATGTGTGTTCCGAGGGACCCACGACACAAGGGAAAACCTTAGTGTGGGCCTTTGAGTGTGTAGCGTTTTATTTATTTATATTTTTATTTATTTTTTGTCTTAGTAAAAAATGTTCAAGAAACGAGCTATTTCTTAATCCCCGACAAAAAAGAGGGGTTTTATAAGTTTGACGTGTGTATCGTGTGTTTGTGTATCTGTGTGTCTGTCTGTGGCATCGTAGCTCCTAAACGAAAAAACTGATTTCGAGGCGGTTTTATTATTTGAAACCTGCCGTAATCATGAGGTTCTTAGCTATATTTAATCAAAATTGGTTCAGTCGTTTAAAAGTTATGAGCAATCGAATATCAGGGGTGATACAAAATTTTTAAATAAGTTACTTACAAGAGAATTTCGACAGCAAAACAAATTGGCCCTTTGGATAGGTATAGAAACTAATATACGGATTATATTCGGACAATTGAAGGGAAAAATGCCGGTGCATGACCTGCTTCACTTCTTGCTGAAGGGACCGAAACTGTCTGCCCGATAACGACTTTAAGTAACCTGAGTAATACCTAGTTATACTTATTGTGAATTATACCAACAGCCGTCTCACTTCGCACCTTCAAATAACAAAAGAAGCGTGTAATTATATTTAAGCAGCGAATTTATGCAATATCATGGACCAATAATATATATGCACAATTGCACAAGGCAGGACCTTCGTGGTTGCCACCTGTAGTCTAAAATAGAGTATTGTGCTCTCTTTCATGTAGGCGTACTTTATAATCTACGACACCAATAAAGTACGCTAAAATATTCTAGTTACGTTAAACTCATTGTTACTGGCCTGTTACTGGTTATGAGTGCCTAAATAAACTGGTATCCACAGAGACATGGGCATTTGATAGTTTCTGAACGCAGCTTACGTGAAAATACATTTTTAAGGACAAATAATTTTAAGAATTATTTTAAAATTATTTAAGAATCATTTTAATTTTAGAATCAAATAATTTTAGAATACATTTTTAAGAATCTTTGTTTCTCTTATATAAGGAAAATTATATCATTCATTAAATTGCTATAACAAGTTAACCATAAAATCACTATGTCCATGGAAGAGCGTTGTCTCCTGCCACAGGCTTTATCAAGCTTAAAAGGAGGCATCAACCCAATCTATATATTATGTTACAAATTAAGTGAAATAAATATTTTTCATTTTCATTTTTTTCATTTTCAATAATGAAAAAAACTAATAAATAAGTACTCTTTTTTATGGTGGGTACTTTATTTTTGTTCTACCAAAATGAAAAAATACTTTATTCGCTTTAAAAAAAAGTGGCAACCCCCATAGCTGACCATAATAGCAATTTATCACGAGCATTTCCGTGATTTAAAGGGCACGTGGTGACGTACATGTTTCACAATCGGCCCCGGCTATTATCGATTGACTGAAGTCGTTAAACCAAATCAGAGGCCACTCTGCGGCTTCTTAACTCTTGACACCAGGATTAGTCAAGTTCGTCAATCACTAGTTTAACTCAAGTCAAAATAACTTTATTTCGTAGAACATCCAGGATGTAAATTTAAATTAGTGAAATAATTTAAATACATACATAAGTTTGACGGCCGGTTTGGTCGAGTGGTAGTGACGCTGCCTCTTGATCGGCGGTCCTGGGTTCGATCCCCAGTCGGGGAAAACCTTTGTGTAAAAAGCAGATGTTTGTTCTCGGGTCATGGGTGTCTTTATGTGTTTTCCAAGGGACCCACGACACAAGGGAAAACCTTACTGTGGGCCTTTGAGTGTGTAGCGTTTATAAGTACGTGTTTGTTCATTCAGGATGATACATTAAAGGATTTATTTAAATATATACAAACATATTCGTTCTTTTGACTCTACTTGGCTCTACGCCTATTCGCAAAGGTGCAGTCTTCCCCAGAGAGTAATTATGCTATACCTTCTACACGATAAGAAAAGGAAGGAAAATCAAGAAAGATTTCATGACAAGCTGCGAGCATCCGCTATAGTTTTATAAAAAAGACTGCGATCGCTAACCAATTTGCGATACTTCTGAGAAAACCTAGCTAAACTTTGAATAAAATTGCCGTAGACAAAAAGCAAAGAGCCTATCAAACCCACGCAATGCCAAGGAAGGACATTTTGTAGTTATTATGTGTAATCAGGACGGCCAAAAGTCGGCATCACTAAAAAATAATTAGCCCTCTGACGGCCTGTGTTGCTGCCGACAGAAGGGACTTTTACATTTAACGATCTGGCTACGATGTTTTGTCATCGAGGCTACGAAGCTACTTATTAAATTTCATGTTATAAAAGGCTCTGAGGCGAAGGAGTGTAACTACTATGCTTACTACTTCAAAGTCGTATTTTTGTAGAAAATAATCTCTCTTCTTTCTAGCGCTTTGTCCCGTTTTCTCATTCGGGGTACGCTTGACCATGATCCAAGATTTGGCAGGTGAAACCCTTACAGTGAGGCCACTGACATCTGACCTCCTTGACCCTGCTAACTGGAAAACCTGATCGAATTGGGTCATGGTTTCACATTTAGTATCCTGAATGAGCAGGTTTCCTCATGATGTTTTCCCTCACCGTAAGAGCGTCGGTTAGTGTGTTACTAATGTAGTAGGTAAATCCAGGAATTGCTTGATATGACACGTGATATGAGATCATTAAAATATAAGACACACGGTCCGAAATGGCTAAGGACACTATTTATTATTATTTATTTACGTAAGTAAATATAAATCTACGATTGAGACAAGAATCTGTTGAATTTTTTACGCCACGCCGAATACATGAAATTGGTCGAAAGTGAAAAAAAACCTGTCATTTCTATTTAAAAAAACACCTAAGTTTCTCAATACCTACTCATAGCAAAATCTAGCCTAGACATAGCCCATCAAATCCAGAGAAAGAAAAAAATTCCTGAAACAAAACTGAAAAATCGTCAGCATAAATCGCAAGATGTAAAGTTGTCCTTTTGTAGAGCAATTTTGTACGGTCAGGCAAGTTTTTGTGCCCAAGACAAGATTGTCATTCCGGAGGATTTCCAACTAAATAGGCCATGTGATTTTTTGTACGTAGGTGACATTTTAGAAGACCTCTAATGATGGGATTCGGGATGCTCGAATACCTTCGTGATATCCAAATTGACCCTCTGACTTCTTAAAAATGTGCGGCTAACCACAGAACATGTATGAAATGAGCCTTAAAGAAGTTTTGGAGGGTAATGACGATGTTTGTGAGAAACCACAAACTTTGATAACTTTTACGGTGTTTCACATCGAATTTTACGATTGTTAGGTGGTTTAAAGTTAAGGATGTGAATCTGCAATAAACTGAATAAGGAGTGAATAAGTTTTCTTTTTAGTATGAACCTAGAATTAATTTTAAAAAAATAGGTAATAACTATTAATTATTAAAAAAACAAAATACCCGACTGCACACTAAAAAATATTATTATGTCTTTATCCCGTGGGACTTTTAGGATAAAATGTATCCTATGACACTCCCGTAATCAAGACAAATCTAACGATACCTCATACATCAAAATCCATCAAGCCGTTTAGGCTACAGGAGGTCACAAAGGAAAAGACATACATACATACTTACATACACTCGAAAAACATTACCCTCCTTCTTTGGCAGTCGGGTAAAAAAACTTTTTAAGTTAAACGGTTTTATGTTAAACATACATTGCTATGTTTAAGATAAATGTACTAAAAACCAAAAAATAATAAAATAGATACAGTCGTGGGAATTATAAACATATGCATAGACTAGACTAAAATAAAACCGTGGGGCACGTCAATTTTCTACAAATTATCGACTTAATGTGCCCCACGGTTTTATTTTAGTCTAGTCTATGCATATGTTTATAATTCCTACGACTGTATCTATTTTATTATTTTTTGGTTTTTAGTACATTTATCTTAAACATTGCAATGTATGTTTAACATAAAACCGTTTAACTTAAAAAGTTTTTTTTACCTATTTTTATTTTCTAGTTTTTAGTTTTTATTAAAAACATACATTTGGTAGCGGCGGCCATCTTGTATTTCAATTTTTTATAGTATATTGTATTCTGCTTGTTGAGCCCTTTCATTTGATACCCATATTGATGGGATTGATAAAACCTACGTTATCCGCCATTTTGTAGCGGCCGCCATCTTGGATTTCAATTTTTTATAGTATATTGTATTCTGCTTGTTGAGCCCTTTCATTTGATACCCATATTGATGGGATTAATAAAACATAAATTATCCGCCAATTTGTAGCGGCGGCCATCTTGAATTTATAATGATAATGAATAAACATAATTGTATTGTCACCAAAATCCTAAGTGTATACAAAATTTCAGATTAATCGGTTGACAGGAAGAGGGTGAAATTTGAATTACTAAATTTGACCCAAGAATAAAACAAACGGGGTGAGCTAAATAAAACCGTTTAGTAATAATAATAAAAAAATACTCACCTCTAATACAATGGAATTCTCTTCCGGAGGAAATTAGAAAGGCTCCTAGTCGCAACTCCTTTAAATTTAGAGTCCGCTGTCACTTTTTGAACTCGTTGTATGACTTGAACTGACTTCTTCATTCTTAACTCGAATGTATTGTATATATTGTATTATATATATATATATGTATTGTGTATATTATACATTTATTTATAATATTTTTATTAGGGCATATATAAATTATGTTTATTATTATTTATATTTAGTTTCGTAAGTATAATGCTTATAATTTATTATTTTATCTTTCACCTCGGATGAGGTGTGCACCTACCACTCATTCTCACCAATCACCCTAAGGTTGACTGGTAGATAATGCCATTGGGCATTAAGTCCGCCCTTGTACTTTTAGTGCATTAAGTTAAATAAATAAATAAAATAAATAATACAATATGTCAATATGTAATAAATAATCCTATGTACTTACCCACAGCAGTAGTGGACGTCTTGCGGCGGACATAATTTTAATCAGTTAGCGAGTCTAGACTAGCGAGTCTTGACCTACACTTAAGTATTGATTGTCTTTTTCTCTCACTATCAAAATAACAAAGACGACTGCTATTTAAGTATAGATCAAGAGTCTGACTCGCGTTCTGTAATACGGACCTAGGAGAAGACTATAATGTCCATACAATTTCTACTATTAGCTAATTGTTTTACTTTACACAGTTTTCTTAAGGAACCTACTTAAAGAAAGTTGTTAAGAAAGCTAATAGTTTCACTAAACAAACGATTAATTTTGAAGAAGCAAAATTAAAAACAATAGGTTTTAAAATAAAACCTTACAATTAATTTAAAATTAAAATAAAGAAAATAAATCGAACGGCATCCTGGACGCATTGGCCAACAGGTGGGACTCTCCGCTGCTCAGGCAGTGGACAAACCTAGGTTTAATTATATAAATAGTTTTGGTTACAAGACCTATGGATGTCTATCTGAAATAAATATATTTAATTGAATAAATTATCTACCTAGTACCTACTCAAGAAAACGCCGCTGCACCGATGCAACTTTGTCTTGTCCATCACGGCATCAGCCGTACATTAACGACCCTAGACCTGCCCTCTTATGGTAGAATCGAGATTTATTGATGTGGTACTACCACTGCACACCGGTATTTAAAGTTACATTAACTCTACGTAGGTTAAAAAGAGACACGGAGAAAAAAATCTCGTAACAGCAACAAGTGTAGAGAGTCAGACAATACAGTCAGATGTATCATTCGACTCTCTACATACCTACGGTATATTATTCTTAAAATATTTATAAATATTTATAAGAATATTTATTCTTAAAAGAAATGCATTTCACATAAATATAATTTCACATTAAAAAAAATGACGGCCGGTTTGATCGAGTAGTAGTGGCGCTGCCTCTTGATCGCCGGTCCTGGGTTCGAATCCCAGTCCGGGCAAATATTTGTGTAAAAAGCAGATATTTGTTCTCGGGTCATGGGTGTTTGTGTCTGTCTTTATGTGTGTTCCGAGGGACCCACGATACAAGGGAAAACCTTAATGTGGGCCTTTGAGTGTATGGCGTTTAAAAAAAAATCTTACATATTTGATTCAAATACTAATGAGAAATGAACTACTAATAAATACTAATGAATACAAATCTTGTGCTATATCGGACATCCAGATAAAATCTTAGTAGTTACGTTATTTTTAGTAATGTTAACAATTTGTTCGTAGCAAATCCTAGAATTTTAGTAGTGCTAAGAAAATAATGGTTTAGGCAACAATTTCTGTCATAAAAATACGTTCTGGTAGTCTCATCTTATTACCAGCCCATTACGTCCACCTCAGGGCACGGGCCTCCCTTCGAAAAATGAAGGTGATTTAGGCCATAGTCCACCACGCTGGCCCAATGCGGGTAGTCTTGTAGTCCCACTTTTTTATCAATTATGGTTTGTAGGATGACCATTCAACGCAATTTTGATTTTATGCCGTTTCCTTTTCAGTAGCAAACTTGATCAATTATACGGTGACATAATTTTCAAAACGCCAACGCCAAATGAGTTTATGTATTTTTTTTTACCGATTTCTCTGCCAATTGTGGACCAATTTTCAAAATTCTTTTTTGTTGAATTTTTATCGAAAATTATTCAGTGCTTTTACAAAAATCAACAAAAACAAAAAAATACTACAAACCAGAACATCATCTAAATAAATTAGTGACATTTTCGTTTGTGGTAATCTGCTAAAAGGCATTGTAGTCTGCAAAAAAATACTAGTCATCTACTTTGTGCGAACTGTTGTTGGGATTGAAGTCGGTGACTCATACGTTTTTAACGTGGAAAATTATATTATTGATTGAGAACTGCCCACCAAATGGGATCTTATTTGTAATAATGTGGTCAAAACCTCATTTTATTATCTGACTAGCTCTCCCTCCGGGACTTCACTCTTATTCGGAAAAAATATGTATTTGGTGTCTATCTATATGGGGTGAGATTAAATTAGGGGGTGTTTTTACACAGGAAACCGAACAACTTTCCCCAAGAAACCTATATGAAATTCTCAAAAAAAAATGTCGACTCCCCATACAAAAGGCAAAACCGCTGATCGTACGACTTTTACAGACGGTTGATTTTTTTTTAATATCTCGACCTTAGGGAAGTTATTCAGTTTAGGGTAATTTAAAGTCACACAAAATTACTGCTAAACATTTTTTTTTTATGGGTTAACTCTTGACCATAAGGTCAAAGATGAGGTCGACGATGGAGCGAGTTAACCCATAAAATGCCTAAAGGCACTGGTACTCCCACGCACCGATGGAACACAGCAAGCTGTTTGGCGTTGGACTTCGGTAGGAGGGTGGTCGCGAACCGGACGGCCCTTTACAGAGCCTACCACACCGCATGAAACCATAGGACGACACCTCAGATTCAGAAAAAATAAAGTGTCGTTGCCTGGGATGGATTACTAAGAGGCAGGTCTCATTTGAGTTTCCTTAGTCGCCTCTTACGACACCCACGGAAAGTGTTATTCTCAACCGATCATCACACATCAAAATCCTTCCAGTCCAGTAGTTTTTGAGTATAATGGGCGAAAGGCTGAACACCTCTCACCATTACACAACATTTTCCATCTAATAACCCTCGGAATTTGTGTCAAAAAAAATCTAATGGTTCTAGAACCACTGATGCTCTGCCTACCCCGTTAGGGATTATAGGCATGAGCGTATGTTTGTATGTATGTAATTAACAAACCTCCATCCATGAAACATCACCAACTTTCGCGTTCTTAATACGTATGTATTAGTAGGTTTGATATTACAGACTACTTACTTAAAATACTTACTATGACATTACCAAAAGAAGTATTGATGATAATGAAGGATCACTCCAAAAGAGAAGGATTTGATGGAAGTCGTGAGCTTTTTCGAGCATACGAATTGGTAATACAAGCGCTTTAAAAATTTCGTATAACCGCCGATATTTATTGCGTATAACTTTAAACGGCTGAATCGATGTTGATCAGATAAAGTTGAGAACAAGCTCGATCATGTCATTTTTTTTAAATTATATTTATTATAAGATGGGTTAACTCTTGACCTCAATCTTGACCATAAGGTCAAAGATGAGGTCGACGATGGAGCGAGTTAACGCAGAAAATTCCTATAAAGGCACTGGTACTCCCACGCACCGACGGAACACAGCAAGCTGTTTGGCGTCGGACTTCGGTAGGAGGGTGGTCGCGAACCAGACGGCCCTTTACAGAGCCTACCACACCGCATGAGACCATAGGACGACACCTCAGATTCAGAAAAAAATTAAGTCGTTGCCTGGGATGGATTACTAGGAGGCAGGTCTCATTTGTGTTTCCTTAGTCGCCTCTTACGACACCCACGGAAAGAGATGAGGTGGTGTTATTCTCAACCGATCACCACACGGTCAACTATCCAACATAAAAAATCACATCAAAATCGGCCCATTCGTTTAAGAGCTACGATGCCACAGATTTAAGTGTTTCCTAATTCCTTGTCTACGTTATAAAAGGAATCTTTGAACCACATTTCAGCTTTCTAGATAGTTTGGGCTGGGCGTTGATAAATGGCTAAACAACGTTTTCCGAGCCTTTAAAAAAAACAAGACACACAGATACACAGAAAAAAACGTCAAACTTATAACACCCCTCTTTTGTGTCGGGGGTTAAAACGTTAAAAAGAACTTTGACGTTGAATTTCTAACATAAAATATCGCTGTCAGCCGTAAGTCAACTATCCATATCTTTAATCTACATCGTGATCGCGTGTTCAACTAGCTACCATACAAATGACCACTTGCACGAACTCCCGGGACATTTTGTACTGTCACAATCGAAGCCAGGTGCGCTCGCGCAGAAAATGTCAAACGTCGTCTCTAATGATTAGGTACCTAGTAATATTAGTGCTAGTAATTCATTTAAAATAGAGTTATATTAATGTTCATTATTATAAGATTATAACATGTATGTATAACTATCGTGATAACCTGATGGTAAAAAAATTACTTTCTTGCCAAGGGCCTTATAGGGAAGTTGTTTAGTCCAGGGTTTCTCAAACTTTTGGCTTCACGAACCCCTGTTAAAGTTTTAAGATGACAGCGAACCCCTGGAGTCAATTAAACACCCCCACCCCTATAGAAAATAATAAAATAAGGTTGAAGAAAATAAGGTTTTATTTCAATAAAAAGTAAGAAATACAGTGTCAAAAGAAATATATTTTTAATAGTAATGTGATGGGTGGGCTTGTTTCTTGTTGCAGATTGAGTCAATTCTAGGAGTTATTTTGGCCCGCCAGTCATCAAGCCGCGAACCCCCTACCGACGACTGGCGAACCCCTAGGGGTTCACGTACCCCACTTTGAGAAACCCTGGTTTAGTCTGAAGGGAAAATTTACGTCTTTTAAAGCTTCGCTAACTATCTAAATTTAAAACTTCCATAAATATTAACATTAAATAATAAGAGGTAAGTACAAGATTCATTAATTTTAGGTAGTACGTACAGCATAGGTAGCGCGGTCTGCGACAATGCGTCACAACACTCCGATGACGGTAAAACATAACTTTGATTGCGAGGGAGTTCCGCCCGCGCACGCAGTCTTGCTCGCCCTTTGGCGTTGTCATTTCGATACTTTTTTAAACATTTGACTCCATTGTTGTCACGTTGTGCTTGAGCTGTAGCAGCACGATGTGAAAAAGGACCCTCAGCATGTGTTGGTGTCAAGGCAACAACACTGGTTTTCAAGTGAGCCATCATGACTTGTGCGATGCGCATCATTTCAATACTATTTTAATCAGAATCATTATCCTTACTTCCTTTCCTTACTTAATGTTATAAACGCGAAAGTTTGTAAATATGTATGGATGTTTGTTACTCTTTCACGCTCAAACGGCTGGACAAATTTTGATAAAATTTGGTATGGGGGTAGCTAAAACCCTTGATTAACACATAGGCTACATAATTTTCCCAAATTCCTACGGGAACGAAGTCCAGGGCGGAAAGCTAGTATTTACTTATATTAGATATACCGGACCATCTAGAAAGCTTAAAACCAACTTAAGTTTAATAAATACAGTAAAAACAAATAAAGAAGTCTATTAAATTGAAACTGCGTCTATTTACCTTAGGAAAACATAAATAGTCCATCAAAATACCATTAAAACATGTAGAGCTACCGAATGCCATCTAATTTTCATTTTATTATGGCTCAAGACTGAATCTAATTAGCAGAATCGGTGGTCTAAACACTTGAAACAGAAATTCTCAACCTTTTGTTTATTTTAAATGTGTGTGTTTTGTTTTGAGTGTTAAATAAGTTTTTGCTTTGTAACAAGGGAATAAAATCGTGATTCCGCACGCCTGCGGGATTGAGGTCATCAATCCCGCGGGATTAAGATTTTTTAATATTTTATTTGTTTTAAGCCCATTTATTAGTCTTAAAAAATGTTTCCATACTTCATTTGAACTTTTAAACTCTTTATAAACTAAACTCACGCTCGTTTGTAATAATAACCAAAGTCATTTTTCACTCGTTTAACTTAGTATATGAAAACTTTTACAAAAAAAAAATTACCTTTGTATCGTACCTTTACCATAACAATTAAGACACAAATGACACAATAACTTTCTCTAACAATAATTAATCGACGGAATATGCGTGTTTTTTTTTAAATAATATTTTATTATTATTTTTATTGGGTTGACTGCAAGAAATACCCTTGGGAGATAAGCCCGCCTTTGTTCTGTTTTTCTTATACTGTGACTTGTATAACTCAATAAAAAAATAACTTACATCGCTAAAAAATCGGTAAAAAATATCTACTACGAAAAGTAATTATAAGTATTTTCTTTTCGAAAGTTAAAAGTAGCTTACTGAAACGGGTACTTTAAAACGGCCACCATTTTGGCGCGATTAGCGTGACAATTCGAGACTATTTTGTGGATTTTAATATATTTTGACTAAAGTTTCAACTAATTCATCATGGAACAACATTCTCCAACCAATATACAATTATTAATTTTTTTGAGTAATTTTGTTGTCTCTTACCAATAGCAATACGCGTTTCGGATATTTAAATTTTCCGCAGTTTTTAAAAATTTATTTCAGACTCAAAAATAAATTAAAATCAAAAATATTCAAATATTCAATAACTTTTTTTTTTAAAAATGACTCATATCTGAATTACATGTATATTATTCGATTGTTCTGTTTCAATACAATACGAATGCGTATGTATGTATTTAAATCGTTTAATGTATGTTTGTATGTAATTCATTGTAATCTTGACTTGTTTTAAGTGACATCCTGAATGTCCTATAAAATAAAGATTTTTCTATTCTATTTTTTTCTATTCTATACCTACAGGATTCACAAAACACAATATAGAAATTCAAACTATTTTTAGCTATAAAATAAAGACTGAAAACAACATTATTTTCTTTAAAAACTCCATAGATACCTAAGTCACGTATTCCATAGGAAAAGTCTTAAAATACTTATTAATGGGGCTTTACTGTCTAATAAATAATCAGAGCATTGTCTGAGCCCATTTTACAAACTTTTAGTTCTTAATAAATAAAAAATATCCAACGCGGGATCCCGCACGACTAATCCCGCATTTTCGATCCCGCAAAAAAGGTGCGGAATCCCGCATTTGCGGGATTCCGCGTTTGTGGGACTGGATTCCCTATTTGTAACCATAGTAAGAGAAACACCACATACTAAGACCCACACTAAAGTTTTCCTTGAGTCATATATCATATGTCTCTTTCTGATACAAACACCTAAAATTAAGTATTGGATACGTTTGCGCAACTTAAAATATCCTGCACACTTGACCGCTTCACCGTCATACAGCTACAAAAATATAAATCCTATCGGGGCAAGCATCAGTGTTTCTAGAACCACTTATTCATCATCATTGGAGGAATTAAGATTGAGTAATAGGAGGTTTTCTTTTTGGGTATTTCAAAAAAAAAAGTAGTTCCCCAGAGCTCTCTAGATGGCGCTGAACTGACTCCGTTACTAGGTGCCAAAGCCAAAAGGCTTGGAGAAAAACATTGCATCAAATATTCTGTTCGTTTACTTTGGCTTCTGATCATCCTAGTTTTCTCGCGCTTTGTTATAATTCAGTTTTGTTTGTTCGTTGTTTTCGTCAAATCGCCTAACTACGTATGGTAGACGTGATATTGATGTGATATGACAATAACGTTTCGTTTTATGATCTCAAAATTACGTTTAAGTGAATTAATCAAAAATAATGTAACGTGCCGTTCCTTGTAGTAACGTACATAGTTTAGCGCCATCTATCCGGCGACTAGGGAAAAATTTAAAAAAAAGAAAAAGAAAATCCCTCATTGGCATGTAAATCTTAGCCACAGACAGTCACAGGTTGTCGATCTCTGCCTAAACATCCAGTGGGTCATATAAATAGATAGCACATAGATAAAATCATTATAAAACTCTTTGGCTTGATCAAATGGTAATAGACAGCGCTTAGGCATCGCTTAGGTTTGAGACTTGGTGGTCGAAGACCATTAAAACTGTATAAAAAATTATAAAGTTTAACATATAAACGACAACATACACAAACGCCTACATAAAACGCCACTAATTAAAATCATATTAATTAGGTACTGTCTATGTCTATAATAATTTAGTTATATTTTTTGTGGTAATAATGGGGGTCATACAAACTTTTTAATTCTAAAGTTACTCACAGAGGGATTAGGTATAGGGCTACAGAGTGGCATAGGCTACATTTTCACGCTAACGAGGCTCGGAAAAGTAGTGACCAATAAGGAAGCGGCTTCCACAGCAATAATGGTTCATATCGCGGCTGCCTCTTAGACAGTCAGTGATTGAGGACGATTACTCTAACTGTAGCACTGCGGGAGCTAGGTCTAGACCTAGGGCTCCTGCTGCCTGCTGGGATGCCTAAGTATATTTTTTATTCCTCTTATCGCTCAGCGGGGTGACCGACGATTCAAAACTATTGATTGTTAATGCTTACGATCGGTTTAGCGACAATTTCTACGTATCCAACGAATGTACACACAGTAGCACATCATATATGTTGACACTTTCCGTCGCCCTTATCTCACTCGTAGTGGAAATTGCTGTCTGTACTAACTTACTATTTTCGAAATATAGATTGTATAGGAACACGATTTTCAAATTAGTATTTTTTTAAAGTATACAGAGCTTTAGGTAAATCTCTTTCAACCTCTCGGTTGCTAAATCAGTCCATAAAACTGAACAACTTTCAAAGGAACATAGGTCAAAATACGAAGAAAAAAAATTTTGAGTTCCCATACTACTTCATCAGCATATAGCGCATTTTGTACGGGAGATAATTTTTTTTTTGTATTTTGACCTATGTTCCTTGGGGAAAGTTGTTCAGTTTCATGGACTGATTTAGCACCCGAGATGTTGAAAGAGATTGACCTTAAGCCCTGTATATGTATTTTTTGGCAACAAACAATTATTCAAATTATTTTATTAAATGTTTAACAAACAATCGTTTAGAAATGCAGACCTTGCGTTAGTTTTAACAAAGGTTCGATTGTTATATTAACCAAAGTTTGTAGTAAAAATACCTAACTGGAAGATCAACCTTTTGACCTTTTGATACTCCTACACTACACCGTATGAATTCTTTACTTTATGGAATTCTTGTAATCAATGTCAAAATATCTTTATTTCATAGAACGTTTACGTTCTTACTAATAATAAATTACACACATGTGCTAACATTGTTTTTCATAGGTTCGTTATAAGCTTTTTTTTTAATATTTATTTTATTATAAAGAGTTTTGAGACATGACACCCTCATCATGGCACTCACAAATAGAAATCCAAAAAAAAAAACACAAAAATACCATACATAACCAAAACAAAACCTACCCTGCCCTTCACATATTTTTTATACAAACAAGCATCTTGGCCTTAGCAGACTCTGGGTAGGCCATGATGCAGTTTACGATGCCAATATTGGGGCAACGTAAGCCAAGCTGCACCCTCATTACTTCACTAAGCTTATAAGCCTGTACTACGCAATATAAGGCCCTTAAGATGTTACTTAAAAAGATTGAATGACATTTGCCCTTTTAACTCTACGACTTGTCTGCAACCCTACCGAGTCTCACCTTCAATACTCCATAGCCCCAGCAATTGTTCGGAGATTGCCCTGCCCATCGTTCTACATAAACTCCCGGTCTAACTGTATCCAGCGTAATTCGCGTTCTGTGATACTTTTTGATAGCTCTACATCTTGCACATAACTCACTCTTTTATTTAATCCCAGGGGAGCAGGCCATATGTTGTAAAAAACATACAATTCTAGACCCTGGAATGTGTTAAGATCAAAATGTCATATGGCTGTCCAGAGCGGCAATGCCACCGGGAACTTGTGAGTTTTAGGGTTTAATGATGATAAGATAACTCTAAACTAAAAAAAAAATACTACCCCCGACATTTATTAAATGGCTTAAAACTTTTACCTAAACGGCTGATTAAATATAGCTAAGACTAAGAACTTTCTAACAAAAAAAACGCATCAAAATCGATCTATTCGATGCCACAGACTGACACACGGATACACACGTTAAATTTTGGCATGGGGGCTTTAAAAGGGGATCTAAGTGGTTTATTAAATATTGGATAATGTTACTAACTTCCCAAAGAAGTTGGAGATTGACCGGAGACTAAGGAGTTAACTACTAGTACCAGCTTTTTGTCTCGTTTGCTTACCAATAAACACTAACTAGACTTCATAACGTCATCCAATATTATTTTTAGGGGTTTTCTGAATATCCTTATAATATTTAAGATGCCGTGATAATAAACAAAATTTTAAAGGTTTTCCTTACTCCCTTTACACCGTTTCTCATTTGGTTACCTTCACCAATTAAAAATGTAATAGAAGGGTAATAAAAAGTCGTTATTTCTTAGCATAACGAATCTTTGGGAAGGTTGTTCGTCAAACGAGGATATTCAATTTAGGTGGTATGGTTTAATGTCCATTAGTGCTTCTGAGAACGAGTTGAATTGTGTCTTCGTCCGGGGTCTGGAGTTGTGTCCAGGCTGCTGCAAATTCCCGGATAATTGCCCATAATCAACGTCGTCGTCGCGACTATCTGGGACAGACTTAGATAAAATCAGTTTTAAAAATCCTCTCAGCAAATACGTCTATAAGTAAACGAAAAAATCCAATATTTTATCATTCCCACGGCGACTTGGTCAGCAGTTAGCTGCTAAAATTATTTTTTTGATAGATCTGAGCGGCTATCTTACTGATCAATGGCGATGGAATGACAATGACCGCCATTTTATCTGTTCATGTTTTGAGAAAGAGAACTATCGGCGCCACCGCCAACTTGGCTGTCATCAAATATATGAGGTGTCAAATGTATGAGCGGGTAAAATGGTCACCATTGTCATTGAAATGCCATTGATTAGTGGAATAGCCGCCCTGGTAATTGCTGTAGAGCCTGACCAGACTGGATCATTTTTAACCGAATTCATCATTTTTAACCGACGCCTGTACATTCAGGCGATTACACATTTAATCGCCTGAATGTACAGGCTTCCCTCGCCATTAGAGCGCTCGGTTAAATGTAGGTACATTCCTTCTTATAAGTCATTGATAAATCGTTATTGTTATACTGTGTCGCTGTCTTGTAGATCGGCATCTATACTTCAACCATCAAGTCACCCACTAATCTTTTTGAATATTTACTATCTCCGGCCCTGTTTCACCCACAAGTCATAAAACGCCGGCCTGTAATCTTGTAATCGCCTCTAATTACTATGTAACCAATAGTTGTTCCTCTGTAATTACTAGAATTACACAATTACTATATAAATCAATTACTAGACGTATCGCATGGACGCCATTTGCAAATTAATACACTTGGGAATCTTGATATTTTATTATAATTCTCAACTCACGGTTTACTTAATGTTGAGCTATTTATTTTCATAAGACTTATTGAAAGATTTTTTATTTTATTACAAGTATACTTTAAACTTAACAATGTTTGTATAAAAGTATAAAACAAAGTCGGGTTTGTTCGAACACTTCGAACTCGAGAACGGCTGGACCGATTTTCATGGTTTTTGATTTGTTATATTTGTCTCCGTCCCGAATAGCAGAATAACTATTGGAAAATTGACGAAACAATTTCCACGGGAACGAAGTCCCGGGCGAAAAGCTAGTTTAAAAAATAGTTGGTGTAGGATACTGGGATGGTGGTTAGGAAAAGTGTCTATACCTCTTCTCGTAGGTGCAGCAAAACCTGCTTTGGCGTAAGAAAAAAATTACACTACTTACAACTTTACGGAGGAATCCATACGATCAAACAACATTTTGGACTTCACATACACAGCGATCAGCTGATCGATCTTCCAAGTTGTATACCTAGAAAATATGTTCCTTGGGAAAAATTATTTTGTTTAATGGGCTGATTCGCGTATCCTTAATTCTTATCCTTAATTTTGGCTTACTAATTTCAAGTCATGCAATATATCTATACTAATATTATAAAGGGAATATTGTTTGTTTGCATTGAATAGACTCCGAAACTACGGGAACGATTTGAAAAAATCCTTCACTATTAGAATCCTACATTATCCGTGATGAACATTGGGTACATGATTTTCTCGGATTCCCGCAGGAACGAAGTCCTGGGCGGAAAGCTAGACTAATATATAAAATTCTCGTGTCAGTGTTTGTAACAAAACTCCTCCGATTCTTATGAAATTTTGTGTGTACAGTCAAGAGCACGTCAAGCTTGACACTTTGGACTTTGGACCGGCCCTGCATTGTATGGCGCGCAGTATAAATAAGAGCTCAGCTTAAACTGGTACCTAGTGTCAAGCGTGACGTGCTCTTGACTGTACCTATATTCAGTAGGTCTGAGAATAGGACGTAAACTAATTTTCATAACAACGTTTGCCGGGTCAGCTAGTTGTATCTAAAAATATTAGTGAGTAGTTGTTAAACTCTGGTTAAAAAACAAGGGGGCCCAAAATCCCACCGATATTCAAAAAAGTTAACAAATTACCAGGAACCAATTTTCTCTTACATCATCAGGTTTTTTCGTAGAATAGGTCGATACAGCTTCGAACTTAAACCAAAAATAGAATAAACTATACAAATTATATTTAGAACTTTATAAGGATGCAGTAAGGTGTGTTTTTGTCAAGCAATTGTAAGTTTTAAGTGCTGCAGATAATTTTAAAATTGAGGAAAGATCGAGCTTATCTAATTTGCGCGGTCACCTGAAAGGCACGCTCTAATGTCTTATTTCCTGCCAAAGATGGTTGAGTCATCTCTTTCTCATAAATAAGCTTTGTATAAGTTTGTCCTTCTCTAAAGGGTATGTCGAAAACTAAACAATGCTTTGGCAATTTTGGCAAGTAAAAAACGAATACAAAATATTGATGCTCACCAGTAGCTCCAGCGAATGAGAGAGAAAGAAAAACTTAAGCCCGTATTACAGAAAGAGATCAAGTCTTGATCTATACTTAAGTATTGATTGCCTCTTTCTCCCACTATCAACTGCTACTTAAGTAAAGATCAGAGTCTGAGTCGCGTTCTGTAATACAGAGTTAAGACCCCTCTCACAATGTACAGTTAAGAGCACGTTAAGCTTGACACTTTGGACTTTGGACCGGCCCTGCATTGTATGGCGCGTGGTATAAATAAGAGCTCAGTTGACGTGCTCTTGACTGTACAGGGGAACCCTGTTAGGGTGGCCAGGCCAGAGGACCACAGGTCGCCACAATTAACGGCCCCTAATTAATAACATTTGATACCGACAAACTGTCGGAAAGGTTCTCGTCGATTTAGTCAAATTAGTAACGCTGCCTCTTGATCGACGGATCCTAGGTTTCATTCCCAGTCGGGGCAAATATTTGTGTAAAAGCTCTCTCTCGGGTTATAAGTGTTTATGTCTGTCTTTATTTATTTTCCATGGGGACCCACAACACAAGGAAGAACCTTAGTGTGGGGCTTTGAGTGTGTAGTGTTTATTTTTTATATTCAAAAGAGTGACAGGAATGTGCCGAAGTCAGTCGAAGAATTGATATGGATGTGGAACTTACATGATTCTTACTTTGTATGATTCTTACAAAACTCCTTTCTTTTCGACGGATTCGGCTGCAACTGAAGCGGTCTAATAACACGACTGTTTTGAAATAGAAACGCAAAGTTTAACATAGAGTCGAGTCTACCTAAAGGTGATATAATTCCAGCGCCGGCGCAGCCTTCGAGGAACAATAATAATGATCGCTGCTGCGCTCAATGGGAAATAAATTGCTCACGACGCCTGTAGCGGTGTGGATAGCTAGGGATGGGATCGCCTCACAAGGATATTTATTGATAACTACGTCGATAATAAAATAATAAGTCAAAGATTTTTGATATAATTACTTCTCATTAATCGCAAAGTTTTCGGAAGCTGTATGATGATATGACTCTGTGGTGTGTTAATCTTTAATTGTAAAACTTTTTGTATCGATCCTTATTACTGATTTATTCAATCTTGCTAGCGTAGTGACCCAAAATGGCTCTTAGCCTCGGAGTCCTCGGAAACGAAATATTTTCGATTCATCATTCAGTGTGAGTCTTTATAAAGTGCACATATTAAAAAGGGTGAAAATATAAACAATTTTATCGACGGAAAAAATGTAAAAAAAAAAAAAATTTTTTATGAACTTTTTTTTTTTACTCTCGTCTTGGTTCCCTATGCAAACAAACTGTTACTACTTTTAAACTAAATGTGATATTAAAACAAAACAAAATTAATAATGATCTCTAATAATAGGCCAAGCCAATAAAGCCATAAGTTTTTGAAAAATAAACCTCATAAATTAATTATTAATGATTTTTTGAAGAAAATTTACCATTTTTCTACCAATTTTTGCAATAGATGTAAAATTTATCAATTATTATTATTATTTTTTAGTTTTTTTTTGTCATTTTTTCCGTCGATAAAATTGTTTATATTTTCACCCTTTTTAATATGTGCACTTTATAAAGACTCACCCTGTTTAGTAGTGAAAATTATCAAAGACTAAGCTGGCCGCCAAACTAATTTAACTTTCTTCAACGAACGAATAAGGGTCAAGGGGGTTGTAATATGAAAAAAAAAAAGAATTTAACTCTCGATTCAACTACCGAGGACAGCGAAATTCTTAAGTACATATATGGGTGATTTTAAATTAGCTAGCGAGACTTTAGTGGGTGATTCTCCCCATGGAACTGAACAACTTTCCCCAAGGACCCCATTATGACATTCTGAAAAAAAATCGACTTCTCTTACCAAGGCAATGAGCTGATCGCACAAGTTGTATGGAGATAGAATTTGTATAGGTATTTTGACCTTTGTTCCTTAGGAAAAGTTGTTCAGTTGAGTAAGCTGATTCACATCCTTAATTTTCGCTAATTAATTAACCCTCGCGTGATTCTTACACACCCGTGTGTGCAGGATTTGTATCGCACGCGCCGTAAACAAACGCTCGGCGGGTTAAAGCCACCCAATATGGATAGTGAAATCATTTTACTTACGTATCTATTTTAAAATCATCCTATTTTATATCAAAAACAAAGTTTTGATAGTCTTCAGAAGCTCAAAAGAAAATGACTCATAACTTTTTGTAAAAATAGATGGATTTTATCGACAATTCGACACATCCTTTGCCTATCCCCTCCCTACATCCCCGAGGCGATGCGCGTACGCCGAACGGCGCAATTTCGCCGCGCACCGCTCGCTTATTAAATCCCCCGGCCCGCCTTAATGCCTCCCATTACAACCGACATAATAAACCATCCTTCAGTCATTACATCGACATTAATGTGTCATATGTAAATACTTGATGTGTTGGGTAATTGGGGAAAAAGTGTCGCGGGTAATGTAAACTCGCTATAACTGTAATGACGCTCATTCCTCTTGAGTGTCGATAGCATAAGTTTTTTTTGGCCCGGTATTTGACCATGCTTCCATGCTGGACTGGGAGGGAAAGAAAAACTTAGAATGTGTCAGCTACCTACTCTTCCCAGGTATACAGTAGAAGCTGTAAGTGGGATGCGAGGGTTTTGCTGTATAATGGGCGAAAGGCTGACCACCGCTCACCATGATACAATTTGTTCCATCTGATAATCCTCACAATTTGTGTCAAACGTGGCATCTAGTGGTTCTAGAACCACTGCTGCTCTGCCTACCCCGTTAGAGATTACTGGCGTGAGCGCATGTATGTATGTATTTATTTGGCTTGGCCACATTAACGGCACTGTCGGTAGAGGCCATAAAGTTCTTCCCGCGTGCAGGTGTTTGAGCATGCAGAGCATGAAGACAAATTATATCCGTAAGAATTGAGGGGCCACATCAGTTTTTAAAAACTGATCTCACCATTATTTAGCAGCAAACCTTATGTGCGATCCTCGTACATTGCACAGGGAAACCACACTCGTACTGGAGGCTAGAGCCATCAGTGAAACCCCATCTGAACCAGATATCTTCGCTACACCCGACTTGGGTGTGGAGTCTATTCAAAGACTTCCAAGTCAATCTGAGTTGACATTGTATTTATTATTTTGATGGCACTGGTTTATAAGTATTTGTAATGTTTAGTTTAATATTTGATTTCCGATTCAATTTTTAGAAGTGTGCTGTTTTTAGTGTGAAGTTTTAATTTTTTTTTGGGGGGGGGGGATATTATGTATAATAAATTGACAAGTGTATTTATTGACTTGGGAATACTGTAAAAATAAATATACGCTATTTAAATAAATGAAATGAAATGAAGTCGACCATACGAGATCATGTCCTGGCGGGAGGTTCCCCATGAGTGGAACAAACGGCGTGGGCATCAATGCTTATTGTTCAGACGCTCTTAGAATCATAGTTGTCATTGATCAAGAGCGTTTCCGCGTGTTCCAGAGCCTTTCATCGCAATTTTTCTTCTCAGGGGAAGACTCACTTTTGCCCGTAGACAGACTTTGCGTTTTAGGTTTTTTGAAATAAATTCTTTTCCCATCCACCAATATAATCCCTATCGGGGTAGGCAGACAGCACGTCATGTAGTTCTGAAACCACTTGACGCCTCCAAGAGTTATTAGATGGATGGAGCAAGAAGTGGTGATAGGTTTTTAGTATTTCGCCCACAATACAGAAAAACCCCCGCGTACCACTAGCCTTCTACAGTAAGCTTGTGCAGTAAGCTGGCACATTTTTGGTTTTTCTTCGACTTCCAGAAAGCACTGTTTGCTATTATATTTTTTTACGGTTTTACTAACACCTACAAGGAAACCGACGAGTCCCCAATTTATCTAATGGTTTTTAAAAGTTACCTATGCTTTTTTAAAGTATGCTTGGAAAGAGTTACCAGCAGGTACAAGCTCTTATCGTTTCAGCAGAGTGCACGCATGTGGTAACCTGATGTGCGATCCTGGTACATTCTTTTTTTATACAGAAAATATGGCTGCATAAAATATGGTTGAGTAGATAATTGAGTAAATGCAGTTAAAGACGTTTATTAATGTTTTTAACGTTAAAATGTGGCAGCAAAGTGATACTTAGAAGCAGGTGTGGGTTTTCATTTATCGTACAAATTGCCGCATTATGTACTTAGGTACTTAGTTACTACCTACTTGGTCAGCAAAACCGCTTTTATCGCAACAATACAGAGTGCACGCGTGTAATAACCTGATATGTGCGGCCCTCCGTAGAATGAATAATAGATACAATACCTTCTCTTAAAATTTAATTTACTTTTCATTTAAAGAGTTAAGCGTGCAGTCAAAGCTGGAGGCGTAAAGACTTTTTCAAACTAAATTAGACAACACCATTTTTTGCAAGTAGAAATTAAAATAAACATTGAAATTCCCGAGCAATAGAATGACGTCAGTGTCCATAAAGCGCGCATGAGGAATGGCGCATTATGCGCGGTTATATGCGCATGAAGACCCAGCACAAGCGACTTCATATCATACCCAGGCGGCGGCGATCTTTGATATTAGGGCAGGGGGACAGTGCTTAGGAATAACGGGAAAGCAGTAATGCAAATTTATCACTGTCCAACACACATTTTTATATTGGGTGATACTAAATTAGTTTGCGAAAATTGAGAATGTGAATCAGCCCACGAAACTGAACAACAACTTACCCCAAGGAACATAGGTCGAAATGAAATTTAAAAAAATATGCAGATTTTCATATTGGTTCCTTGGAAAAAGTTTCTTGGGTAGAGTCATTTTTGTTTCTTGTTTCTTGATACAAGTTTTCTTGGTAGTCAAAGTTTTGCTAATTTAAAGTCACCCCATGTGCTTGTGCGGAAAACATAGAATGTGCTAGCTGCCAGCGCTTCTCAGGCACACTGTAAAAGGCACAAGTGGTTGGGTTGGATTTTGCAGGTGAAACGCTGATAAACTAATCGCCACCTCATCCATGTTTCGTCTAAATAAATACAGATGGTTATTTGCTGGACATTTTTTTCTTGGCTGTGTCTATCCGCTCCGATTATGTCTTTTTATCAGCCCATAACGTCCCCACCGAGGGGTATGGAACTCTTTTCGAAACAAGAAGGGGATTTTAGGCCAGTCCACTACGCTAGCCCAATGCGTTGGCGGCCCCACCACGCCTTTCGAAAACTTGTTTTCTTGCGCGTGATAATTATATCAAAAAATCCCTACTAATATTATAAATGCGAAACTAACTCTGCAGGGCAACCGCGCTAAAAAAGTGGATTGAATCGCAATTGAAACGTAGCTGGGGGCTACCACAGACATATAAAGTTATACGTCTGTGGGGGCTACCACCTAAGCGAAGCTGATGCTGATTGAACGAATGGAATGATGTACATTGCTGTGTTTGGTTCATGTCGTTAATCAAGGTCTCCTAATAAAAAAGTTATCGACAACGTTCCATTCGTTTACCCAGCATCAGCTTCGTTTAGGTGGTAGCCCCCCAGCTGCGTTTCAATTGCGATTTAATCCACTTTTTTTAGCGCGATTGCCCTGCAGTCTGTCTATTACGCTTTCACGCCAAAACTACTGAACCGATTTTGATGACATTTGGTACAAAGATAGATTAGACCTTGGGAAAGGACATAGGCTACATTTTATCCCACAGTTGGGTACGATATAACTTGTAGTCCACGCAGGCGGAGCTGCGTACGGAAAGCTAGTCCATACATAACTACGAAATGCCGAATTTATTGGTACAGGATCGCATCTTTTGAACCCGCAATTATCCGGTTATTACAAGTCTGGCTCATTACCAACTAGGCTATCATAGTTTGCCATTTTCTTGGCTGTCTACCCGCTCCGCTTATGACTGTGTTTCCGAAACTCCGAATACATTGCGGGGCGTGACAAAGATGAGATATAGCGATTCCCGGCACGTGCGGTTCCGCAAAGGTATGCATAAGATTCCATATTCATAGTCCGTGCTATTGCAAGACACTTCAGTATAATATATACCCATATCGCAGGCAAAATTTGATGGCGCCGCTATTTTACAAAGTTTAACATCCTTAATGGGCCTTTTTATAATCGAACCGGCACCATTGCCTCCTATGTTCTCAGCTTCTAGTAATACTATTACATAGGAGGCAATGGTAATACAATTTTGCCATGCAGTTTTTGAATTATAAAAAGGACCAATTAATATCTGAATTTAATTAGGCCGATAGCACTAATAACTGCAGCTACACTGCGTGAGGTGTCAAATTGAGCAACTCTTTCAAATTATCTTCTTAAAAGTTCGAAGTAACTTGGGTTCAGCCAATAATAAAAAACAATAAATATATGGTGGGAAAGTGGGGACACATTTTAGATGATTTTAAATTAGCGAAAATTAACCTTTTTAGCGCCAAGAGTTTTCGTCAAAAACGTTCACCACACGCCACATTAAAAATTAATTATTGATGTCGTGGCGTTCACCACACGCCACGACATTAATAATTAGAAAAAAACAGTTAAATTGGTAATTTCATTTGTCTGATATATCAGACTGGCGGCGAGGGCACGAAACTTAAGGCGACTACAGCACCTAAATTACGATTTTATGATGCGTAGATAAGCATGACGCACTGCATTAAATCGAAGAAAAGAAATACTACGGTAATATTCAGGACATAAACTAGATAAGTACTTAGTTTGCTGAAAACATGATTCAGCACTTTTGGTTCGATAGAAAAAGCTCACTAAGTCACCTCTAAATACCAATATTGTGTATCTTTTAAGCTGTAAAAACGATAGTAAAATGCACACAGGAACTTGAATTTGCTATCAAAATGTTCGTGATTGAACACTCTCGATAAGTAGTTAACGCACTTTTCGATTTAAGCTGTTATCTTTCCATAAATCTCATTTTTCTAACTTTCGAACATGTTTTTACGCACGTACGCTTTCATAGTCCGTAAACTTCGTGTATCGACACTGTTCGCACTGCCGGCCCAAGCCTGTTGAGAGACGGAGATGGCACTATTCCTATGTGTGCTGCTTTTATCGGGTGTTGTAGTCGCCTTAAACGTCTGATATATCAGACTTTGGCGGTGAAAAGGTTTGGGATGTTAATCAGCCCACGTAACTGAACAACTTTCCACTAGGTACATAGGTATTCGCCTCTCCATACAACGTGTGCTTTCAATTGAATTGCCTTTGTATGGGAACTATTTTTTTTAATATGAATTTCATATAGTAAGCATACAGGTTGAAAAAGAACCTCCTAGCTTTATTGAAAATCCTGAACCAGTATCACTTACTGAACACTTTATTATTATTATTATTATTTTTGTGGAGGGGGGATTTTTTTTCCTAAACGTAGACACCACTCGGGCGCACCCCCCGAGCGCTCCCCGCACCCCTCGCGTGCCTGGTGTAGGAGTAATGTCTAAGTACGTTTAGGCAAAAAATGAACTATTCCCATTGAAAAATATATTTTTTTCATAAATGTGTTCTTCGAGTGATACTGGTTCAGGATTTTGAATATAGCTAGGAGGTTCTTTTTCACCCAGTATAGGTTTCTTGGGGAAACTTTTTCAGAGTCATGGGGAGAATTACTACCTTAGGGCGACTGGTAGCATAAGTAGAAAAATCGGGATTTTACTAAACCTAGATTTATCTCTAAATTCGACTTTACTTTGACGTTTTTTGATGCTTAACGTTTAATTTAAATCGAGTTTTAAGCTAAATCAATGGCGTGCAAGCCGTTAAATCGGGTTTAATTTAAATCAAGATTTTGAAACGGCTGCAAGTCACCCTAAATGATTTGAAGTAACATATGTTTCCCATATGTGCTGATAAAGATAACTATATCACGCAATTCCAATCCCATAAAAAAAATTCAATGTCAACAAATTGCTTAATTTGACCAACGCCGCAGTGTAATTGGAGTGCAACTGCAGTTTTATAATAGAGGATACCTACTAAAAGAAAGGAAAAAAAGGTAGCACATTTTCCGGTATGACATGGTTTAATCAATGATCAAATAAATATTACAATAACTATATAATTAATAACTTAATTCAATGTTGTAATCACTGTGGTTGTATCCCTGTATGAATAAATAATAACATTAATTTTACTAAGTAAAATACATGATTTCTTTTATTTTTTTAAAACAAATTGCTTTTTACAAATTCAAACCTTACTTATATCGATTCCAAATCAACTGTCTATTACAGTTCAAAAATGCTGTTGTAAAAACTTGCTAACCATCTTCTATAGCACTGGTTCTTAACAGGTGGTCCGTGGACCACTGGTCCCTGGAAGCACCTGAAATGGTCTGCGAAGCCATCCCAAAAATATTGTACGAAATGTGACGAGTCGACACAATCACTGAAATCTTTCAATTGTTTGGCTTTGGCTAGCACTGAATTCAGAAGAAGTAAAAAAAATACAATTTTCGTAAAAAAATTAAATCACTGTTCAATATGAACAACAGTGTACGTAGGTATAACTGTAGAACAACTCTTATTTTTACCTCCAAACAGTTGGTGGTGCGTGATAACTGATAAAAGAGATATTTTGTAAAATGGTCCCCCATTACTAAAAGGTTAAGAACCACTGTTCTATAAAAAAAAACATTTAATATTGACTGCAATAATAAGTTTGTAAAAATAATAAGTTTGTTTTTGCGGCCCGTTCAATGTAAATCAATGTAAAAATGTATGCAGAACTAGTTTCTTGTCCGCAAAATAGACTTGTACTCATTGGACAGTTGATTTGGAATGAATATTAAATTAGTCATATCTATAATGTTTTATAGATATTATGTATTGAAGACTCGCAGTCAACCCCGATATTATGTTTAAGAAAACATAATATCGGGGTTGACTGCGAGTCTTCAATACATAATTTTTTAATGTAAGATACAAATTAAAACACAAGTTTTTACTTAAATGGTTTTTTTCCTATTATTCTCAGCAAATCCTTTTATTTGATACCCTTATCATGAAAGTGCAAAAAAAGTTAACCAGTCTGCCATACTGAATTTAGAATGACGTCACACCCACTTGCAGAGGCGTCCATAAAAGTTATTGCCATTTTTACACTATCATTTTCCATTTTGGTATCATAAACAAGGTCTGCATTACAATTTCGTGACTTGAGTCTCCTGTGAATTTGTTTGTCATAAAAAAACAAATTCACATAATTGAAGCTAAGTGTAATCTCTTATTTTTATTTTAAAGTGGGTCGTACAGAATGTGGTATGATGTGATCGACCACATCCACACAAACTCTAATTTTATTTACTTTTAATTTCACTTACTGCCGTACTCAGAGACGTCAATTAAAGTTAAGTACTGTTAAACTCTGATGTTGTCTCTTTCACTCTTGTTGATATAAACAAGGATATCATGACATTTAATTACTTTTTAACTTTAATTGACGTCTCTGAGTACGGCAGTTCGTGTTACTCATTTTATTTTGACATACTATGTCATTGGCTTAACAAATTTTTAAATTAAATAATGTTTGTGGTTATAGTTTGCAATAAACGATCAAATAAATCAGATATTACAAAGAAAAAGTTGCAACAGTACCAGGCTTACAGAACCAGCGAGGAGTCTCCATTAAGAAGGCATCAACCCCTGACTCCGTTTCCACTGCGCGCCTTGCCGTCGGTTGTGGTTGGCTCGCGCAGACTTGTGTTTCTCCTTCTTATCTCGGTTCACCAGGACTTCTTTCTCTTGACCTTGACCCTTAGGCTTGCCGACGACGTCTTTTGTCCTTTGGAAAATAATATACACTTTATTTTTATTTATTTTCTAAGTTATATACACTAAGGAGTTATTTGTAAATAGAGGGGCTTCGTCCCTGTAAATATTTTTAGGGAACGAAAATATTCGTCGCGAATGGGACTTGAATCTACGACCCAGGGTTATTAGATATATCCTGGTCACAGAATAAATAATAGTACTAACGTACAGAAGTCTCACTCCCTAACAAAAATTAACTTTAGGCATAAAAATTTGCCTACTATTGCGAGCGGCACAAGCTTGCAAGAGAAATTGAAACTTATAGTCGGCCGCTAGCGTTCATATTCTATTGCGCACCGCCGACTCGATGCCGCGTTCGCGACGAGAGCTCAGGGTTAACACTCGCCGCCGATTTAGAGGTAAAATTATTATTGAAATTAATTAAGAAAGATAACACTGCTTATAAAATCAAGAGTAACTTTAGTTAGGAATGTAGTAAGTAAAAACACAAGTTAACATAACCAACTATGTTATTTGATACCTAGCCTACATACCTACTAACTACAGACACCTACAGACTATTGTGATGGCAAAACGTGTTTCTGAATGGTTTTAATATTGTTAATAAGTAGATACACTTATTATTTTGTTCAACACGCGACCAATACGGTCACGCGGCTCACGCGCGCGGCGAGTAGCAGCCCGCGCTCGCTGCATACTCAGTATGCCCGCCGCGAGAACATGCCTAAACAAAGGAGTGACACCCCCCTGTCCTGGTGCTCTACCACCTTTTCACCGCAATATTTATTTGTATATTGTTAGACGTCTGTTTTATATGGTGAATAAACTTTTTGAAGTGAAAACTTCTTTATCGGCATTGGGCACTTTTAGTATGGGGAAAAATGTTAAACTCGAGTCAGATATCACGTGACCCTGATCGAAAATGCGTAGGATAGGGTTGCCACCTTTTTTGAAGTGAAAACTTCTTTAGCAGCGTTGTGTACTTTGAAGTATGGGTGGAAACCTGGACGGATGGCAGCCTTATGGTAAAATTATCTGTGGCAGATGTCAACGATTGTTCGCACATAGTGCGCAAATACCGATAGACTATTTTACTGAATTGAAAGTAGACAGTTTGGTCGAGTGGAAAAGTTGCCAGATCGTAAGCAACAGGTCGAGGGTTCGAATCCTGAGAGAATAACGGACTCTTTTTGTGTATTTTGTTTTATTTCCATATTAATGCACAACGTTAATGTTCAAGATTTTACTTCTGTCGGCACTCCCGGAGTGCAACCCGTTGTTTTTTTTTTCTTTCTTTCAGTTTCGTAGGCTGATGAATCAGCCTATGAACCTTAATTTTCGCTAATTTAAGTTGACCAATATAATCAAAATTTTTTTTAATAGCGTCCCGACATAAAAACAAATTTAAAAATGTATTCAAGTCAAAGGAGTCTGTGATTCATTTCTTTTAATGTTCGTAAAGATACATCGCTTGCTCAACGGTGAAGGAAAACATTGTCATGAAAAGCCCCTCTAAGAAATTTGGTTTTCGCTTGGCGCTCGGTCTGTGCCAGCGTGGTGGACTATGGCCTAAATCCCCTTCGTGTTTCTAAGGTAGGCCCGTGCCCCTCGGCGAGGACGTATATGGGCTGATAAATTTTTAAAAAAATCAAATCAAAGGATTTGTGATACATTTCTTTTAATGTTCATAGAGATACATACTTGTTACTTTCAGTGGGGGGAGGTCGCAGTCCCTTGCCCCTCCTAGCTTGGAAGCTTGCCTCCCGTCTCGCCCGTAATACTTCAGGGTTCACGCAGAAGTCCAGCTTGTTCCTACTGGGGCCAGCCTGCTCTTCTTCAGGTTCTGACTCCTCTTCATACTCCTCCTGAGGACATGAGAAGGTATTGATAACAAGAGGTATTGTCTTACATTTATGGATTAAGTTAGAGATAAACAAAAATGGCTTCCAAAAAATATAAATATCAAAAATATTAAAAATATATATCTTTCTTGCTTTTTTGATGATTTTTTTAGACAAATATAGTCTTGTAAATTAAGTCTGTTTTCATTGACACGTCGCGCGCTTCTTTACGGCGTGAGCGATACAAATCCAGCACACACGGGAGTGCAAGAATCACGCGAGGGTTGAAACTAAAAATTCATCGCATTAAATTAAAAAAATTGTAATTAAAACAAAACTCTGCATAGATAATTATCAGATGAATATGTGTGACTTTATCATAAGTTAGTTAGCGAGACTTCGGGAGGTATTTCACCCCTATGAAACTGTATCACTTTCCCCAAGAAACCTGTATGATATTCTCAAAATAAGAAACCGATATGACATTCTCAAAATAAGAAACCTATATGATATTTTCAAAACAAGAAACCTATATGATATTCTCAAAATAAGAAACCTATATGATATTCTCAAAATAAGAAACCTATATGATATTCTCAAAATAAGAAACCTATATGATATTCTCTAAATAAGAAACCTATATGATATTCTCAAAACAAGAAACCTATATGATATTGTCAAAATAAGAAACCTATATGATATTCTCAAAATAAGAAATCTATATGATATTCTCAAAATAAGAAACCTATATGATATTCTCAAAATAAGAAACCTATATGATATTCTCAAAATAAGAAACCTATATGATATTCTCAAAACAAGAAATTTATATGATATTCTCAAATCAAGAAACCCATATGATATTCTCAAAACAAAATTCGATTTCCTATACAAAAGCACACAATACACGACAGAACGGAATGGCGCACTTTAATGTCGGAGGCCAAGATCCACTTTGTGTCGTTGCGCCAGCGAAGTAAGTATATAAACGCGCAACTTGTACGAAGAGGCCGAATTTTTTTTTCATAATTTGACCTATGTTCCTTGGGGAAAGTTATTCAGTTTCATGATTTAAGTCACCTAATATTCGGCGGCCGGCCGGCCGGTTAATGTCGGCCGGTTTGGTCGAGTGGTAGTGACGCTGCCTCTTGATCGGCGGGTCCTGGGTTCGATCCCCAGTCGGGGCAAACATTTGTGTAAAAAGCAGATGTTTGTTCTCGGGTCATGGGTGTTTGTGTTTGTCTTTATGTGTGTTCCAATGGACCCACGACACAAGGGAAAACCTTAGTGTGGGCCTTTGAGTGTGTAGCGTTTATTTATTTATTCTTATTTTTTTTCCAAAACTTTCTACAAATAAGTAGTGGAAACAAGAGCCTGCGTGGATAATTATTGGATAAACATGGTATTAATATCAAATAACTATAATGAATATCAAATAAACATTGTATAAATATCAAATAAAAAAACCTTCCATGCTGGGCTGGGAGTGAAAGAATAACTTAAAATGTGCCAGCTACCTACTCTTCCCAGGTATACAGTAAAAGCTGTAAGTGTGAGGGTTTTGCTGTATAATGGGCGAAAGGCTGACCACCTCTCACCATTATGCAACTTGTTCCATTTGATGGTTATAGAACCACTGATGCTCTGCCTACCCTGTTAGGGATTATGGGCGTGAGCGTATGAATGTATGTAACTATAGTGATAATTACGAAAGAAAATTTCTTGCATTTTTTCGAACTGATTTTCAATTGCGGTCGGTTTGGTCGAGTGGTAGTGACGCTGCCTCTTGATCGACAGGGTTTTGGGTTCGATTCCCGGTCGGGGCAAACATTTGTGTAAAAAGCATATGTTTGTTATCAGGTCATGGATGTTCGTGTCTGTCTTTATGTGTTTTCCAAGGGACCCACAACACAAAGGAAAACCTGTGGGCCTTTTGAGTGTGTAGCGTTTATTTATTTATTTAAAGATGTTTAGTATGGTATGTAAGCTTTTTGAGGTATATCAGTCCATAATAAGCTTTATGATTCAGGGGTATCCCCTCATCCTCTGTGGAGGATTACCTGGCTGTGTGATGTTTAAAAAAAATGGACAAAATTGTAACAGACCTCTTCGTCCCGAGTGGCCTTAGTCTGCAAAGCGCGCGGCGTGACGAACGGGCGTCGCTCCGCGTCGTCGGCCGTGGTGTCGGCCGCGGGCGCCGGGCCGTCCGTGTCGTCGTACGTGTCGTCGTATTCGTCGTCGTACAACGCTTCGTCGTCGCAGATTAGGCTGGAATTGTTGGGATTCAAACTTCAAATAAATACAACTATATATTTTAACCTTTTCACCGCCAAAGTCTGATATATCAGACGTTTAAGTTTCGTGCCCTCGTCGCTAAAGTCTGATATATCAGACAAAAAAATATTTTTTTTTTTTCACTTTAATATCGTTCACCGTTCGCCACACGCCACGACATTAAATTTTATTTTTTTTGATGTCGTGGCGTGTGGTGGGTGTTTTTGACGAAAACTCTTGGCGCTAAAAGGGTTAAAGTTTTACTCATTTTTAAATCACCACATGACTTCATATAGTCAGTTTTCTTTCATTATTATAAGATGGGTTACCTTTTGACTTCAATCTTGACCAATAACCTCATAAATGAGGTCGACTATGGAGAGAGTTAAAAAATGCAAAAGAAAATAAAACGCCAAAAAAAATTACAATTTCACGAAACTTGCCACCTGCATAAAATTAGGTTAAGTTAGGTCATGTAAGGTTTCACTTTTTTAGGTTAGGTTGTATAAATAGTATATAACAGTGTTTTTCAATCTTTTTGAATTCGCGACCCCTTTGGATCTTATAAAGTTCTGGCGACCCCCTAAGGTCCCTAAGACCCTTTAAGGCTAAATCTATGTACTACTTCGGTGATTTTAAAACACGTGATAAAAGAGTTTGCCGCGGGGTAGACGCGGAAGGCGGGGGGGGGGGGGGGGCGGGGGCATGGGGCATCAATACAAGCACAGCCTTTTCACTGAAATTGTCTTAGTTTAGTGTGCGACCCCTCGAGTAAGGCTTCACGACCCACAGTTTGAAAAACACTGGTATAAAACAGTCCCGTCAATGTGAAAAAAATAAGGCGGTTCACAAAGTACCGAGAGATTATAATCTTACTAAGTAAAGTTACAATATAAAGGATTTGACAATGTATATGATATACATATACACTGAAACTCACCTATATTTAGTATAAATATTCGATAGCTTCTTCACATCAGTCTTATCATCAAGCATGTCCTTCAAATTCTTGTATTTGGACTTCTTTTTCCCAATATGTATTTTAGAAGTATCAACATCATCTCGATGCATTATATCGAACTCATCGCCATCGAACACGTTCAGTCGTGCTATACCGGTCTCTAGATATTTCTCGTCGAGAGCATCTTGTGGAATCACTGGCATGGATTTATCTAAACCTAAAAAAATGGGACAGCTGTTTAAGGCTCAGAACGTATTACCATTGTAGGTTATCTTCATATGTGCGCGCCATAGTATCTATGCGTCGCCGCACGCACACTCAACAAAATCTCGACCCGTTTCTCAGTGCGCCAGTCGGGGCTAACAAGGCTCGGCTAGTAAGGTTCGAATGTGCATGCGGCGACGCATAGATACTATGGCGACGCACATACATGAAGATAACCTACTTCCCCTTTTTACCCGACTGCCAAGGAAGGGTTATTTATATGGTATTACCCACAATCGCACGATTGGCGAATTTGAGTGACCTTAATATCTCTGGTTTCCTTAAAGTACTATAATCGAGATATGGCATAGAAGGAGTACTATTTGCGTACTATTTTTAAACGGTTTTATTTAGCTCACCCCGTTTGTTTTATTTATTATTCTTGGGTCAAATTTAGTAATTCAAATTTCACCCTCTTCCTGTCAACCGATTAATCTGAAATTTTGTATACACTTTGAATTTTGGTGACAATACAATTATGTTTATTCATTATCATTATAAATTCAAGATGGCCGCCGCTACAAAATGGCGGATAATTTATGTTTTATTAATCCCATCAATATGGGTATCAAATGAAAGGGCTCAACAAGCAGAATACAATATACTATAAAAAATTGAAATCCAAGATGGCGGCCGCTACAAAATGGCGGATAACGTAGGTTTTATCAATCCCATCAATATGGGTATCAAATGAAAGGGCTCAACAATCAGAATACAATATACTATAAAAAATTGAAATACAAGATGGCCGCCGCTACCAAATGTATGTTTTTAATAAAAACTAAAAACTAGAAAATAAAAATAGGTAAAAAAACTTTTTAAGTTAAACGGTTTTATGTTAAACATACATTGCAATGTTTAAGATAAATGTACTAAAAACCAAAAAATAATAAAATAGATACAGTCGTGGGAATTATAAACATATGCATAGACTAGACTAAAATAAAACTGTGGGGCACATTAAGTCGATAATTTGTAGACAATTGACGTGCCCCACGGTTTTATTTTAGTCTAGTCTATGCATATGTTTATAATTCCCACGACTGTATCTATTTTATTATTTTTTGGTTTTTAGTACATTTATCTTAAACATTGCAATGTATGTGTAACATAAAACCGTTTAACTTAAAAAGTTTTTTTACCTATTTTTATTTAGGACCAACAGCGTGTCGATAACTCTATCCGTTTTCGTATACGAGAGGTGAAGATGCTACAATTAACTCAGCCGAACAGCCTCACCGGAACCTATGTATATCTCTGAAAGTATTGAGGTACTATTTATTTCCGTATAGTATTATTTTAAATACTATTTATTGGCATATGTGAAACGAATTTGAGGATTCTATACCATTCTGTACAATTAAAGTCAACAGTTTACACTAAAATTCCGTTAGATGTCGTTTAGCGACACAAAGCTAGTAGGCGATGTTGAGATTTTCCTACTTCTGTAAAGGTAAAAAAAACCTTTTTTTTTAAACTCACCTGTAAAGGTAAAAGCCGAGACCGAAAGGTTAACGTGCCCTCCGAAGCACGGAAACACTCGTGATAAATTGCCACTTTGGTCACCCATTAGATACCCTGGCTCTGTGTACGTTGCTTAACCTCACTGATCGGTTGCGATCAGCGAGTTCCACTAGGCTAGGAGCGCTGCAACTATTCTATGATAACCAGACACTTACCTCTTAAACTGGGATCTAAATTATTTTCTAAAATACTGCTGATCACTACTTCCGAATTGAACCCGTAATGTTCCAAACATTTTAGAATAAAACCGTCTCCTAAGTGCGGTAGTATATCTTTTACTTCACTTATCAACGATTCTTGCTTTACATTATCTGGTATTTTATTATCTGTGGTCTCTGAAGTTGTGTAGTCTATGGTTTCTTCGTAATCTGTTGATTCTGTGTAGCCATTCATTATTTCTTCGTTGGTGGAGAGTAAATGGTCTGGTATTGGTTCTTCTAGGTTTGAATATATGGCTTGGAGTATGTAGTCAGTTTTTACTGGATCTCTGTGGTATGGTTCAGGAAATTGGCAACATTTTAAATTAATAAATAATAAGTAAACATCGGATACAACTGACACACCGCCATTTAATTCTAAAACTAAGCAGGGCTTGTACTACGAGTGCTAGTTAACTGATATAATTATACTTCTTAAGCATTTGTTTTTATAAATACTTACACATTTTACATGAACACCCAAACCCCTCACAAATACTTGAAAAGCAATTTACAAATATTTGTGCTGGTCGAGGATCAAAACCATAACCATTAGATCAGTAGACAAGACCAATCGCAATCGGGACAGTCTGATTAGTCATGATGGGTCATCATCACCAAACTAAGCCATGCAGACCAGTATGATTGGTCATAATCGTCAACCTGAGCAATCCAGACCAGACCATTCTAATTTGTCATCATCTCAAAACTAAGCTATCTAGCCCAGTCTAATTTATTCATTCGTTCATTCATTTGTCATGATGGGTCATCATAACTAAACTGAGCTATCCAGACGAGTCTATTTTGTCATGACGTATAATCAATATGAAACCGTTGGAATCGCATCACCATGCTAGTTTCAAAGCATTTGTGGTGCGGTTCCCGACGTTCATGCTGGAGACAGTCATGAAGGAGAGCTTTTGGCCGGAGGGCGTGGTGTTCCGCCGGCACCGAGAGAGATTCCCGGCTGCAGACACCCCCGGAAAAACACCCGGGAAATAGTGTTAGTTTATTTTATTTTGTTTAATTATAATTCATATGTATGTTAGTCTGTAAGGTATTTATCTATGGGCCTTATATGCCTGATAATAAATGATTTTATTATTATTATTATTAATACCAAACTGAGCTATCCGGACCAGACTGATTAGTCATGATGCGTCATCATCACCAAACTGTGGATATGTGTATCAATATATTTGTATAAAACTAAACATCCACTGTTATTATTTTCGATGCTGTGCAGACTGTTTAAGAGTTACATTCAAAATTATTGCTGCAATGTTTGTTTCTTGATGACTGTCTGTTTATTACTTGTTTGTAAATGTGACTGATCAGTCATGATGGGTCATCATCACCAAACTGAGCTATCACGCCACTCTAATGAGTCATGATAGGTTTTTGAAAAGGATACATCTGAGGGTAGGCCTGTCGGAGCATGTCGATATCCTCATGGACAGGGTAGCAGGCGTGGTAGTCGCGGATGAGAAGTCGCTCTGACAGCCCGTCCAGCATCACAGCTAGGTAGTCTTCCACAGAGGACAAGGGGTTGCCCCTGCATCATAAAGCTTATTATGGACTAATATTATATCTCAAAAAAAATAACAATCGCCACACTAAATAACAATTTAATTCTTGATAAAATAGCGTCTACTATCGTGATTTTTCCAATGTCCAAGAAATTTAATGAAAATTAAAACAGAAAATGGCGAAGTCGCCAATCCTAGTAATATTATAAATGCTGTTTGTGAGGATGTATGGATGTTTGTTACTCAGCTCAAACGGCTATACCATTTTTGATAAAATTTGGCTGACACCCTGGATTAACACATAGGCTACATAATTTTCCCAAATTCCCACGGGAACGAAGTCCCGGGCGGAAAGGCAGTGGTCTAATAAACCGTAAAAAGCTGACAATCACCATACTAAACATCAATTCAATTCTTGATAAAATGGCGTGCACAATGTTTCCAATGCCTAAGAATTGGAATGTGAAGAATGTATAGTATAGAAAATGGCGAAGTCGCCAATATCAAGTAAAGAAACCCTTTACGGGTTGTAGTACGTCAGAGCCTTGTCCGTTGATCAGCAGGGTACACCACTAGCAGGTGAGAATGACAATTTTGGAGCACTAAGATGTTTTCTCCCCGCACCCTCACATTCAGTCGACTGAAGGAGCAACCATGATCAGCAATAAAAATATCTAAACCTAGTCACCGTGTGGTGATCGGTTGAGAATAACACCACCCCATCTCTTTCCGTGGGTGTCGTAAGAGGCGACTAAGGTAACACAAATGAGACCTGCCTCCTAGTAATCCATCCCAGGCAACGACACTTCATTTTTTTTCTGAATCTCAGGTGTCGTTATATGGTATCATGCGGTGTGGTAGGCTCTGTAAAGGTCCGTCTGGTTCACGACCACCCTCCTACCGAAGTCCGACGCCAAACAACTTGCTGTGTTCCGTCGGTGCGTGGGAGTACCAGTGCCTTTATAGGTATTTTCTGGGTTAACTCGCTCCATCGTCGACCTCATCTTTGACCTTATGGTCAAGATTGAGGTCAAGAGTTAACCCATCTTATAATAATAATAAAAAAAGTCATCTACGGGATATTTGAAGAGCTAGAGAGTGATAAAGGCTACTTTCCAAAAGAAATAACAACTATTTCATTTAAAAAATCCACGTTTATCTTGTCTAAGTCCCGCGGATTCGCACTGAGTGCTATTCATCATGTTTTATAGCACACTGCCAAAGAATAGAATCTCTTTAAAAATCGAGTGAGTAGGCTTCTTCTGAGAGAGCTTGCTATAGCATCGACTGCATCTTCGTCCTTGTGCTAGATTGTGGTCAAAAGCGAACCCATTATTAATATTTAAAAAAAAAACTTACTGTTATGTATACAACTTGTGGGTAGTACTTGTTTACCTTATTTATGTTAATAAGATGAATTAAGTGGGTACATGTAGATTTAATGCTTGATTGTCACTTTTAGTTTTGCTCCTGAGCTCAAATAAACGTAATTTAGTATTTAGTGGTTTTCTTCGAATATCTGGACATAATAGTGGCGACGAAAGGTGAATTTCGTGAAAATGGAACATAAATCTGTGAAGTTTAGTGAATTTAACCCGGACAAAGATAATTGGGACTATTATTTAGAGAGGTTAAAATTCTGTTTCGAAGCAAACAATATTGTGAAAGACAATGCACAAAGAGCTAATTTCTTTACTGTGTGTGGTGCAAAGGTGTATGAGACTTTATTAGCGTTGATTACGCCCAAAAAGGCGAGTGAAATATCATTTAGTGACATTGAAAAAATTCTAACCAAACATTACAGCCCCAAGCCAAATGAAATATCTATGTCATACAAATTTTACAAACGAGATCAGAAACGAGGCGAGACCGCCGCGGACTACGTCGCGCAGCTGAGGACATTGAGTTACGGGTGTAATTTCACAGACTTGGAACGAATGTTACGTGATCGACTCGTGTGTGGTATGAGTGACGTGAAACTTCAATACGAACTCTTGAAAAAGGACAAATTGTGCTATCAAGAAGTGGTGGATGCTATGTTTTCAGCCGAGAGCGCGGGAAAGGACGTGCGCATGATTCACAACACCATGGCGGGCGACCGCGCCGTCGTCACCGATGCCACGCCGTCCGGCGCCGCCACGCCGACGGCGTCGGGGTCTAACGCCCCGCCCGAGCCTATGGATATCAACGCTATGCAATCGAAAGGAAACTTACGTTTTTGTTACCGCTGTGGAGAACGTCACGGTGGAGAATGTCGGCACATTAACACAGTGTGTCGGTACTGTAAAAAGAAGGGACACTTAGAAAAAATCTGTTCGGCAAAGAAACGCAATTTGGGACGAAACGTGAACTATGCCAACGACGAGGACGAAGCCCGTACAGATTATCTGAACGGCTTATATGTCGTACAACACGCGGGTCGAGTCCCACCCTTCGAGGTGCACGTGCTGCTGGCGGGCGAGCCCGTCGTGCTACAAGTGGACACCGGCGCTAGCTTCAGCATCGTGAACGAGCGCACGTGGGCGGCGGTGCGCGCGCGCCTGCCCCGCGCCGCGCTGCAGCCCGCGCCGCTGCACCTGCGCACGTGGACCGACGCGCCCGTGCCGCTGCTCGGCCGGCTCACGCTGCCGGTGCGCTACAACCACATCGAACGTGACCTGCCTCTCATCGTGGCTAAAGGCGACGGACCTAACTTGCTCGGTCGGGATTGGCTGGCTCCGCTCGAGATACGTCTTAACATTAATTTCGTCTCGGACGAAGAATTTCTTAAGATTGATGACATCATCACGAAACACAGGGAGGCATTCCGGGAAGGCCTCGGTACGTACCGTGGCAAACCGGTGAAGATACATGTGAAACCTGACGCTATACCGAAATTTTTGAAAGCACGACCCGTTCCGTTCGCAATTAAAGACCGAGTCGAAAAGGAGATCGATCGTTTAGTCGACGAAGGAGTACTCCGGCCCGAATCTTTCTCCGACTGGACTACACCGGTAGTACCTATAGTAAAGAAGTCAGGAGATATTCGCCTTTGTGGCGATTACCGCAGTACTGTCAACCAAGCTTCTGAATCGGATACTTATCCTATGCCTACAGCAAATGAAATATTCGCCATTGTAGCTGGTAGCAAAATATTTACGACACTGGACCTTGATCGAGCGTACACACAAGTCGTTGTTGACGACGAGACTGCGAAGCTGCTTACTCTGAATACTTGCAAGGGTTTATACTCCGTACATCGTTTGGCTTTCGGAGTTAAGGCTAGTCCTGGCATATTCCAACGCTTGATGACAGCGCTGCTAGCAGGCATCGAAGGCGTTGCCGTGCTGATTGATGACATTATTGTGTGTGGCGCTACTTTTGACGAAATGCGACAACGTTTAGACACAGTGCTGGGACGCATAGAGCGAGCGGGTTTACGCTTAAATAAAAATAAGTGCAAGTGGGCCCAAGAAAGAGTAGAATTTTTGGGTTTTGTGATAGATGCTGAAGGTATACATCCGGCACCTAGCAAGATCGAATCAATTAAGAGAACGCCTGAGCCGAAAAACAAGCAAGAATTACAAGCATTTCTTGGCTTGTATAATTTTTACGAGAGATTTATACCGCGAAAAGCAACTCTATTGGAACCATTACATAGATTACTAGATAAGACACAGGAATGGCGTTGGACTGAACGCGAACAGAAAGCTTTTGAGAAGGCTAAACATCAACTTACATTTGACATGACATTGGTGCACTACGATTTAAAAAAACCATTGGTACTTACCTGTGACAGTTCTGAGTACGGTGTCGGGGCGGTGCTCGCGCATGTAATGGAGGACCAGCAGGAGCGCCCGATCGCCATGAGTTCCCGGACGCTACATACACATGAACGACGGTACTCACAACTTGATAAAGAGGCGGCAGCTATAATGTTTGGCATCCAAAAATTTCATAATTATTTGATGGGTCGAAATTTCACTATCATCACGGATCATAAACCTCTACTTGGAATTTTTGACCCCAAAAAGCCAATGCCTACGATGCTGTCCCCACGACTTACAAGAATTGCTATTGCACTGACATCTTACGACTATGAGATTGTGTACAAACCTGGCCCAGAAATCGGGAGTGCTGATAGTTTGAGTCGTTGGCCGCAACCAGTCCCAGAACAACCGGAGCAACTTTTGTGTGATATATTATTACTAGCTGAGACTCCTGAGGAATTTGCATGCAGCACACAGCAAATCGCTGCTGAAACAAGTAAGGATGCGACCTTGTCGAAAGTGGTGCATTACGTACAAAGAGGATGGCCAATCAGAGTCAACGATGATAAGCTTCGCATTTACTGGTTACATCGCACAGAGTTATCTTTACAAGAAGGCTGCTTGTTATTGGGATGCAGAGTGATAATACCACCGTCACTGCGACAGATGATGTTAGACACATTGCACAAAACGCATAATGGTATGGTACATACCAAGGCACTGGCCAGAAGTTACGTATGGTGGCCACAACTGAATGACGACATCGAGCACTTGGTAAGTGGCTGTAGAAAATGTCTCGAAAATCGACATATGCCACCAAAAACGGCGCATGAATGGGTGACTCCAACTAGACCCTGGTCGCGGATCCATATAGATTTTGCTGGTCCGTTCCAAGGAAAAAATTTTCTGATTATTGTAGATTCGTATTCTCGCTGGCCTGAAGTATTTTTGATGAATTCAACGACGTCTGTGGCAGTTATACGACAATTACGAATGCTCTTCGCCACCCACGGCTTATGTGAAACATTGGTGTCTGACAATGGTACACCTTTTGTATCCAGTGAGATGAAACAATTTTTAGACGCCAATAAGATAAGACACGTGACCACGGCACCTTATCATCCAGCCACTAATGGCTTGGCAGAGAGAATGGTCCAAACGGTGAAAGATAAACTGCGTAAAATGGAAGACATCCCATGGGATATAAAAATACCGAAATTACTTCTTGGTTTACGGGTGACAACGTGTGCAGGCACGAACAAGTGTCCAGCTGAACTACTAATGAATCGACGTCTGCGTACGTTGCTCGACACCATTCATCCAGATAATGTTCTGCATAAAAAGATTGAACAACAAATTACAGAAAACTCAACAAGGAAACATAGAGAGACTAATGTAGGACAAGATATTATGTACAGAAATTATAGTAATGGGCCAAGATGGCTATCAGGGAAAATTGTTGAAAAGAGCGGACCATCCAGTTATAGAGTTGAGACTGAGGATGGTTCCGTAGTTAGTCGGCATATCGACCAATGTGTAAAAATTGGAAGTAAGAATGATAAACCTGAAGAAAAAGAGAGAGAGGAAGAGGCTAATAGTGAACTTAAAGAAGGTGTTGAAGAAACTTCAGCAGCTGACGCCGATATGGAGTCTGAAGATATTATTGAGATTCCCAGTCCAGAGCAGTGGGCTGAGATGTTAGGAATACCGCAGGGTGACTCAAGTGTTGGAAAAATTAAACATAAAATAGGTTTACATACGAGGGTCCCTTATGAAAGACCATGTGCTTCTAACACTAAAGATTAGTTTTATGTTATTTTTGTATTAATTGTGAATCACATTTATACAGAAGTTTAGTTTTGTTAAATAAATATTTTTTTGGTTTTGTTTCATAATGATTCATGGTATATATTCACTTAGAGGGGAGGTATGTTATGTATACAACTTGTGGGTAGTACTTGTTTACCTTATTTATGTTAATAAGATGAATTAAGTGGGTACATGTAGATTTAATGCTTGATTGTCACTTTTAGTTTTGCTCCTGAGCTCAAATAAACGTAATTTAGTATTTAGTGGTTTTCTTCGAATATCTGGACATAATACTTACTCGCCACTAAAAATTGCGTTCTTGTAGACTGCCAGTATTTCTCTAAATATATCTATAAGTTCTGCTCGGGCCATGTCTATGTATTCTTCTACTACTTTGTATTGAACGCCTGCGTTATTTATTGTCTCTTCTAGTTTCTCATACAACTGTGGTATTCCATATTCGTATATTTGAACTATACTGAAAGAATTGTTTTTTATTAAAAATAAATCATAAGTTTAACCCTTTGGAAATATCATAAATGTGATTAACAAATAAGTGACAGTTAAAAGCGTCGCGGGGGCTTTGAGCTTTAAAAATATTTCTTTATAAGTAATATTTTAAAATATTTAAATATAAAATATAAATATTCCTACTAATATTATAAATGCGAAGGTAACTTTGTCTGTCTGTCTGTCACGCTTTCACGGCTAAACTGAACTGATTTTGATGAAATTTAGTACAGAGATACACTGGGCGTCAAAAATAAGTAGTACACTTTTCAAATTGCAATTACTCCTAAACTATAGTAGTTACACTTATGAAATAAAAAGCAGTTTATAGTAAACTTAACGAAGTTTATTAAAGTTATATTTTATTTGGCATGAATAAAGTTTCAAACTTAAAATTAAGATAAATACTAAAAAGTATCAATTTTTAACGATATGTCAACCACTTAATTTTCACGTTTTGGAACTTTTTCACAATTTAATAACTTGTGTTGCCGCCTCGGGCTCTAATTACAGCTTGGATCCGGTTTGGCATGCTGAACACTAAGTTTCGGAGGCGGTGTTGGGGAATATTTTCCCATTCTTCTATCAGCGCATGTTTTAGAGCCCTGAGTGTGGCAGGAGGTGGACTGCGCCTTCTGACTAGCCTCCCAAGCTCATCCCAGGCGTGTTCAATCGGGTTGAGATCTGGGCTTCTCGATGGCCAAGCCATCAAGTTGATGCCAACCTCCTGAATGTACTCTTGTACGTGGTGAGCAGTGTGTGGCCGGGCGTTATCATGCATTAGGATGGCTCCATCACCCATATTTATTAAATATGGCCCTGCATACTCGTTGAGGATCTCCGAGGCATATCTTTCACCAGTCAAAGTCCCATTTTCTATTACCACAAGCTCTGTGCGACTCTCTGAAGAGATACCAGCCCATACGTGTACAGAGCCCCCGCCATATTGGACTCTTTCCGAGATACAAGCTTGAATGTATCGCTCACCGGGTCGTCTGTAGACTCTCCGCCGTCCATCTGAAGTGTATAAAGAGAATCGAGACTCATCTGTGAATAAAACTCTAGCCCATTCTTCTTCGCCCCATTGTACGTGTTGACGGGCGTAGCGTAGTCTTGCTACGCGATGCTCTGTCTCAAGTTTGGGGCCATTTGCTGGTCTTAGAGGCTTCAGGTTAGCTTCAGCAAGTCTTCTTCTCACTGTACTCTCACTGATGTAGTCTGTTCGGGTCCGAAGAAGCTGTTGCTGAACCTCAACTGCATTAAGGTGTCGATTTCTTAACACAGTGGAAACAATAAAGCGATCTTCTCGGGTACTTGTGCACCTGGGTCTGCCATTACCTCGTCTCCTTAGATGGTTTCCAGTCTCTTCGTACCTTTGCTTTACTCGCTGAACCGTTCTTAAAGTTACACCCACCCTCCTTGCAGTACGACGCATACTGATGCCCACTTCGAGAAAAGCTAAGATTCTTGCACATTCTTCTGGTGAAAGAGGCATGATTAGTCAAATTTACTCTCTGAAGATACCTATGCTTTTCAATTACAATTGCTTTATCAGCAGCGAATGTGTCAAACACAAAAATCCTAAGTAAGACAACACCTTTCAACAGTTTAAAAAAAGTGTTTTTATTTATTCGTTTTTTTTAAAGTCAAGCATTATAAGTTCTTATAATGCATGAAGTTTTTATTGAATAAGATTAAATTTTCTTTTTAACCTTTTTTGTTTCAAAGGTCTAAGTTTTATAGTTTGGGAGAAATCGCAATTTTAAAACTGTACTACTTATTTTTGACGCCCAGTGTAGATTAGACCTTGGGAAAGGACATAGGCTACATTTTATCCCACAGCTGGGCACGATATAACCTGTAGACCACGCGGGCGGAGCCGCGGGCGGAAAGCTAGGCATAAAATATTAAAAAAATATTTCTAATTTATTTAAGTATAAGTAACACGTATTTCTCCTAGCTGTCACCTAACTTTGAATCATGTTTATGAATAATTTAGTTAGTCTTAAAATGTTAATCATAAAGTTAATTAACAATAAACTTTAAAATTAACATATAAACTTTATAATTAACATTTTAAGACTAACTAAATCTATACATATTATAAAGAGGAAAGATTTGATTGTTTGTTTGCATCGAATAGGCTCCGAAACTACTGGACCGATTTGAAAAATTCTTTCACCATTAGAATCCTACATTATCCAGGCTGGACATAGGGTACATGATTTTCCCAAATTCCCACGGGAACGAAGTCCCGCGCGGGAAGCTAGTTATTCATAAACATGATTCAAAGTACTTGTACTTTAGTTGTACTTACCTATTAACAAAATTAGTCTTTTTCATTATCTTAACACTATCAGGATTAACTTCTATAAATATCCTTAACGTCATAGCGGAGTCTAACAAATGTACGACCAAGTCTTTCAACATATTGAATGTAATATTGTCTGGGTGCTTGCTGTTTGACGGGCGACGAATTTCTGAGAAGCCTTTGAACGTTTCTGGCAAGTTTGGTGGCTCCGCGCTATCGTAGTCTTTGTTAACTTGTAGGATTATATACTTGAAAGCCTAAAACAAGTTGATCAAATTTTCATAACGCATATAATTAATGTGATGAGTGCTCTTGAAATCACCACCGAAATAGTCAATTTGTTAGTAAAATAAGGTAACTTAGGTAAATTAGCAACACTTTAGGATGATCTCCCCATGTTATGTCATATAGTCACTAGATTGGGGTGTTCTGCATAATATTATTCTACCCATGAAATTTTCCCTAAGGAATTCACATAACGTTTTAAAAAGAAATATCAACTTTTCATACAAAAGACAATTAATTATACAAGGTGTAAAGGACAGCTTAGCAAATACTTAAATAGTAGAATCTACCCTTAACTATCATCAGCTATAAGTAATTATTTTTTCCCGGAAAAGTCATTCGGATTCGGAGTTTTCATTATTTACCTACTTTGGCGCTACGCAACGTATCGTGAAACCACACCCCGCGCGCGATCCCCCCGCGCTGCGCTGCTATCAGAATGCGATGTACATTGCTGGTTTTCGTGTTTTACGTTGTTATGATCGTTTTTTATTGCAAAATGGAATGTATTTGATTAAATAATAAAAAATGTAAGCAGAAAATATTAAAAAACATGAAAAAAAATGAAAATTTTCCAGAGAAAATTCCACTGGAAAATCATTTAGAATGATTGTCTGAGTCCAGGGATTCAGTTTTTGCTAAGCTGTCTTTTACACCCTGTATGTATCATGAAGTGAAATGTTCAACCAATGTTCCTTGGGATAAGTTTTAATTTTATTAGGCTATGACATAGCCGCTATGTAATTAATATCGGAATTATTGTTCAATGAGTTCACAAGGGCAATATTAGGCTATAAAAACATTGCAATGTTATCCAGGCACCACATTCGGATCTTGTTTCGCCCCACAAAAAGACATCCTAAGGAAGTGTTAGACCGTGCGTACACACCGAACTGTTAGTCCGACCGACTGTCTTGGTGGCGGGCGGACTCTTGTCTGACTAACAACTTGGTGTTTTAATTTTAAATACTTAAAAAAAAAATACATTACACACCTCGTTAACAAAAGCAACGGCAGCTGCGGAATCTTCCATATATTGCGGCTGTATCCTAAACACCCACTTCACCAGCTGTGATACCAGCTCCTTGTTGTCCAGTCCGTACGCCAGACACAAGTCCCAGATAATCGGGATCGTGAATACGAAGTTATTGTATAATATGCCAGACATGTATTCTTCTGTCATCCATTCATACTGTAAGAAATCATTAACTTAAAATTGTTTGTCAACCATTTTATAGCTATTGGGACCTTCATACATTATGTCACACTCATAGGGAGGGAGAGAGATGGTTAATGTAAAATGTAACAGAAAAAGTAAGACAAAGATCAAATATTTCTATTTTCTTCTACTGACCAACTTCTAGTCTAGACTATTAGTTATTGCTTTCCTGATGCAAATGCAATGTTAGCACTAAAATTCTTACCTCACTTTCTCTATCAGTAGTTAGCCTAGTGAACACAATAAGCACATATCTCCGTATCTTGTTATACAGTTTCGCCACCTTCTTGTTCTCATGTGGAGGGACATAAGGAGGATTTGCCTCTTGGAGGAAAGACACTAGTGAGTCCATGCACTTTGGATGGTGGAGAACTGTGCTCCAAAACCTGGAATGTCGATATTTTTTTTATTTTGTATTATTGCTTGTCGTGTGATTTTAAAATAAATACTTTCAAAAATTATGCAGCTTATGAAAGTTTTTTTTATTTATTATTATGAGATGGGTTAACTCTTGACCCCAATCTTGACGAAGGTGAGGTCGACGACGGAGCGAGTTAACCCAGAAAACCCAAAAACCAAATTGGATTATTCCACATTAATAGAAGACTTGTTTAGGACTAACTTTCCTCACCTGACTTCGTTTTTTTGGAAAAGTAGCTTTATGTCATTCTATAGCCGTCAGATAAAAAAAAGACTTAAAAAAATCACATTAATCACTTTGATCAGTGACTTTATTTGGGCATGAAAGGAGGACAAACAAATAGTTTCGAATTTATATTATAAAGAAAACTCTAATATCTTTAATGTAAAGGTATGCTCTTAGCACATATTTGAATAAATAAATGTTGCTAATAGTATTTAAATACATACACATGATATTTCAAACTGAGCAGCCATTTCAGATCTTCGAGATAGACCTCCATGACAGCGAGCCAGTTGTCCACGGCACCGAGGACTGTGGATTGTCCCGATGGAGGTGCCTCGTATGGTATCATTTCTTTCTTTGATACCCAGTACGTGTCCTAAACAGTTTGTTGTTCAAATAAATAAGGTTACATAAGCATTGTTTTAACATAAATAAAATATGATGATTTTCTTTTTGGATTTTAAACTTCTAGAAGAAAGTTATAATTAAATAAGACTTACATTTTTAATGAACAGTTACAGGTATGTTAAGTAACCTATGATGGCTTCATTATTTTTACCAAGTAGATTACATTTTAAATTTTAGTTTATTATCATCATTCTTATTATTATCTTAACAGACATTAAACTTAATAAAACAATGTTGCTACATTATTACCTATTACATACTTTAGGCATGTTCATAGCAAATAACTTGTAAGGTTATTTGTATAAATTAATTCCGCCAACATGTAAATAATGCAACCTGAGGAGATGTAAGTGCGTGTGAAGGGGGATTTTCCCAGCAAGTCAGTACGGCTCATGGGCAGGGCCAACAGACTTGGTCACTGCTTATATTTGTACAGTGCCCTAATGTATTTTTGGGGCTACCTTTGGTCAGAGGAGGGTCATCTTAGCCTTTGAATATTCTTATGGATAATAACGTATATCGCCGGCTAAACTAAATATTGCACCAGATTGCATTTCTTACCAAGGCCTTGATTCGCTGTATAACGCCCGCATTGCTTACAGTCAATACCACGTTTTCAACAGGCAGCTTGTCAGGATTCTGTAATGATATTAGAAAATATATGGGTCTGAAATTATGAATAGTACAAATCTGAACCAATTTTAGATTCAAGTGTAAAATACGTACCGAAAATTCAACTTTTTTATCACTCATGGCGCTTTCATAAACCCTAAATATATTAAAAATGTAGTTCTCCGATTATTTATTAACAAAAATCACTAGCCTTCGAAGTTTCTTACACGATTAGAACATAAAAATTGCAGAAAATTGGAATTTGTCGACGACTCTTATTTTTTGGCCAAATTGACACTGTTTTTTTTACAGTTAATTAAAGCATTGGCAACACGGCCATCAGCTTAAAAGCAAACGCAAAACACATAAATAAATAAATAAGTACTCTTCTCAAGAATTTCAAGTTACCGGCAGTTTTTCAAGTTACCGGTGAGAAGCACTGCCGGCCGGGTATCGCAACGATCTGTGCTGCATAATTATTCTTAAAAAATTTGGTTAACATAAATTCGTTACACAAAGAGAATGTAATTCGTTACATTGACTTTGGCGTTATTGAAAGTATTGAAACGAACGCTCACTCACTTCTAACGTCATGTTAGATTCAAAAAAATGTTTTTATACAGATTGCCAAAGAATAATAAAATTGTGGTAATTTAATAGCAATGAATAAGGCTGGAAGTGACCCAAAAGTAAAAAAAACTTTACTTCGTAACTATGAACATAAGGTTAGGCCTTCAACAGCTCGACCAGTAGTAGTGCATGATGTAGAAAACAGTCCTACAGTTTGCGAAACTGGGTCTTCGGTTAAAGACAGCGGTCTAAACGAGCCAAGATTATGTTCCAGTGTAGCTTTAGCAAGTTATATGTCCGAGGTGAAAAAGTCCACTCGCTCTCAGCCATCGGCCGACGACTTAAACATTGATAAAGGACTCTTATGTGCGAAGGTAAGAATTGTGTGCACTGCTCATTCAGCCATGTTAAGTAGTACTCCCTTACAACTTACAACATGACTCACTGACCCGATGACCCCCAAATGCTAGTAACTAAAACAGAAAACCTTAAAAATTAAATTTCCACTTTCAATTTTTAACAATCTCTTTTGTAACAAGAACAAGTCAATCTTTCTTCATGGCTATACACTGTGTTCCTAAAGATATGCATTATTAATGCATAATTTTACTAAACATGTCTTACAAAGGAAGTACATAATAATGCTTAGGTTTGAAGTTATTTGTAATTTTATTTTATTTAGTTAAATTTGGCAAACAGTTAAAAACAAAGAAAACAATTTACCTACTCCTGGCAGAGGTTAAAAAAAGTAAATAAATATGTTGCCATGTGTTGGTACCTGTTTTATTTTTATTACTAGGTACATGACAGTTTCCCTGCCTATTAATTTTTTTTTTATATATCAATAAAAGCATCAAAAGTTTATATGGGCATGATTCATGCCAAAGTTTCATATCACTTATAATGCTATTTTGCCAGCTTGGGTAGAGTAATACACATTAGGTAATTTACATATAAGCGCTTACTTTATATGAAAATATAAAAAATTTAAAACATAAATATGTAATGTGTCTATAATGAAAAATTATTAATTCAAGGGTCTGAATAACAGGCCAAAGTAAGCATATCCTCAGGAACACTTCATCAGCCCATATACGTCCCCACTGCTGGGGCACGGGCCTCCCTCAATAATATGAGGGGTAAATGCCATACTCACCACGTTTGGCAGACGGGTTGGCGAGGGTTTTGATATAATTGCAGAGATTTCCTTCTCTACTCTGTGTGCAGATGAAATTGCTTGCATAGTTACCTTAGTCGCCTTGTACGACACCTTGGTAAGAAAGAGGGTGGTCCTATTCTACTCTGCCGGGGACTCAGGAAAACAGTGTATAGGAAATTTGTATTTCATAAAACATATTCATGTATTTCATTGATTGTTACTTTTCAGATGACCAAAAAACTGAACTTTCATTTTAACGACAAAATCTACAGAAATCTTATAGAACTGAATGCTTCAACAAGTTTAGAAGAAATGAGGAAATCTAAGAAAGATCGGAAAACAGGCAGCAGTACCAGCACATCAAAAAAAGATCTAGAACCAAATATCAAAGACTTCTGTGAAGACGAAAAAGAATCGGATACTCCTCCAAAAATTACTGTGGTCAGGCCTAAACTTCGACCTTTGAAAACTGTAGAAGATGGAAGCTTACACAAATTAGTTGCAAGTTTTGAAAGATTTTGACTCATACTCTAGGTCTAAAAATTAATAAAATTTTACTTAGTTTCAAAATTGTTATTTTTTATTATTACTCCTCATCATGACTGTTTTTCTTTAGTTCTCTTTACATTACTTATTAGAAAAAATAAATAATTAAAAAAATAAAAGTAATTAAGGCATGAATTGTTTGTACGTTTTAAATCGTCGCATTTTTAATAAGTTATCATCATTTATCCTATTTTGGTAATAATTGTTACAACAACTGGCAACAAACAATTGATAATGACGTCATGGAGAAGAATAAAAGTCGTGCGGCAAGTACAGCAACCTCCCACACCTCGCTCGCTCGACTCGAGCGGAACGCGCGCCGACTCGCTCGCTCTGAAAGAAAGAGAACCACAGTTCTCCCCTCTCTTCTTTCACCTGAAATTTGCCGATAATTTCCTTTCATTCAGTCAGTTTCCGACTTTTGAACATTGCGGTTGTGGGTTTCGCTTGTGGATAAAATTCCCAAGAATTTCTAAGAATTTGCTCAGATTAAAATAACTAAACGGTACAAATCGCTATGGCTGAAACGGAAATAATATCTAGTAGTGAGAATAATGACCAATTTTTCGAGGGTGTTGAAAAGCTGATCGAAATTTGGTTTACACCGGAGAAAAATGCAGACCTCAGGAAAATTACTCGGTGAGTCTTGAATGTTGATTTATACGCGTTTTGTCTTGAGAATCGATAAAATTAATGTTGTATAGGTTACCGGCGACTCTCAGAAATTCATAAACCAGTTTTTTGAGGTCAATATTTCGAAACTTGTTTCATAAAACCATTGTCGAAGTTTTGGCGTTACAAAAGCGAAGGTTATGTTCGGAGAAAGATAGTTTTATTGTAGTACCTTTATTTTTATGGTGTTGAATAGAAGGTTCTCGAGTCAGCTGATGGGTTGGCGTGCAGGTTGGACAGGCACGCGAGGTTGATCGCGGTTGGCCCGGGTATTGCTAGACCCACCAACCAGAGTGCCATATCTTCAACCTTGTCGCGCGAATTTTTAAACTCGAACTAAAGTATGACTACCTTTTAAGATTCTTTCTTGCAGAACTGGTTGTTGTTTCAAAAAGAACCTATTAAGTATTTTCTATTCCATTCTAATTTTATTTCTTCCTTCTGGGGAAAGTTTTTCCAGTAGACAAGAATACAACAGTTCCCAGTTTCCTGCAAACACATAAAATCCCATTATACCCTGTTGTGTTCTCCTAAATAATATTTTTCTTTGTTGTAGTGTTTGTAAATTCAGTAATTTAAAATCCTTTACTCACATTCCCATTTTTAGTTAAACAGAACTAACTTTTTATGGTTGTAATTGATCATTTTGAAAACAAGTTGAGACTTAGTTTCTTGGTCATTATTTATTTAGAAATAAGTAAGTACCTAGACTTCTTTGTGATAAAAGATAAAAACTTCATTTGCCAGTTGATGACAAGCCAAATAAAAATCAAACCATTAAAAATCAAACACTTATGTGGGTAATCAAGTCTACACAATTTCAAAATTAATTTCAAATATATCTATCCCATAAAGAGATCTCTTTAAGTCAATCTTAATAGATGGAAAGAAACTTGAAAATGTTGAAATGTTTATTTCTAAAGTTCTGAATATTTTTAAACATTTTCCACACTGAGAATGATTGATGATAATATGAAATGATCATAATAGTGTGAAACTAGGCATGTAAATACTATAGTTGAAATGCATGCCAAATAAAATATAGGCAGCAAATAGGTAACTAGTATTCAAATCGTCACTCACAGACATGTATATTATAGTTGTATGTATAGTATACATATCTGTGCTATTAATTTTATCTAAATTTACCAGATTAGATTTCTTAAAATTGCTTCTCCCTTAAAATGAAACACTTCATTAGACTAGGTACTAATACGTAGTAAGATATTTCCAAAAGTTTGACGAAGACTTATTTGCAGCAAACAATGGGAGAACGTGCTCAAGATCGTCCGCTGCGAAATTATCTCTTTCACACAGAGCGAGCAAGTTGACGCATACGTACTTAGGTAAGTCATTAGTTACCCTACTTATTAAAGAATTTCTTTTCAGGCTATGAAAATAATAATGCCTAACTGCTGTTTCTGTTGTGATAAGAAACCGTTAACTGTATGTTTTTAGCACTTACATTTTGTGATGTACCTATTCAGTTTAAAATAATAAAATGGCCGATTTAGTGGACATTATTACTAAGTCCTTATCTAAGTAATCCCTGAGGAAAACTATTCTTTGGGAAATCCAGGATAAACTTTGGTTTATTCCACTATGAATTTCCACATGGATTTTTTTTTTTTCCTAATTAACTAACTACCTGCTGTAACTATGAATTTTTTGTTTAGATGTAAAATGTCAAATTTGCACAATATCTAAATCACAAACTGTCCAACTTTTCACAGACTACATCTTTCCTGAATGGATAATTGACCTATTAAACCTTTACTTTATCATTTATCAATCACACTTTAGTAATTCCATCTTGCATTGTTTATAAGGAAAACACATCTAGTACAGGAAAATGAAGTAGGTATGTAGTAAAAATTACAAGAACTTGCATGGAAAACTGTTCTTTCGGAAAAAACTACTTTTAAGTTTAGTGAATGAAGACAATTTTTTCCTGTATATTTTTTTTTCTTGAAGTGCTTATTTTATTTTATAGCAATAAACATGATTTATTACAAACTCTTTCATATAAATCGCAATACTTTTTATTATTATTGTTTACTAGCTACTTTCTTTTATAACTAGGTAGCATCCCGACCGGGATTTCGTTCCCGTGGGAATTTCGGAAATGAACAGTACACATAAATCTTCCTCTTGAATCACTCCGTCCATTGGTGAAAACCTTATGAAAATCCGTTTACTATTTTTTGACTTTATCGCGTTAGGACAGACAGACGCGGCGCGGCGGGTACTTTGTTTTAAAATATTATCCTTCATATTATAAACGCGAAAGTTTATAGGTATGTAGGTATGGATGGATGTTTGTTACTCTTTTACACAAAAACTACTGAATGGAGTTTAATGAAACTTTGCCATAATATAGCTTAATATATGTCAGAATAACACATAGGCTCCATAATTTTGCAAAAAATCCCACGGGGACGAAGTCCCGCGCGAAAAGCTAGTATCTTATAGTTATCATTATTATCCCTAATAAACAACAAACAATTTTATTTTACGTTTGCTTCGCGCTTCGCTATAAATCACTGAAAACATCGGCCCTCTTTATTTTCAACCGACTTCAAAAAAGGAGGAGGTTCTCAGTTCGACGGTATGTATTTTTTTTTTTTTTTTTTTGTATATTTGTTACGCGATTACTCCGGCAACTGTTGTCCGATTTTCAAAATTCTTTATTTGTTCGAAAGAGTATACTCCTGAAGAGGTCCCATATAAATTTTATCGAAAATGATTAAGCGCTTTTAAAAAAAATCAACAAAAACAAAATATACTACAAACTAGAACATCATCTAAATAAATGAATTACATTTCTGTTTGTAGTTATTTGCTAATAGGCATTGTAGTCCGCAAAAAACTAGATATCTACTTTGTGCGAACTGTTGTTGGGATTGAAGTCGGTGACTCATACGTTTTTAACGTGGAAAATTATTCAGAAGAATGTTCTAGATTATGTAGATCATACAAATGTAACCCTGAATCCGGGTTGGCCAATTTATCTATCAAGCAGACTAAAAATACTCGTAGGAAATTGTCGCCACAATCGAGTTATAAGCGATATAATTTAGTTAGGAGGTAGGGGCTTCACGAAACTAACTGCCTGAATCATTTATAAATAAAACCGTGTGCTGGACGTTTTGCTCACATTAGTCATTTTGTTACTTTCGTACTCTTATTTATTCTGTGCTTTAGTATTTCCCAAAACTTGTAAAAAACATTATTATTAGTTCGCAATTTTTACTGTGAAAGTTTGGCCGGCCTGTATTGCTCTATCTAGGTACTATCAGATATAGACTATCTCAAAACGGCCAAATGTAAAAGTGAAAATAACATCGCGAAACGCTTATTTTTCAATATACCAATTACTAATAAAAACCACTAATTGCTTCAAATGACAATTTCTCTTACCGACAACTTGGTGGAAATTCTCAAAACGTAATATGCTCTAAAAGTCAACTTCTTAAATTGCAAAATTTTCCAAAAGGTAATTTTCTAAAATAGGAGCATCCCTATGGACTGCATACGCGTAACATAGTATACGTATTATATTACATCCAATGCAAGCAAGATGATATATCGAGGATCCGACTAACAAGTAATTGGCTGATGACCATATTGACTGTTAGTACTTCTGGAAGGTCGTTGCTTTGATTTATTGGGAAACTTTGACAAAGTAAAACAGTTTATTGCACATCATGACAAAATTATGCAAAACAAGACATTGGTTTGTGTTAGGAAAAACAGGATTTTGAGGCTGCAAGTAAAGTATATTAAGGATAAACAATGTACGAGTGCAAGAGAAAAAACTTGAGATTTCCCGACCAAGCATGCGGATAAAGTTTCTTGAATATTTCACGCAAAATATTTATAACGTATTGAAGAAAATTTACAGCTTATTCATTAGATAATCCTTTATTAACTATATTATGTTATGATAATGATAAAATAATAATAATAATCATCTTAAAAATAAATAAATTAACGCTATACAATACACTCTAAGGTTTTTCCTTGTGTCGGGACTCCCTTGGAAAGGTTAAGAAATCATTATTAGGAAGATGAAAATATTTTTTAGAAGTTTCCACGGTAACGAAGTTGGACGGAAAGTAAATATCGTACAAAATTGTATATTCAGATCTAAGATGTGTGAATTAGAAGAACTACAATGATTGTTAAACAATAACATAAGTGTTTTGTCTGGGTTGTTAAACTGCGAAAAATTCGCAAGAGATTGTTATTATTTTAACAAGTTACCGAGATTCGAATCTAAACATAGACGTTATTTTAAACACTATGTTGTTATTATTATTTTGGGCAGTAAAATATTTCTGTAATCCTTATGCTAGCGGAACTTTTAGGAAAAGAACGTCGTTTAGAAAAATATCCATCCATCCATTCACTCACGCCTGTAATACCTGTCGGTGTCGGGGTAGGCGGAGTATCATGTTGTTTTAGTAGCATTTTACCCTAGATTTGACAAATTAGTTATTTGATGAAAAATGTGTATGTATAATAATTTTATATTAGCCTTTTGCTAGAATAACTTACAGAAACTTGAACTTGAAAGTAGCTGACGTAACTACCACGTATCCAACATGCCCATTTAAATAGCTCATATGGTCCAAAACCTCTGGATCACTTATGTAGTTATCTTTACTTGGCTTGACTTGGCGGGGCTATCGTGTATAGTAAACTACGCGCGCGCGCCGTTGGTTGCTATGCGAATAGCTTGGTCAATGACAAGACCACGATAAAGCGAGGTTTTCGATTTTTTACAAAGATTGCCTATCCTAAGCTCCTGCACTAGTTATCCTACACTGCCGAAAGCGACTATTTTCTTGTTCAAGAAAAGGACCTACATAATGTTTTCTGAAAAATACTATCAAAGAAACAACATATCGCTACTCGATTCTAGTTTCAAAGGTTCCATTCGATAAAATAACTTATCGAGCAACCTTTCGTCTTAATGCATTGAGGGGAACTCGAAAGGCAGTTGCGGGCAGAAAAGGAAAGTTTCATTAACTTAGGTCCGTATTCCAGACTCAGACTCTGATCTATATACATACTTAAGTAGCAGTCGTCTTTGTCATTTTTTTAGTAAGAGTAAGAGGACAATAATACTTAAGTTTAGATCAAGACTTGAGTCTCCTTCTGTAACACGGACCTAAGTTTGAGTATTTCGACGTTACATTGAAGATTCGCTGTCCATGTTTTAAATTTCCGAAGTGAGGCTAGAAAAACACAGCTGCCAAAACAAATATTTCCTAAGAAACATCTGATTGGGTATATTTAGCAGATTGTGACGTAAGCAGCAGTTGCTTTGGCGTGTCGTTGAGTTTTTTACGCAGAGTTCTGACGATATCGGCGACGACATATTAAAGATTTGTTGGCGAAATTTTGATACATCCATCTGACCTTGAGAGTTTTGAGACTGAAAAAACAAAGTTTTTTCAAGGTTTTTCGGGAAATTAATATGAAGAAAAAACATAATTTGTATACTTACGGTAAATTTTAATTGGTTAACAGTTTGAGTGCCGATCACGCGCGGGCGCGGGACGCGGGGTCCAGGGTAGGTGCCGGTCCCGCGCCCGCGCGTGAAAGCGGCAACGTATTTGTACCGAGTCAGTGTGCGGCCGGCATCGAGCGCAGGACGTCGTTTGTGAGTAGGCATCACGCGCAACGCTTCAAAGTATAGAAAAATCATCGCGGTTTCGTGTTTCTATAAATATTAAGCGATTTTTAGTGCAGCAAAATGGACAGTAACGAAGGTCCATCAAGATCTAAACGTAGGAAAAGAGTTGTGAATTATACCGATAATTTTGATGAAGAATTGTTATTTGGAGATGTGGAAAGCGATGATGAATTCTGCCCAAGCTCTGATGATGAAGAATCTTTAGATGAGGAGGATGAAAGCGAAGAATTGCCACTCCGCACTTCCATCCCTCTCGTCGATATTTATCAAGCGAAAGCACTGCCGTCATTGGGCGTTTCCCCATTGGACGGCACGGCGGCTGGCGCCGGCAACGGTGAGAGTGACAGAGCTATACTAGGAAAAGAGACAGACTACCGATTTCTAGCTTCCTAGTATAGCTCTGTCACTCTCGCCGTTGCCGGCGCCGGCCGCCGTGCCGTCCAGTGGGGAAACACCCATTGCTACAAGACCAAGCAGCGACGTAAAGATTCATATTGGCATTGTTTGTCTTGCCCTGACAAACCAGGACTTTGTGTTGAGTGTTTCCATGAGTATCACACGCAACAGTAAAGTTTTATAAAAAAAAAAAATATTGAATTGAAATTGTTGATTTTTGCCAAAGATGTGTATTCCTAATTAGTAGAAAAAGTACAAAATATATTGGTGTTATGATTCTACGCTATAATAAACGATTAATAACTCAAAAAACATCGTCACGCGTATATGCGTGAACGGCATCGAGAATGAAATTTTCAAGTGCGGTGCCGGTCACGCGCCGACGCGTGAAAATTTTTTTTCTTCCATTTTCCCATTATTTTGAAATTAATTAACCCAAAGTAACATAATATATCATATTTTAAAATATTACAATAAAATTTTTATTTACACAATTTCGGTTCCCCACGAACCCCCCCACCCCAGCCATCGGCAGTCAAGCTGTTAAGAAGAGTAGTGTCGGTCGACTGTTTATGTTTCAATTCTCGGTTGGAGCTAACATTTGTGTAAAAAGCAGAAATGTAGGAAAGGCAATGGGTTCATTTTTATGTCTTTTACTACTGGTCCACAGATTATTCGGACTTTCAGAGAAAAAGCTGGCTAACCAGCGCTTGAGAAGTCAATTTCCTAGTGTTGCATTAAATTTAAAATAGCTTACAGCATGTGTTCATAACACGTGCATTCTAATTAAATTCAGCAGTAAATAAATCGAAACTACATCCCAACTCAACCTCTTTTAGTACGAAATTTTGATGAAACTTCGCAGTAAAGTAGAACATGAATGCTATTTACATTTTCTTAACACTTCTGAGAAAATGTAGCAAACTGATAATAGCATCTGCCTGCCTGCGTAATTGTAATCTTAATTTATAATCAGGCTTCCATATTCTCGTTGCATACTAGTTCTTATGGTAACAATCGAGAGTCCACGTATTTGGTCACTATATTCTGTATCTGCTGCATACTCTTACCATACTCTTTCCTAATAAGTATGTAAAAGTTTAAGAGTTCAAACAACCAGTCATAAAACAAAGAAAATATACACATAGTGATATGATAACAAATCATTATCCATTATTCCATTATTATTACATAAAACAAAGCTATCTCTCTTCTCGTTTGATCAGACATATGAAGTACAAAGTCCAAAAATATACATAATGATAACAAATGATGACAATGTAACTCTACTATATAAGCACTTTAACTCTACTATGTAACTCCTTTTAATGTCGAAAAATTTACTTCAAACATTAGGATATAGGTAAAAATGAAAATATCGTGCGATTAACAGTACATTAATTGCTATCAATTAGCTATCAGTTCATTACAAAGTTATGTAAGCCCAGGGTTCACGACCGATACGAAAAGGTCGCACGCTAAGACTCTGACATCACAGTTACATCATGATGTGATGGTTGAAGTCCTCGTCACAATCTTCATACCAGTTGGTAAAATCCCTCTGTTGGAAAAGGCTCTTTTTAACTATAATTGACAACGCTTAAAACGTTCAAACCAACCGAATTCAATTTCGACAAATATCGTATGGCCACTCGTGAAATTCTTATCGACCTTATCGTTGAGGAGTGCAACTATTTACAGTGTTCACAATATTTTAACTAGTAGACCATTGAAGCAGTTAGATCCAGTTGCAGAAAAGTCCTTTAAAGTTAATGCTTCTTTAAACATCATACTGTCACTTCCCGTCTAGTTGACGTAAACAAGAACGGTATTACATTTAAAGAAGCTTTAACTTTAATGAAGTTTCTGCAATTGAGTCTTATATACAAAGGAGAAAAAGAGGAAACATTAAATCATTATTCTTTCACATTATAGTTAGCTATGTTATGATTACACCGTATGAGTTATATTTACAGTGCTATAAATTAATCCGTAGTTTAATTGATGTCATCGTCAAGTGGCATAATGTTGTAACTCGTAATCTGATAATTGTTTGATAAGCTTCTTTCGTTGAGTTGCGGTATATTGCATTTACTACATTTTTACTTGCTACCAGATTTTACAATTGAGGCTAATTAATTTTTTTTGTTAATACAATATCTCATTCATTCGATATTTTTTGCGTTAACTATATTTTCTAGTAATGCAAGCAAGCGCGACAAACTACACATGGTTTATGCTCTATTAGCCCTTATTTGCGTTTCTGTAAAAGCAAGTTTTTAGGGTTCCGTACCGAAAGTGTAAAAACGGGACCCTATTACTAAGGCTTCGCTGTCCGTCCGTCCGTCCGTCCGTCCGTCCGTCCGTCCGTCCGTTCGTCCGTCTGTCTGTCGCCAGTCTGTGTCTCATGAACCGTGCTATAAATAAGATAGAGAGTTGAAATTTTCACAGATGTATTTATATTGACCCTATAACAACAAATACTAAAAACCAGAATAAAATAAATATTTAAAGGGGCTCTCATACAAGAAAAGTGATTTTTTTGCCGTTTTTATAGATAAGTCTGTCCGAGGCTGTATCTCATGAACTGTGATAGTTAGACAGTTTAAATTTTCACAGATGATGTATTTCTATTGCCGCTATGATAACAAATACTAAACAAAATAATAAAATAAATATTTAAGGGGGCTCCCATACAACAAACGTGATTTTTTTGACGTTTTTATAGAGATAATGGTACGGAAGCGGAACCCTTCGTGCGCGAGTCCGATCGCACTAGGCTGGTTTTTTATTCTTGCTCTGGTAGTCAATGACTGTCTTTGTTTCTATTCCAATCCAAGGTATTCACGCACGATACAAGAGAAACCTAAGTATGGGCCTTTGACTGTGTAAAGTTAATTGTAGATCTATTGAGTCTATGCCAGGGGATTAAAGGCCATTCAAGGCGAAACTGTAGTAGGGACTCGATTTTGAATAGCTCTTAGAAAAAAAGACTTCTCTATCGTTTTATTTCATCACAGGGGTTTTATTATTAAAATAAAGTGGTTACACCTGCAGGAAAACTCTAGGTACCAATTACTAAGTCGTGTATGAAACGTAATAATCTATACCCACTAGGAAAATTGTGGTCAACATCTTATTTTCCTTTGTTGAAAATTATGTGACGTAAATTACGCCTGTTTGAGGGGTTACCTTACCATGGACGTATTTGTTTTTTATTTTACCTTCAGTTTAACCGTTTTGTACAGAAGCAATTTATATGACTTAAAGAGCGCTAGTCTATTAATCAGAATTCAGAACACTACCCCGCCGCATGCACAGATCATTGGCATTGATGGCCGTCATTTAAGTAGATTGAATCAGTAGATTGACACGCTACTTACACGACTATCCGCTAGATTGAACCGGGTTACGTCTCAACAATTTTGACCAGAGGCCATTTTTTGTGGTAAAACCGTTCTTATCAGCACAAGTGCTTGCTTGTAGTAAACTGATGTACTCGCCTATACTAACGAATCAGTCCCTGTTTACACAAGAGTTCCAAAAAGTGCAAACTTAAACTGAAAATATTAGTTATAATAGTAAAAATAACAGTCTAGAAATGTTGTTATATTATCTTTTGAACTTTTAGTTAGACTAACCACTGGCTTTTAACGGACTTTAGACGAATTGAGACTAGCCAATTTAATAATCTAGACGTTTTTGTACTCCAAATGTTAACCGAATCGTTAACATTTGGAGTGCGAAAATGTTTCTGCTGGACAGACACTGTCCTCCCTTTGAGATAATTGTCACAATACGGTTACGCTTCGCAGACGAGTTGGCGGTTTTAAACTTACGTCACAACTTCGCTTCAGAAATCAATGTCAAACCGCGTATCGAACAGCCTGAATTTGCAAAGAATTTTTTATTATTATTAAGAATTGATTTGCCCTTGACCACAATCTATCTCAGTTAAAGATGTGGTATCGATATTTTTCAAATAGATTTTTTGGTTGAACATAAAAACAAAATTACATAGTAAACACGTTTTTATGTCATCAAATAAATTATGTAATGATCAATGTCTAAATTATAGAAATACTCACGAATTGGACAATAAAAAATATGAAGAGCAGGTACAATGAACCTTTAAAAACAGCGCGCGCGTTTTTTTTTTCAAAAATAGAACAAGGTCACTTACGACGGCTTCAAATTAATGTATGGCAGTTTGTTTGGAATGCTTAAATGAGTTCGGTATTTAAACGGGTTGAGCTTCGTGACGTCACGAATGTCTACGGCATAGATTTTCAAAGCTCGAGGAACTATTTAGAAACAAACCTCATATAAATTGAAGTCGCGTCGATCTCATCATACTATCATCATATCATATAGTACAGTATGAAGTCGGCTATAAGGACCACCGCCGCGTCTACCTGTCCGTCTGAACGCGATAATCTCAAAAACTACTGAACGGATTTTCATACGATTTTCACCAACAATGGAAGGACTGATTCAAGAGGAAGGTCAATGTGTGTTATTTTTTCCCAAAATTCCCATGGGAAACGAAGTCCTGCTCAAAAAAATAGATTGAGTTAAAGAAAAGGTAAATCCTATGGAATAAATTCTTTTTTTGACTTCGAATTTCTGTTTCGCCCGTTACGTCCGAACTACGCACGCAACTGAATTAGATTTTTTTGCTGTTTTTATTATCATATAAGAAATTAGCGTTGTTTTAATAATTTGTCACATTATAAACTAGAGGTTCCCAAACTTTTTTTTCTCATAGACCACTTTCAAAATTTTGCTGGTTCCGGTGGACCCCCTGCAGATATATTTCTAACATATTCTCAAAACTCGACAAAAATATGAATATTGAATACTAGATCTGACTATAGAAATTTGCGTTGCGGCTGAGTTCCAACCACGAATTAACAATTTTCGAAAAAAAAAAGCGAGGATTGACTGATTAATTAATTAATTGACTCTGCTGAGAGTGGGATGTCTAAAAAGTAAAGTTGGCCATTAAAAAAAGTGATTCCATCTTTACTTTACTTTTTTGGCACAAGGAACCAATCAATTTTCACTTATTTTATTTAGAAGTTAAGCCATCATTTTAGTTCTTCACTATCGAAACCAGATACATTTTCGTGGACCCTTACGAATCGTGAACCCCTATTTTTTGTCACGCCAACGTAGACCCCCGGCGAGTCGCCCGTGGACCCCTGGGGGTCCACCTGGACCACTTTGGGAATCAATGGTATAATATAGTGATTACCAATTTCGGGTAACTTTTATATTAAATAAATAAAGCAAACCTTAAAGAAATCGGATCGACTGCGTATTGTGTAACTATTAGGCGTTACATTTCATCACATTATTTCGTGTGCTACTGATAAGCTGAAAGCGTTTCAACATACTGTGTCTTTTTATATTTTATGCTACACCACTTGATGCTATGCTTACCTTGTTATTTAATTGGGCGAAGCTATAGTTTTTTAAAATATGTCCGTAAAACTAGACAATTTACTCCAAGGATTCAATTCAATACTCTGAAATGATTCCACGTGATTTAGACAATGTTTGAGTATTTTAATCAAAGTTAAAATATAGAATGGCGGAGTCGCCAAAAGCGATCTGTAGTACGTCAGAGCCACATCCGTTGATCAGCAGGGTGAACCGCTAGCAGGTGAGAATGACCATTTTAGAGCATTAAGATGTTATGACTCCACCCATACACTCCAAGAATAAACTTAATGATTCTTTTTATGTTTTGATATTTACTTTAAGGTTTTTCAATTTAGTGAGCTAATTCACATTTTATGTAATAAATTTTTCCCATTAGTTTTTTTCATCCAATGCGTAAAATTCTTACGCCATATCCCAATTATTTGCACTCTGCAATTATTTGCATTCTTACGCCATATCTAATAATGCATAGTCACCATCTTGAGTTGACTGCAGTCAACCAAATGCAACCAATATTTCAAAAATGGCGCTATTGTTGCTTAGAAAGTAGGGCAACGAGATGAAGTCTAGAATAGTCTATTCTATAGGTACCTACTCGTAAACGTTATACGTAGAACGGTGTCGTGAGCTTTTATCGATCGTGAAGCGTAAAATGAAACGTAGTTTCCTGACGCTCTCGCGAGATTTTCAACCCTATTTGTGTACAGGCGACAGTACGTCAGATTGTGTCGTCTGTATTGCTAAATCATTCTTATTTCGACAAAATAAAACACATTAGTTTAACTGTATTGTATAGTATACATTATGCAGATGAAACAATAAACATCAGTTTTCTTATTTTTCACTTAATTGACACTGTTCAGTTTACTTAATATTGGAGTGACTAAGTGGGTATAACTAAAAGCTTTCAATGTTGCTAAATTCAATAGTCTAGTAAATAGTCATTTATGCTTGTTTATGACTATTAAAAGGCTCTTTAAAAAATCTGTATGTCATATAAAGTTATAACTCGATGTTCATTATTTTTATCTACCTGAATCCCATATTTTGTATACGGGTTTCGCCGTAGTTTTTTCTCTGCGTCGTCTTCGGCGCAAAGATGTCTAAAATCAATTCATCTGTGGAGAGGCTTGACGGCTGAGTGTCCTTGACCTTCCTAATTCGCTTTTTACATTACCCGCGATCCACGTGTATCCTATATCTTCTGATGTGTTGACTAATGCTACAAAAACAGTATACATATGTAAAATTAAAGTTTGCTTTCGGCTTTACAATCAGCAAGTTTTTTGTACAATGACGCGCCCGCCCACCATTTTTAAACGGACGAACTATGCAAATAGCACTTTGTATATGATTATTTACATAGCTTACTACAAATACGATACAGTAAGGATAATTTTTTTTATTATCAGCCTTACTTCCGAAATTTCCTTGAAAAGTATTTACTACAATCTAGAGCAGCTCAGACCTGACCTGACGCATCTGTGATTTTACCTCATACGCATACGAAGTAAGAACAGTACTAAGTCCAAAAAGTGTAAAGCTTGATGTGTTATTAAGTGTCCTTTTTTATATCCACATCACAATTATATAATTAATGTATGTGATTCGTCCTTGCGAAGTCCCTATCATCGATTGGCCTGGTCTAAAAGCGGAACGTGGATCGGGTAGGCGTGCCTATTTTTGGCACGGTCAGACTCCCGAAGGAGATTATGCGTCTGTCACACTTCGCCTAACGGCAGCCAGACGGGTTTTGGGAGGTTTACCTTATTGTAGAGTGGATTTTTTTATGATATTTGTAGATTTACCTAATTGAAACTTTTAGCAGACTCATTATTTCATTATTGTCGCTCAATAGTCTTGTTTACCTAGATAGTTGAAGTACTCAATTTACTTTTATCATTTACTAACTGAAAAGTAGTTTATGTAACTAGGCTTACTTTTTATTGCTATTGTATTATTTGGATTTTCATAGTTTGCAATAATGAGTAATAAGGGGCTAAAGGTTATAACTGTTATAAGTGATAACTTGTAATTGGAAACTGATACTCAAATTGCCAGTCACCATTCGCCGAAGGGTTTTTAAAGTGTCACTGGACACTTACGGAAGTTGACAAGAGAATGATGTTTTATCACGCCATATATCCTGCATTTGTTACATACATCTCGTTAAACAAACGGACTGACTATTAGCTTATATGTTGTCAGCTAACAGACATGTGCGATCTGTTAGCCGACAATACATATCTATACTTATATTATAAAGAGGAAAGATTTGATTGTTTGTTTGTTTGCATTGAATAGGCTCCGAAACTATTGGACCCATTTGAAAAATTCTTTCACCATTAGAAAGCTACATTATCCCCAATAGACATAGGCTATATAATTTTCCCGAATTCCCACGAGAACGAAGTCCCGGGAGGAATGCTAGTAATACATAATACGATTTGAGTTTCCTGTATGACCACAAAACTCACAAATATTACAGAACTATATTTTTCAAAAGAATCTTAAGGATCATGTATGAATTTAAGTCAAATAAAGGAAACATGTACTACTGTCACAATTTTCATACATTTTTCTGCGCAAATTTTAGTGGCAATTATTCAACCATGTCTATCTTTAAAAGGTTATTTGTAAAAGCCTATCATTATGGTTGATGGAACTCAGTACCTGTCGATTAAGAGCCACCCGCAAAAATTCACACCACCAACGTTTTTCGCCGCATGGAGTGGAATATAAAGTAGCACTCGTAAAAGGGTGGGTGGTGGGGGATACTCAGAGGGTAAGGTCAAGGTGGTGGCCATCGCGCATGCGCTGTGCACATGCACCTACTTGTCGCTCAGTAACAGTAGAACGTGACCAAGCACACATTTATAACTGTTTATATGCTACGGAAGTGAGAAATAACGCGCACTCAGGCTTATGTTTCCTGTTGGGGTGGATATAACTACTTTCACACGTCTATCTGTATCTTCTGTAATAATGGGTTTGCTGGAAGACATTTCTAAATAGAAATAAGCTAAACATATTTTTTCGTCTCTCTTATTGTTGTATCTGTTTTATTTTCATGTGTGCAATAAATTGTTGCAATAATAAATAAATGAGGTTGGATAGTTCAGCTGTAATTTTCAAGAAAGTCTAGATTAGCTGGGCTAGATTTTGGGTGAAATAGAAACACTTTTTATATTCATAATTTGTAAACTAATTATAAATAAATGAACTGAATTGTTGAATTGCAGGTGCCAGCCATAATAGAAAAATATTTAACTCCTATGACGCCAGAGACTCTTCATTGGTCACTAAAAAAAATTATAGAAAAAATTGGCGACTTTTATAGTCTTAAGTAGGGTTACCTACCTATTTTTAAAAACTGGACATTCAAACAAGCCTGTAAATTTTGACAATTGAAAATTAAAATAAATACAAGATACAACAATACAAGAGTTCAGTTTTCAGAGCAAAAATATAAAGTACTTCAAGCCATTTCTTTAATATCCTATACCTAGCACAACAATGAATAGTTTGTAATATAAATTGTAAAAGTCACACTATGGACTCGTTCCGACATAAAATTTTAAATTAACCAGAGTGGGGATAAATAATAAAAGGGCACGGTTGCTAGTGGTGGATGAAATTCGGTCTGTTTCCCATATAAATGTACTTTTGTCATTTTGCTATTTGGACATAGCCACTTAGACATTTTTAATCTTTGGTCATTTTTCCACTTGGACATTTTAACCTTTTGTCATTATGCATTACTGACATACTGCGCCTAAACAGCGCCGGGGCGCGGCGTTTCTAATATTTCAGAACAATTATTATTGAAGGTAATGACAACCCTAATTTTAAGTCGTTGGCAAATTCTCTCAAGGTTATTTCTTGTTGCTATTTGCTATTGCTTTAGAACATTGTTTGACGAGGCTAAATATAAAAATACTAGTTTTGTACAGCAATAGGAAATAGGAATACAAGTACAGACAGTCGTACGTCAGGTTATTTTTAATTTAGTATTTTTAAAACTTACCGCGTGGGGATGTTCACAAATAGTCTTTGGGAATGAAAAATGTTTAACTAAGCACATTACTTTGTGCGTGTAGGTTAGTAAGGGAATGAGTTTCGCCGCTTGACTTGAAGGCACGATAGCTCAGTTGGTTAGAGCACCAGAGAGTTTTCAAATCGCCTGATAGCCCCCGATTTGGTTTTACGACTGTAGTCAATTAGTTAATCGACATCAGCCGGGACCGACAGTTTAACGTGCCCTACGAAGCTCGCTCGTGATAAATTGACACTTTGGTTACCCAAGTTCTCTGCCTCTGTGTGCGTTCTTTAACCTCACTGATCGGCTGAGATCAGCGAGCGATACTGGGCTGCGAGCGCTTCAATTTCATTAGTGAAATTGTAGTATTACGGTTTTTAAAATTTACAGTGACAAATAGATTACAAGTCAGTCTCTTAAGGCGACTACAGCACCTAAATTACGATTTTACGATGCGTAGATAAGCATGACGCGCTGCATTAAATCGAAGAAAAAAAATACTACGGTAATATTCAGGACATAAACTAGATAAGTAGTTTGCTGAAAACATGATTCAGCACTTTTGGTTCGATAGAAAAAGCTCACAAAGTCACCTCTAAATACCAATACTATGTATCTTTTAAGCTGTAAAAAACGATAGTAAAATGTACACAGGAACTTGAATTTGCTATCAAAATGTTCGTGATTGAACACTCTCGATAAGTAGTTAACGCATTTTTCGATTTAAGCTGTTACCTCTCCATAAATCTCATTTTTCTAACTTTCGAACATGTTTTTACGCACGCACGCTTTCATAGTCCGTAAAGTTCGTGTATCGACACTGTTCGCACTGCCGGCCCAGGCCTGTTGAGAGACGGAGATGGCACTATTCCTATTTGCGCTGCCTTTATCGGGTGCTGTAGTCGCCTGGTAAAACATCTTCGTCAGCCGTCAATCTAACCACCCCCAACCACTAGGCTGCATTCGGGCGGGTATCGATCGAGCCTCTGCCTTGCAGCGTCCGCTGTGACGCAGTTACCTACCCGCTCGCACGCCTTGTTACACGCCCTACCTACCCTTACACAACTTTCGATTAAACTTCTTTATTTTTAACTGGATTTGTTTACCGACTTCAAAAAAGGAGGAGGTTCTATGTTCGACTGTATGTATTTTTTATTTTTTTTATGTATGTTCACCGATTTCTTCACCATTTATGTACCTTCATTTATGGACCGATTTTCTCACCTACTTTCAATTATTTACGCTAAAAATGCGATGAAAAGGGCTATGCTCGGAGTTTCTCTGCGCGATCGAATCAGAAATTAAGAAATAGCCCGACATAGCCCGAAGAATTGCTAACCTTAAGTGGCAGTGGGCGGGCACATTGCTCGTAGGACTGGTGGCCGCTGGGGCAGAAAAGTCCTCGAATGGCGACCACGTACCGAAAGGCGCAGCGTAGGAAGGCCTCCCACAAGGTGGACCGACGATCTGGTAAAGATTGCGGTTTGCCGCTGGCGCAGGACCGATCGAGGTGGAGATCCCTGGGGGAGGCCTATGTCCAGCAGTGGACGTCTTGAGGCTGACATGATGATGATGATGATTACACTAAACTTTATGATTGCTAGCTTTGAAACCTTATATTAGGTTATTTTAAATTAGCTAGCGAAAATTGAAGATGTGAAATCAGCCTACGAAACTAAGGTCAAAACAAGTTTCTGACATAAATGTTTCCAAAATCAAACCCGGAACCATATAAGTGACAGCACCACTTAACCAAAGTTGCAGTCGTAACAATGATAATTATTTTTTATTCAAGTGTCAATTTCATGAGGAGTTGATATGATCACTTATTTAATGCGTATTTAATAAACTTTACAGTAAATTTAAAATATTATTCAACTGAATCGTAAACAACCTTCATTCTTTTTTTTTTTTTGTAAGTTTCAATTTCAATGTCTTTATTGTTATTCTTACGCAAGAACTTTTTCATTGTGCCTAATATTTTCAATAATGCTTTGTTAAGGTATTATTTCATATTTCGTAACTGTATATCAAACCTGATTGGGATAGAGTCTAAAGAATAAATTATTAAATTACTGGCTTCCCCACCCGGGACTTCCTTTTGGGAATAATTTATACACATAAACTTTCCTCTTGATTCACTCCATTTGTGAAAACCGTATGAAAATCCGTTCTGTAGTTATTGAGTTTATCGTCTTCAGACAGACGGACAGGCACGGTGGGGGACTTTGTTTTATTCATATACAGGACTTCATGTATATAGGTTTCATGGACTGATTAACCACCCGAGAGGTTGAAAGAGAGATACCTAAAGCCCTTTATGTAACTCTCTTTCAACCTCTCGGGTGGTTAATCAGTCCATGAAACTGAACAACTTTCCCCAAGGAACAAAGGTCAAAATACGAAAAAAAAATTTTGAGTTCCCATACAAACTTTATCAGCATATATCGCATTTTGTATGGGAGATCATTTTTTTTTTTCGTATTTTGACCTATGTTCCTTGGGGAAAGTTGTTCAGTTTCATGGACTGATTAACCACCCGAGAGGTTGAAAGAGATTTACCTAAAGCTCTGTGGACAAACTCATCCTACAACCAATACGTCTTAAGGCGACTACAGCACCCGATAAAGGCAGCACACACAGGAATAGTGCCATCTCCGTCTCTCAACAGGCCTGGGCCGGCAGTGCGAACAGTGTCGATACACGAAGTTTACGGACTATGAAAGCGTGCGCGTGCGTAAAAACATGTTCGAAAGTTAGAAAAATAAGTTTTATAGAAAGGTAACAGCTTAAATCGAAAAATGCGTCAACTACTTATCGAGAGTATTCAATCACGAACATTTTGATAGCAAATTCAAGTTCCTGTGTGCATTTTACTATCGTTTTACAGCTTAAAAGATACACAATATTGGTATTTAGTGTTTAGTGGTGACTTTGTGAGCTTTTTCTATCGAACCAAAAGTGCTGAATCATGTTTTCAGCAAACTACTTATCTAGTTTATGACCTGAATATTACCGTAGTATTTTTTTCTTCGATTTAATGCAGTGCGTCATGCTTATCTATGCATCATAAAATCGTAATTTAGGTGCTGTAGTCGCCTTAAGTTTCCTTAAAAACGTACACGTAACGAGTTTGCAGTCGTGTCCGTAACCTGTTCACCGTAACCCGATGCCCCAATTCAAGGTTATCCTTAATAATGTCAGAACAATAACTAATTAGGTAGTATCTCGTAATCCAACCCGTAATACTACGTAACGTAGTTTCTCAATTGCAATGTCTTCCCTCACGCCTGTGTCCCGTTGGAGTAGGCAGAGACCATATTATTGCCTTTTAATAGGTACAATGCAAGAAAACTTTTGGTTCCTCCACATTCATTTAAAAAAATAGGAAAACAATACCATTAATCTGCTCTATAATACTGGGTGAAAACAAACCTCCTAGCTATATTCAAAATCCTGAACCAGTATCACTCAAAGAAAACATTTATAAAAAAAATTTAAAAAAGAAAAAAAAAAATTCTATGGGAATAGTTCATTTTTTGCCTAAACGTAGACATTACTTCTACACCAGACACGCGAGGGGTACGGGTAGCGCTCGGGGGGTGCGCCCGAGTGGTGTCTACGTTTAGGAAAAAAATAAATAATAAAAAGTGTTCAGTAAGTGATACTGGTTCAGGATTTTCAATAAAGCTAGGGAGGTTCTTTTTCAACCTGCATATGTGACTTTGCGTGACTGTGTAAACTTTAAATCAGCAAAACTTCAAGGGGTATAATAGTAAACCATTTTTGTCAAAAATGTGGATTGAAACGCAATGGGGTAGGTGTCATTTGTCAAACGTCAAAATGTTTTTGACAAAAATGGCAAATCTTGCTGACATTTTTGTCAATGTCATCAAGATTTACCATTTTTGTCCACGGGGTACCCATTCGGTGGCTAATTTTACTTCTCTTCTCACACATCCACCCTACACTCACGCTTATTGGCAGGGTGCAAAGCGGGCGGAGGGTGTAACCTAAACGATCAAAGCGCTCGCTACGGTTAGGGGGCGTCCATTAATTACGTGAGGTGTTTTTGGCGATTTTTCGACCCCCCCTCTGGTGAGATGTCGTGAGATTTGGCTCGACACCCCCCCTCCCCCTTTTATCTCACGTGAGTTTTATGAAAATGCTTAGTTTTAGTGTAAATACGTTAATTGGTAATTTATTTAGAAAACTTACATAATTTGCCTAATTATTTTTTAACTTTTAATAATCGAACAATAAAAAACAGCTACCAATTTAAATTTGAAAAAAAAAAAGATTATTCTAATTCAGTCCACGGGAACTCAGAGTGGCTACTGGAAGAACATGGTTTAGTTGGTTTAACTTAGCTTTCCCACAATTTAACACTATTTCTTTTGGGGGAAAATATTACGTGATATTTGTAGAGACCCCCCTCTCCCCCACGTGAGATTGAGTAAGATCGTCTTTCTCTACAAATAAAAGATTGTGACGATTTGACAATTATCGGCTTTGTACTTTTATGACTAATTATGAATCACTGCGTGAAAAATATTACATAGAATTACAGTATTATGTCATATTCCTGCTTATCAGTTTTATATTAGCTGTTTTGACAATATTGATACTTTGATATTTACAGTACCACTGATTGCTTTCGTCAATATCATGACATTTATCTACAACGTGTTAATTTATTCATGCTAAATAGTGAATAATATTAATATCCCATGATACCAAAAATGTTACTTAGATAACTACCACTGTTTCGTTATTTTTAACCCCAGATAAAAAAGAGGGGTGTTATAAGTTTGACGTGTGTATCTGTGTGTCTGTCTGTTAAATGTAAAAGCTGTAATCGAGATGGTTCTTAGCTCTACACTAATCTACATTTACACTTCTACACTAATACACACATCAACGCGTTCTAGGGATATTGCACGATTTTTCATACAAAAGAGGTCTGTTTGAGAAGCTATAATAGCATACTCGAGATTCATGGAGGGCTATAATTTTCAGACGAGCAAGTACTAAACCTGAATTTTCAATTCTAGTCAATACATTTTGTTTTACTTGAAATTTGTGAAAACGTGACGGAAACGAAAACAAAAATGCACTTTTTGCCTGCTTTTTGAATAAAAATGGTCGAATTTACGCAATTTTTTTTTTCATTTTCGTCACGTTTTCACAAATTTCAAGTAAAACAAAATTTATTGATTAGAATTAAAAATTCAGGTTTAGCACTTGCTCGTCTCAAAATTATAGCGCTCCATGTATCTCGAGTATGCTTTTATAGCTTCTCAAACAGATCTCTTTTGTATGAAAAACCGTGCAATATCCCTAGACCGTGTTGATGTTTATTTTTGTATGTAACGAATAAACTTCCCAAGTTCAGCCGTTTAAAAGTTATAAGCAATCGATGTCGGAGGTAATACATTTTTTTTAAATTTTAGAGTTATTATAATCTTCAGTTCGGCATATTACAAATCGATACAGCTTGTACAGAGGCCAGCGCATCAGGTTCCTCCATTTTCATTGCAAAACTGCTCTTATCGTATCGTAACAGCACAGAGTGTACGCATGTGGTAACCTGATGTGCGACTCTCTGTACAATTTTCCCGTCACATCCATATTACCCAGCGATTATAGTTCAAATGTTATCGGCCATTGTACGACTTTCAGTTCATTCGGTTACACCTCGGTTCCGACAGAACAGACGTAAATAAACGTACGGCAGCTGCTTTAAATAACTAGTAAACAGAAATGTTGCTATTTCCACACGGGTCGGAAAAACTATCGAGAACTTTTCGCGATGTAATCTTTTTAATCTTTTATTTTTAAAACGGTGATAGCCCAATTGGTAATGAGACAGACTTGTAATCCGAAGGTCGTGGGTTCAAATCCTGGTGCGGGCCTGTACCACTAAATTTGTCTTTTCGGATTTATGTACGGGTTTCTAAGTATCACTTGCTCAACGGTGAAGGAAAACATCGTGATGAAACCCGCCCGTGTAAGAAAAAGGGAGGCCCGTGCCACTCAGTGGGGACGTAAATAGGCTGGTAAAAAAAAAAAAAAAAACGCTGGCTCATTACCAACTGGGCTATCACCGCTATTTATTCATTAATAAAATTTATTTATTAATTTAAACCCGCCCGTGTAAGAAAAAGGGAGGCCCGTGCCACTCAGTGGGGACGTAAATAGGCTGGTAAAAAAAAAAAAAAAAAACGCTGGCTCATTACCAACTGGGCTATCACCGCTATTTATTCATTAATAAAATTTATTTATTAATTTAAACCCGCCCGTGTAAGAAAAAGGGAGGCCCGTGCCACTCAGTGGGGACGTAAATAGGCTGGTAAAAAAAAAAAAAAAAAACGCTGGCTCATTACCAACTGGGCTATCACCGCTATTTATTCATTAATAAAATTTATTTATTAATTTAAACCCGCCCGTGTAAGAAAAAGGGAGGCCCGTGCCACTCAGTGGGGACGTAAATAGGCTGGTAAAAAAAAAAAAAAAAACGCTGGCTCATTACCAACTGGGCTATCACCGCTATTTATTCATTAATAAATAATATTTGTAGCTAATTTAAAGTCACCAATATTTTTGCATTGTTATCAGTGATATCATGTAACACGTGTTAAGGGACAAAACTGTCGACACGAACGAAGGAGGTTTTTGGTAATTTACCTAAAACTACAGAATACAGTCATAATGTAACTGTTTTCAAAAGTGTAAAGTAATGTTAATAGAGGAAGGGGTTTTTATCGCACCAAGTGGCAAAATGTTCTTTGCCTAGTCAGTCAATTTGTTTATTTGCCATAATACATATCATATTGAATACATACAATGTGCCCAGGGCGTGAGCAATGTTTGTGGATGTCATTTATCGGTTGACTGACTCTGCTGGCGGTAGAAACTGAGCGTCAGCAATGATGGGATTGCCAGTTCCCGACGCTGATTTTATCAGGACAAAACTTCATTCAATGTCGAGTGACAAATTGTCTACGTCTGCAGCATCTGGTGCACTGCCAACTTATTGAGTCATTGCCCTATTCGGAGGCGAACCTACACTGTCGCATTACGTATTGTCTGGGGTTCTGCCGTGGATCGTGAAGCCGATTTCGACGCGTCAACATCGATTTCAATGTCACACATACATTGCTTTTGTAATTTTAACAAAAGATGTAAGCCTCAGCTCTCCGTTCCACCAATTCCAGTGCGGCAAGCTACGATTGAAGGTTTTCTTCGGCCTTTGATGAAAGTTTGCCTTGGTGAAGTAAATCCGTATAACCCTAAAATCATTAATAGGTCACTGTCACACTTTCTCCATCCTTGTCGAGATCCCTCGGATCCGTACTGAATACTGAACGCATCTTTCGTAATACGCACCGCTAAGGAATGGAACCCTGTGCCTGCGTCTGTATTTCTGAGTCCATATTTCCGAAGTTCTTTTTTAATTGAAAATTCATACCCAATTCCACAAGATTCCAGCTTTTAATGACCTCTGAAACAGATAATGAAATACAGGGCTTTAGGTAAATCTCTTTCAACCTTTCGGGTGGTTAATCAATCCATGAAACTGAACAACTTTCCCCCATTAATAGGTCAAAATACAAAAAAAATGTTGAGTTCCCATACAAACTTCATCAGCATATAGCGCATTTTGTATGGGAGATCAAATTTTTTTTCGTATTTTGACCTATGTTCCTTGGGAAAGTTGTTCAGTTTCATGGACTGATTTAGCACCCGAGAGGTTGAAAGAGATTTACCTAAACCCCTGTATAATCAGTAGCTTTTCTACGTCGTATTAAAATGATTTGAACTGGACACGTGTCGAGCATCAAGATACATGTGGCATGCTAAACTGTGTTATTGCTTCAAGAATTGCTACAATGTATCGACTTAATAGCTTCACCGGATTACTTACATTGTTAGCTGTGTGGTCATTTTAATTGGTGTTTTGTTTTCCTTTTCTTTTTAACAATTGATTACGTAAGCTTTCGGCTAAAGCGATTTTAGGGAATGTGTTAGTAGACTTGTACAATGTACATTCAATAGAAAAACATCGGCTGTTTCATAATTAGCCGAATAGCAGTCAGAACTCGTTTAAGCTCGCTGAAGTTTATACTTACTATGGAAGATTCGTTCCGATTTTGCCAGAAACAAAATAATCGTTACGATTTTCATCAAGAATGATTTTTTTACTCTTGAGTGAACAATAATGTACAGAGTGTTTCTATTTCCTTATTGTGGTTTAGCAAATTTCGAATAATAATAATCATTTATTACAGGCTTTGCTCATATTACACAATCAGATACATATACAAAAATAATTATAATGTAAAAAAAAAAATATAATGTCAAAAATTTTAAAAACTCGTGTCAAAAAAAACTCATAATTAACAAACCCTTGATATATTTAACCCTGAACAAAAACTATTTAAAAAATCTGTTTCAAAGATCCTCAACCTTACATAGAATAGTATCTTCTTGCTTTAGTACGTTAAGTCACATTTCATGTTGTTTAAATTTAGTATCTCTAATTTAAAAGCCTATTTGATTAGTCAAGCTGTACGTCCACGCCCAAGGTTCACAATTTAGAACTATGACAGACATATGTATGTTTTATTTGTTTATATAATTGTGTAATTGGAACGTCTTAATAAATAAATAAACAAAAGAAAAATAAGTTGATTTTCAAAATTTTCAAAACATTTAATTAATAGCTCAATATGTTATAAGTGTTATACCATCTTAATGCTCCGAAATCGTCAGCCTCACCTGCTAGCGGTACATCCTACTAATCAAGGAGGCTCTGACGTGTTACAACCCTTAAAGAGTTTCTTTTCTTGATATTGGCGACTTCGCCAATCTCTAATTTAATTTCCATTTATTAAAATAATCTGACATTGGCAAAATTGCGACGTGGACGACATTTTTCCAAATAAAAAAATAAATAAACGCTACACACTCAAATGCCCACATTAAGGAAACCTGCCATTAGTGCTTGTTTAAGTTCTCCCTTCGTTCATTCGCTGTGCTTGTAGATATAGTATATATTTATATTTATATAAGTAGTCATATATGTATATATAATGTGGTATATGTAGTTATTTATTTATTTACGTACACATTGTCTATTTATATATTATAACCTATATACATAATTATTCTATTCCATTAGTCTATTATTTTCTATAAGTATTACTCTGCACTACTCTCGACTTCGTAAAGTTGTCCCTAAAATAAGGGTTGCCTGGAAGAGATTGCTCTTAGCGGCCGCCTTTGCGCACTTTTGTTTAGTTAAGTATGTAAAACTTTCTTTTTTGTGACTGTGTGCAATAAAGAATTTCTATCTATCTATCTAAGGTTTTCCTTTGTGTCGTGGGTCCCTTGGAACATACATAAAGACAAACACAAACAGCCATGACCCGAAAACAAATATCTGCTTTTTACACAAAAATCTGCCCCGGCTGGGAATCGATCCCAGGATCCGTCGATCAAGAAGCAGCACTGATACCACTCGGCCAAGCCGACCGTTTAATAATTGTGAGCTATTTCTTCAATAGTTTCTTCAACTTGCCTCATGATTATGAATATACACTTGAACTGTCAGTTTTCTTATCATAATGTCAGTTATAATGATATCAGGCTTACTCCAGACAATTACTATCAATGTTATCTTTGACCCTACACTCGCACTTTTGCTATCGCTACCGTACGTAGACTTCATTCTGAATCGCTCCATATCAGTACGACCTGTAAGGTCGGCAAGATAAGGATTTGTGGGTTTATCGGTACTGAAATAATAGGAGGATATAAAAGTTATTGGAATTGAAGATTCTAGAAGTCTCAGCTCCGGCCTCGTGGTCAGTTGGCCGTGTGGTGATCGGTTGAGAATAACACCACGCCATCTCTTTCCGTGGGTGTCGTAAGAAGCGACTAAGGAAACACAAATGAGACCTGTCTCCTAGTAATCCATCCCAGGCAACGACACTTTATTTTTGTCTGAATCTGAGGTGTCGTCCTATGGTCTCATGCGGTGTGGTGGGCTCTGTAAAGGGCCGTCTGGTTCGCGACCACCCTACTACCGAAGTCCGACGCCAAACGGCTTGCTGTGTTCCGTTCGGTGCGTGGGAGTACCAGTGCCTTTACAGGCATTTTCTGGGTTGGCTCGCTCCATCGTCAACCTCATCTTTGACCTTTATGGTCATGATTGAGGTCAAGAGTTAACCCATTTTATAATAAAAAATATATACATAACTCGAAATATATGTAAAACATACTAGCTTTCCGCCCGCGGCTCAGCCCGCGTGGACTACAGGTAATTTCGTGCCTAGCTGTGGGATAAAATGTAGCCTCATCCATCATGTTCCCTACTCCTGTTAACGTTCTTTTACTTCACTAATCGGTTGAGTATCTACTCCTTTCCCAAGGTCTAATCTATCTCTGTACCAAACTTCATCAAAATCGGTTCAGTAGTTCAGGCGTGAAAGCGTAATAACAGACAGACAGTTACTTTCGCATTTAATTAGTAGGAATTATTCTTCTCGTTCCACTCCATCACAGGAGGTTGGTACTCAGCTCGGCGTACTTCTTCCCAGTTCTTGCCAAACGAAATAAGTTATGAGTTATGAATCAATATAAAACATTTCATGAATCAAAACACCGCCATCCATACAACTTGAGTCTGGAGCAATCAGTTGAATCAGCCTGAGTAGGAAAAAAAAATTTTTTTTCGGAGTTCATATAGGTTCCTTTGGGAAAGTTGTTCAGTTTCATGAAGAGAGTCTCCTGTCAAAGTCGTATCTTATTTGAAGTCGCCCCACATAGTTATAGGGCAGTAGATCGTTTCCTTTAATAATTTTCCACGTCAAAAACGTAAGAGTCACCGACTTCAATCCCAAAAAGACAATTTTTTCGAGAGTTTACCCTCAATTTCTTCAGGATTTCACCATCAGATCCTGGTTTCCTTACCATGGGACCACCCTTGGGATATTCCCTTTCCAACAAAAAAAGAATAATCAAAATCGGTTCATAAACGACGAAGTTATCCGTGGACATATATTAAAAAAAAACGGTCGAATTGAGAAACCTACGTTTTTTGAAGTCGGTTAAAAAACTACCTACACCTTAACTGCTGCGCTATGGATGTCAATAAGCAAACTTACACAATTTACACACAGTTTTACACAGTTCTACTGCTAGTCTGGGGTTATTCTAGAAAAATCTATTACGATTTCGATTTTTGTACATCGCTGCATTTGGCCTACAACTCCGCTAACCTTCAATGAAAATCACTTACAGAAGAAAGGTAAGTATGACGAATTCGAGATCAATCGTCAATCGTAATTGACCTCGCCATGTAGAATAGGACCCGTCTCAGTCCCAATAAATAACAAATTAGAGGCCGTCCACATATTACGTCACACAAAATGTCGACTTTTTGAACCCCTCCCTATGTCACGCTTTTTTGGTATCCTTTTAACATGTACTGTCACATTTAGTATGACCCCCCTCCCCCATACGCTGTGACGTAATATGTGGATGACCCCTTATGAAGTTAGTGTGTTTTGACGTACGTTACGCTTGCAGTCGAAGTGCAGTTTTTAGTAGTATCAGTCTTCTGTGGAGGGTCATACTCGTAGGCTACTTTGCACTTAAGTATGCGTCAAACATAATCAAGTTAAATTCTACTTCCTACTAATATCATAAACGTGAAAGTTTGTGAGGATGGATAGATGTTTGTTTCTCTTTCAAATAAAACTTAACTAAAACTTAACTTAAAGAGTTAACCCATCTTATAATTAAAATAAAATAAAAACTACTGTATGGATTCAAATTCAAATTGTTTATTTAAAACAAACACTTAACAATAAAAAACCGGCCAAGAGCGTGTCGAGCCACGCGCATTGTAGGGTTCCGTAGCAGCATGGTTCAAATATATTCTTATTAATCCCAACAGTGTTTGGCACTTGGTCGACTATTACTTGCAAACTTGAAGGACCAACTTATGTGTGATAGTTTTCCTTTAAATTTCGTTGTATATTCTACCAACATGAATTTTTTCACATTTTTAGAAACAACCGTTTAGCAGGTATAGGGGGGGGACACTTGTGTTTGACAAAAATTTTCACTTTAAAAATTTATATTTCGCAAACGGAGGGCTGAATCGAAAAACGTTCTTAGTAAACCCCTTCTATCTTTTAAAATGCTATCCTATGACACCCCACTCAATGATATTGGCGAGAAAAAAAAAATTCATCGCCCTTTCACGTCTATGGGAGACACCCGAAAAAAATTTTTTTCCAAGATTTTACTCTACAGTTCTGTCGGCGTGATTCATATGTATAATCATGCTTAGTTTCAGCTCTCTAGTACCAAGGGTTTCTTAGGAAACCTGCGGACAGACGGACATGGCGAAACTATAAGGGTTCGTAGATTACTACGGAACCCTAAAAAGTGATTGAAGACTCCTATTAAGCTTTCGCCTGTACCAGGAAACTTAACAGGGGGGATTTTTATGAAACTTTGCAATAATATAGCTTAAACATCAAAATAACAGAGGCTACATAATTTTCCTGAATTCCCACGAACGAACTAATAATGCAACGAATTTCGCACACCACGTCTTCCTTCGTTTAGCGAAGTGAAACATTAAGGCCCGTTTTACAGGAGACTCAAGTGTTGATCTATACTTAAGTATTGATTGTCTCTTTCTCTCACTATCAAAAAGATGACTGCTACTAGAGTATAGATCAGAGTCTGAGTCACGTTCTGTAATACGGACCAAAATGGAGGACTTTATGACACGTGCGTCGGTTTAATGACTCAATGTTTGTTGTTGTCAGTTATGTAACAGCATCCTCGTCTTTATTGCATGCACTTTGCGGTTGTGCATTTATTATGCACTTCTGTAGACTTGCGTAAGATTGAAGGTTACCGTGATCTTGAATTACTTTCTTGTTTTTTAGCTTATTGCGCTCGTAGCCCAGTAATCTCAACCGATTAGTAAAGTTAAGCAACGTATACAGAGACAGAAAACCTGATGGGTGACCAAAGTGGCAATTTATCACGAGCGTTTCCGTGCTTCAGAGGGCACGTTAAGTTGTTGGTCCTGGCTGTTTTTTGTCTATTGATTACAGTCGTTAAAACCAAGTCAGAGGTCGTTGTGCGGTTTGAAAACTCTGACACCAGGGTTTTCCAAGTTTGCCACATACTTGACTACCTACACGATAAGAAGAAGCTTATTGTCTTTATCAATATTTCTGGCTCAAATTAAATACGTTTTGCATCCAATTTTTTTTTTCATTCGAGGACCGATAGTCAAAAATAACCTGAGTTAATATTAACGAACAGTAGGTCCACTAATAAATGCTAAACGCCGCCTTAGATGTGTGATAGATGATAATAAGAAACATTTTGCATTCTAAACGTGTTGTACAGCTAATTATCATCTAAATATATAAAAGGAGAAACTGACTGACTGACTGACTGACATATCAACGCACAGCCTAAACGGCTAAACGTAGGCACTTGAAATTTGGAAGGGACGTAGCTTATGTACCGTAGAGGTGCACTAAGAAAGGAATTCCCGAAATTCCGACGGGAACGGGAATTAGCGGGAAAATCCTTTTGTATGAAAAATCTAAATCTAAACGCTTGAAATTTGGCATGCAGGTACCTTAGTAAACTTAAAGCTTAGTTGCAACAGGATATTGCATAATTCCCACGGGAACGGGAGTTCGCACGAAAAAACATTTGTATGTAAAAATCTAAATCTTAAACTAAATCTAATCTGTTCAAAAGAAAAAAAATAACACGCAAACGAAGTTGCGGGCATCAGCTAGTAAACGTATATTTTCATAGCCTCATCGTTTTCAATAAGTGTGAGGGATTTTTTCTGACCATCAACTGAAATAATAAAACAACCTGGAATTCCTGAAAATCTTGGCTTTCTTTGCGTCTAACTAAAAGTAACCTCTTAATTAGGCTACTAATTAACAAATATGTCACGTGATAACACTGATTGATAAAACCATTAGCATTGCCCTTATTTACTGTAGTAATGGGGCCTATATTTAAGAAAAATTGTAAAATAAACGTCTCTATCTTGAGCAAATTGTGTCGAGACTATATTTGATTTGTAATTAATTAGGTGTTGAAAGAAGTGGGTAGGGCACGTTTATCTAAGAATTCACGACTGCAAGCTGCATTATTCATTGAGGGGTAAATTGCTATATTTGCGGTATTATTGTATTTATTTTGTTTTTATTTGTTTATTTTAAGGCGCAGATCCACCGCGGCGCAGGATGTGCTGTGCACGGCCACGCGGCGCATTTAAGCTGCGTGGATTCATTTGTTTGACAACGTGGGTCTACGTTTCCACTGCAGTATACACGCTATACACGAATTGAAACCCACGACTATGTACAGTCAAGAGCAGGTCACGCTTTACACTACCAGTTTAAGCTGAGCTCTGATTTATACTGCCTGGTCCAAAGTGTCAAGCTTGACGTGCTCTTGACAACTGTAGCGTGGCTTGCTGGGATATGTTGCCCACGTAGCTCAACGCCATGCACGCTGTACACGCATGCACAGCGTGCATGGCGTTGAGCTATGTAAGCTCTAATTCGAGCAAGCCACGCGTGTATAAATGACGTCAATTCATGCGTAGCGTGTTCGTGGGTCGCAGTGGACACAATCACATACCTACATTTCCTTGCAAAGCGAAGCTTAGCCCACGTGCGTAGCCTCTCCGTGCGCCGCGGTGGGCCTACCTCTTTATTCTTGTTTTGTTTACATGTCAGCAAACTATCATTATGGTCTGATACAGATGCCTCTGCCATAGTTACTATAACACTTAAACCAATGCAAAATATAATAAACAACCAACTATCCGAAGAGCTTTAAGTATGTGATATCTATTTCAAAATAGTTTTGATATCATATTACTGAAAACTTCCCTTCTATTTGATAGTTTCGAATGAAGAAAAGAAAGTACCGTTTCGTAATTCATTATAAGTTTCCGTTTTAGAAACCGAGTTTCGTATAAAGGAAAAAGTATTCTTTAGTAACTAGTATCGTACGAAGTCGAATTTTTCGACTACTAGTTACTAGTTGTAATCGGAAGGTCGCGGGTTCAAATCCGGGTGCGGGCCTGTACCACAGAATAAATAATAGTAGTACTAACGTCGTGTACCACTAAATTCGTCTTTTCGGATTTATGTACGGATTTCTAATTATCACTTGCACGGTGAAGGAAAACATCGTGATGAAACTCGCCTGTCCAAGAAAACTCATTTTCGAAAGACGAGCGGCCCACCAACCCGCATTGGGCCAGCGTGGTGGACTATGGCCTAAATCCCCTTCGTGTTTTGAAGGGCGGCCCGTGCCCTTCGGTGGGGACGTATATGGGCTGAAACAAAAAAAAAATCAGTTGCGAACCCACGGTTTTGTACGCGGCCGAAGGGGTTTTATTTCTGTTCTGGTAGACATTTAATTTTATTTACGCCGCGCTACTTATCGCATCAACAACCAATATCAGTCATCAACTCATCATGTACACTGTCAATGATCCTGGTTATCTTCGAGTTAGGTCGTGTGCCATCGCTCGCTCGTTCAGGATAACTACATCGCGTTATCTAGCTAAAAATAAACTCTCTTTAGATAGTATTTGTGTCAACATTATAATAATTACTTACTCAGTTAAACTATTTAGGTTAATATACTTGCCTACACTGCGTTTCGGAAGACCATTGAGCACAGATCACTTAATTTGTACCAGCCATTGAGTAGCCATTAAGTGTAATTTTTTACTTCTTTGTCAAATGACTTTTGATGTCTAGTTGGGTTAGTGATTAGTAAAGAACCGTGACATAAACTATAAGAAATCCTATGAGAGCTTTAGAAGTTAAGCTTTTGTTTGTTACCGATCCGTTTCCTTTGCGACCAAGTTTACAAGGACTTCGTTGCCATGGGAATTCGGGAAATCTATGTAGCCTATGTTACTCAGGGATAATGTAGCATTCTGATGGTGAAATAATTTTTCAAATCGGTCCAGTAGTTTTGGAGCCTATTCAATGCAAACAAACAAACAAATCTTTCCTCTTTATAATATTACGTTACATACGTCCACGCCTGTAATCCCATAGGGGTAGGCAGAGCATCAATGGTTCAGAACCACGTAATACCACGTTTTACATAAATTCTATATGAAACGTGTCAGCCTTTCGCTTACAATAGAGTAAAACTCTCGCGTCCATTACTGACTCTTACAGTATGCTTGGGAAGAGTTGGCAGCTTTTCTTTCACTTCCAGTCCAGTGGTGAAAGATGTATATGTATAGATAAAACAAAGTAAACAAAACATGCATCTTACATTACAGTGAGAGCAGCATGTTCGTATCGCGTCGTCGCTGGATCCTGAAGACGTGCGGCACGACGACGCCGCTGCGCTGCGTGCGCTGCGTGCTGGCGCTGGCGCGGGACGTGGCCGGCCACTCCAGCGTGCACAACGTGTTCTACTCGCGACGGGAGTTCGCACGCCCGCATGCGCAGAGGCAGCCGCATAACAACTTCGACTCTGAGGTATGTGGGGTAGGAACTTCCAGCGGGGCGTAAGGGGCAGTACTATGGAGGTTCTGTGCCTTTAGCGAAAGATAATCAAATGATTCGCGTGATTTGGCGCGTAATTACGTATCTGACTCACACTCACTCTTTCAATTTCTGATTATTTAGTATTCCAACCTAACCTTTTGATCATACCAAATTTTTAGGAAATCTACATTACAATTTCACGAATAATTATACATAGTCTCCGAAGACCATTTCCGTATAGCCTCACCGGTTAAGGTACTTCCCCTTATTGCCCCGGCCCGCCGAAAGTTTTTTTCTACGATTGACATTTCTAAAATCGGACTCCGTTTTAGTGAATACGCAAAGGATTAGTAAATCTCCATACCCCCGATGACTAAGATTTAAGTTCATGACATCAAATCTTATCGTGTAGTTATCTATCTGTTTCCATATTTTCCGCGCTACGTACAAACATGATGATAAGTCGCAATCAGCATTGCAATTACAGTTTATTGACATTAACACTCGGATGAATGCGTTTTGCTTTTAAAACGTTCTGCTTAGGCTGTTTTTAATATCGTGCAGATTTAATCACGCACGCGGGATTGCCCCGCATGCGTGCGACACCTGCTAGTGTCTTTTCCATACAAGTATTTATAGTATTTCGTGGTCCCGCGTGCGTATTCCACGCATTACAATAAATACTTTCAGGAAAAGACACTAATTGCGGGTGTCACGCATGCGGGGCAATCCCGCGTGCGTGATGGAATCCGCACAATATTAAAAACAGCCTTATGGGGAATTTCTAACCCCCGACGGAAAACGAGGGGTGTCATAAGTTTGAAGTGTATATCAGTCTGTCTGTGGCATCGTCAACGAATGGATCGATTTTGGTGCGGTTTTTTTGTTTGAAAGCTGACGTAATCGATATGGTTCTTAGTTATATTTTATAACAATTGGTTCAGCCGTTCAAAAGTGTTTATAAGCTATGAATGTTGAGGGTGTCATTTTTTTTTAATTTTAAAGATATCTACGCTAATATTATAAAGAGGAAAGATTTGTGATTTTGTATAAACTCAAACACCACTGGACCGATTTCAATACTTTCAAAATTAGAATATTATCCCTGAGTAACAAGCTACATAATTTTCCCGAAGTCCCAGGCGGAAAGCTATTGTCAGTTACTTATAGCTTTCCGCCCGGGACTTCGTTCCAGTGGGAATTTGGGAAAATTTTGTAACCTATGTTGTATTAATCCAGGGTGACAGCTACCCCCATACCAAATTTTATCAAAATCGGTCCAGCCGTTCTCGAGATATAAGTGTTCTAACAAACTTGGCCTTTTTATAAAAGTTTTCTTTGTATATGCGTTCTTTATAAGTATTTTTTTATTATAAGATGGGTTAACTCTTGACCTCAATCTTGACCAAGGTCATAGATGAGGTCGACGATGGAGCGAGTTAACCCAAAAAATGCCATTAAGGCACTGGTCTCCCACGCACCGACGGAACACAGCAAGCTATTTGGCGTCGGACTTCGGTAGGAGGGTGGTCGCGAACCAGACGGCCCTTTACAGAGCCTACCACACCGCATGAGACCATGGGACGGACGCCATCTCAGATTCAAAACAATTTGAGGTGTCGTTGCCTAAGATGGATTGATAGGAGGCAGGTCTCATTAATGTTTCCTTAGTCGCCTCTTACGACACCCACGGATAGAGATGGGGTGGTGTTATTCTTAACCGATCACCACACGGCAAGTTTGTAATAAAGTGTTTCTATCTAATTTTCTATTTCATTGTTACAGGTTGAACTCTTGGATTCGTTCTTCGGAGACGGACGTGCTTACATCATGGGCCCGGAGAAGGATTGCTGGTACCTCTACACTCTTCTGCCGCTTGAAGGTATGTTCTTCTCATCTTCTGGTATTTATTTTATTTATTTATTAGCTTTCCGTCCGGGACCTCGTTCCCGTGGGACTTTGGGAAAATTATGTACCCTATGTGTTAATCCAGGGTATCGGCTACCTCCTTGCCAAATTTATCAAAATTGGTCCAGCCGTTTGAGCGTGAAAGGGTATCAAACATCTATACATACAAACATATACATATAATACTAGCATCCCACTTGAGACTTTGTTCCGGTGGGAATTCGGGAAAATTATGTAGCCTATGTTACCCAGGGATAATGTAGCATCCATTAGGATGCAAGAATTTTTGAAATCGGTCCAGTAGTTTCGGAGCCTATTCGTTACATACGAAAATACAAATCTTTCCTCTTATAATATTAGTATAGACTAGCTTTCCGCCCGCGGCTCCGCCCGCGTGGACTACAGGTTATATCGTGCCCAACTGTGGGATAAAATGTAGCCTATGTCCTTTCCCAGGCTCTAATCTATCTCTGTACCAAAATTCATCAAAATCGGTTCAGCGGTTTAGGCGTGAAAAGGTAACAGACAGACAGACAGACAGACAGAGTTACTTTCGCATTTATAATATTAGTAGGGATAGTAGGGATTAATAAGGATTTAAATAAATCATAAAATATAATTTTTCAGGCACAGTGGATGCCTTGGAGAAGGAGCAACGCGAAGTGAACGTGGTGGAAGTATCAGAGCCGGACCAGACCATCGAGATCCTCATGTCGGACCTGGACCCAGAGGTCATGGACATCTTCACTCGCGCTGTCTCGGAGAACGCCGCCATGGCTACCAGGGTAAACATTACATTTATTCAACACTAGTGGTCCGCCTGGGACTTCGTTCCTATGGGAATTTGGGAAAATTATATAGCCTATGTTACTCAGGGATAATGTAGTATTCTAATGGTGAAAGAATTTTTCAAATCGGTCCAGTAGTTTGGAGCCTACTCGATGCAAACAAACAAACAATAAAATATTTCTTCTTTATAATATTAGTGTAGTGTAGATTGTACTCAAAGGCCCACAGTAAGGTTTTCCCTGGTATTCTCAAATAATAATAATAAGTACTTAACAAAAAAATGTTAGAAATAATTTTTAGGGAAAAAAAAATTCGACGAGTTGGACTTGAACCCACGACCCCAGGATTCGATCTCCTGGTGCTCTAAACAACTGAGCTATCGTGCCTGAAAATCAAGCGGCGATATTTCTCAGTCCATTCCCGCGGAACATTTTTTTTCTCTAATAATTATTTGTGAATATCACTCACGCGGGTAAACGTTTTAAAAATACTAAATTATTTTTTATATTTTTTCTTCAGGTGTCGGGCATCGATAAAATCATCCCCGGCATGGTAATAGACGACTTCTTGTTCGACCCTTGCGGATACTCTATGAACGGGGTCGCTAAAGATGTAAGTATTAATAATTTCTACCATAATGTAAACATCTTTATCCCATTAGTTCCACATATATGTATACTCTTACCGTGAGGGAAAACATCGTGAGGAAACCTGCACATTTAGACGACAGAATGTGTAACCATAATCCAATCCGGTCAGGCTTCCCTGTTAGCAGGGTCACGGAGTTCAGATGGCAGTCACTCCACTGTAACAACTAGTCCGATTGCTGTAACTTTGAACGTGTTTGCCAAAGCTAAACCGCTGACGTTTTCATTGTATTTTGGGTTGAAATCAAAGGAAAGGTAGCGGTTTAGCTTTGGTAAACACGTTCAAACTTACCGCAATCGGGGGCTGACCTGCCAAATCCTGGATTATGGTTAAGCGTACCCCGAATGAAAATAGAATATAAAATATTTATTCGGTAAATAATTCAATAGGTGTTCTTAAGAAACTAAATTACAAATTGCCGAAACAAGAAACAGGACTATGAAAAAAGCATATAAATGAAACAATTTTATGTAGTTTTTAGTAGTTTAATACCTAATGTTACTACTAAATTATATCAAACAATTTTAATTATTGAACAAGCATCTCAAATTACTTTTAATTATTTTTTGCTGCCAAAGGGAGATGAGGATTCGCCATCTGTAAGTCATTTTTGCTACTCTGACTAGTGAGATCGTATCGATGCAATGTTTTACTGTGAAATTCTTGGTTGCATAAATACATTTTATTTATTTATAGAATAGAATTTTGTAGTATGGCAATCTGCGTGGTCGCAATTGCGCCAACTTCACGTAGTAGAGAAAATGCACGATTGGGAAAGTCGTGGATGCGTTCTAAAAAAGACAGCCAAGAGGAGAGATCTTAAGTACCAAACACAAGATAAAAATCAAATCGAAATCAGGAGAAATTAGTATTAAGCACAGCTACACTTTTATGTTATTGTCAGAGATAAAGTTAAGGAGGACATTAAACATACTATAATGTTGATTACTTTATTGAAATTTGTGCTGAAGTCTAATGAAGGCATTAGAACTTTTAATTTATTAATAATGTTCTTATACCGCCATACTAAATGAAAAAAACAAGTTTCTATCTGTTCAAAAAATGTGTTCCAGAAAAGTTTGAACAAAATTTAAAAACTTAGTCTCGGAGTTCACTATAGCTAGCTAACGAATAATAAGTATCGCTAGCTAAGTAAGACGCGATCACTAAGACAGACCTTATGGGGTTTAAATGTGTATTTTCGCCGTTAATTGAGGCTTTTATTGTACAAATAGAAATATAATCATAAATACATAGTTCGTGACCTAGCTAAGTAATTCTAGCATTATTATAATTTTATACACCGATTTACATCTTACCTTATACAGTACCGACTATGTGTTAAGAAAAGTGTTGAATACTAAAGATTTAGTATTTTATTACTTGTTAATTTGATTCCAAATCTTACTCACAACTTATGTGTTGACTTACAACTCATGCGTTGTTACAAAAATGCATTAATTTAAGTGTAGCACACAAAAAACTAGGATTCGATCATCGGCAGACTTCACAGATAAAAAGTATCAAAATTAAAAGTATGACGCGTAAGCTTCCAATTGGGTCACTTTTAGCCAATTGTATTCGCTTTATGGCGAATCGACTAAAATTACAGTTCGCGGATGATATAACCCAAGTTCCCCCCAGGGTTGCTACATGACCATCCACATAACCCCGGAGCGGTCTTGCTCGTACGTGTCGTTCGAGTCGAACGTGCTGGTTGCGGGCGTATAATAATGTTTTAAACTAGTGAAAATAACCGCGAGAAACAAAAAACTTGTTGTTTATATGAAAAGGATGACGCGTAGTCAAAATAACCGCGAGAAACTAACAATATATCAAAATTAGTTGTTTATATGAAAAGGATGACGCGTACGCTTCCAAATAGGGTCACTTTCAGCCTGTTGTATTCGCTTTATGAGGAATCGTCTAAAATCAGCCTGTTGTATTTCGTGGATGATATATCTCAATTTAAATTGACAAAAAAAAAGTTAAATTGGTTTAAATTAACTTTTAATTTTGACATTGGGATTTGAATTTGATTATTTTTGACATTATAATTTATAAATTAATAATTTTGACATCGGTTGGTTGAATGCACAGATCACCTATTTAGTTTAAGATCATTCCGACTGTATTCTTGCAAATAAATGGATTTATTATTATTATTATTCCCCCCCAGGGTTGCTATATGACGATCCACATAACCCCGGAGCGGTCGTGCTCGTACGTGTCGTTCGAGTCGAACGTGCCGGTCGCGAGCTATGACGAGGTGATCGCGCGCGTGCTGCGTGCCTTCCGCCCGGGGAAGTTTGTTCTCACTGTCTTTGCTACACCGGTAAGTACTTATTTATCACCACTGTACAATATTTGCGCTGTAGCATGGTGCGGGTGACAGTTTCTGTAACGTTTCGTTTCACTCTTGAAAGTTGCCATGATTTACAAATTATGAGATAGTTTTTCAGTTGTACCACATTCGTAATATATTAAATCATTAAATAACTGTAGTAAATTAAATTAAACACAACCAGAATGTTCTAATCTACAAATAAAATGTATTGGAAAGAAAAATTAAACAAAGTGTTTTGCGTATAACGTAACGCCATACATGTATTTAGTGATGGGATGCAGTGCTACGATCGATAGTCGATGTTTTTATAATAAAAAACGTATATTGTGCGTAATTATATTTTTATTGTTAAGAAGTGTATTATTTGAAACAACAGAACATTATATGGGAAAAATCGATTTTATTCGTCTATACTATACTCATATCAGAGTCAGGAACATCTGAATTGTCACTAAATTCATCATTTTTCTCGAATTTTTATCGAAAAAAAAAAATTATTGCACAACGTGCATCCCTAGTCATGTAGTACTGACAGATGTCAACGTCATACAGGCAACTGTCACCCGCACCATGCTACAGCGCAAATAGTGTAATGTACGCTCACTTGCAAAAGTCCATATAGAATGTTGATAAAAAGTCGTCTGCCGGCTATAACTCACGCACACATTGACAATAATAGAAAATAAGCAATAGGGTTTTACTAGTATTTCCGTGAGTGATATAAATGTTACGGGCCACTTGATAAGTCCGGTCACTATGAATAATGACCGGTCTGTATACATAACGCCCGTATCAAGTGGGCAATCTAATCAAAACTGCATGACATCACTTTTCCCGTCAAGTTTGAATAATGACTACCTTATCTTGGGCAAAGTAATAAAACATGAACTGTTGTGTTCATATGTTTTATTACTTTGCCCACAATATTTTTAACTCTCACGTCATTAGCTCTCGTGGCGTATTTGTTTACGCTTAGACGTGTGCAGGTTGCCCTAGATTGCAACTGCTTGTTTAGTGCTCGGTGGGTTGTTTGCCAATTCTTGGTCTGAATGCCCCATGTTATTTTACTGTTGACGTTGTGAACTGATTTTAGACACCTCATAATTCTAGCACACACCCTCTGTTAAGCTTCTTTAGCATAGCAATTAGAAAATGATCAATGTTTAGAACTACTTATAAAGAAGTATGTGAAAGAAGTATATGATCAATGTTAGAACTGCTTAGAAGAAGTCTCACTTTCGCAAAGCCACAAAGCCGTGGTGTGACACGCCTGGAGTTGATGACAAGTTATGTAGCTGGCACGTTTTTTATCCATCCATCCATACACTCACGCCTATAATCCCTTTCGGGGTAGGCAGAAAACGTTATGTAGTTCCAGAACCACTTGACGCCGCATTTGAAAATCATTTTGACGTTATTAGAAGGAATATGAGTATAATAATAATAATAATAAAAATTTATTTCAGATTAAAAATCCATATCTATGAAATACAAAAAATAATGATATAAAAATAACATAAAACATAAAATTACCACAGTCAGAAATTAAATTTAAAAAAAATATATACATGATATAGAAAACATATATATCACAGTTATTTTTTATTCTCAGACTGATGCACAGAAATCCAGTGCCAAAACATGCGATTTTTGCAGTTCATATGTAGAGAGTAGGGAATCCAATCCCGCATCAAAATCGTGATCCCGCACGCCTGCGGGATTGAGGTCATCAATCCCGCGGATCCCGCGGGATTTGCGGGATTGAGATTTTTTAATATTTTATTTGTTTTAAGCCCATTTATAAGTCTTAAATAAATTCCATACTTCACTTGAACTTTTAATCTCTTTATAAACTAAACTCACGCTCGTTTTTAGGGTTCCGTAGTAATCTACGAACCCTTATAGTTTCGCCATGTCCGTCTGTCCGTCTGTCCGTCTGTCCGCGGGTTTCCTAAGAAACCCTTGGTACTACAGAGCTGAAATTTGGCATGGTCATAAATATTAACTACGCCGTCAGAACTGTAGAGTGAAATCTTAGAAAAAAAATTTTTTTCGGGTGTCTCCCATAGACGTGAAAGGGCGATGAATTTTTTTTTTCTAGAAAATATCATTAAATGGGGTGTCATAGGACAGCTTTTTAAAAGACAGAAGGGGTTTACTAAGAACGTTTTCCAATTCAGCACTTTGTTTGCCTAATATAAATTTTTAAAGTGAAAATTTTTGGCAAACACAAGTGTCCCCCCCCTCTACCAGCTAAACGGTTGATTCTAAAAATGTGAAAAAATTCATGGTGGTAGTATATACAATGAAATTATAAGGAAAACTATCACACATACGATGGCTCTTCAAGTTTGCGAGTAATAGTCGACCAAGTGCCAAACTTAGTTGGGATTAATAAGAATATATATACCAATATTAGATCCTTTGTACTATACAGCTGAAATTTGGTATGGTCATAAATATTGATTGCGCCAACAGATCTACAAAATAAAATTTTGGAAAAAACAATTTTTCGGATGTTTCCCATACACGTGAAAGGGCAATGTTTTTTTTTCTCGCCGATATTATCGAATGAGATGTCATAGGATAGCTTTTTAAAAGGTAGAAGGGGTTTACTACAAACGTTTTTCGATTTAGCATTCCCTTTGCGAAAAATTAATTTTTAAAGTGAAATTTTTTATTAAAAACAAGTGTCCCCCACTACAAGCAAAACGATTGTTTTTAAAATGTGGAAAAATTCACGGTGATAGAATATACAACAAAATTAAAAGGAAAACTATCACACATAAGTTGGCCCTTCAAGCCTGTGAGTAATAGTCGACCAAGTGCTAAACGTTGTTGGGATTAATAAGAATATATTCACTAATATTAGATCCTTGGTACTACAGAGCTAAAATTTGGCATTGATTGCCCTGATAGATCTACAAAATAAAATAGTGGAAAAAAAAATGTTTTTCGGGTGTTTCCCATACACGTGAAAGGGCGATGGATTTTTTTTTCTCGCCGATATCATCGAGTAGGTTATCATAGGATAGCTTTTTAAAATATAGAAGGGGTTTACTATGAACGTTTTTTGATTCAGCAACCCGTTTGAGAAACATTAATTTTTATAATAAAAAAAATGTGGAATAATTCACGAGGGTAGCATTTACGACGAAGTGTACCCCAATCCAAAATGGCTGCCATACAAGGTTCCACGCTAAAAGTGAGGCGAGCCGAAAGCCAAGCTGTAACATATTGACATTTCAGGTGTCGTTTAATAGGTTTTTGGGGGTGCTAATTACGAAAATGACATCAAAATTATACACGATCACCACGCGACCTGCTTTAGCAGCAGCTCGATATTATTATATTATGCCTAACAATAATTTTATCGCAAAAAAATAAAAAATACAAAAACCAAAAAAAAAACAAAAAAAAAAAATTCGCGCTCGCTTCGCTCGCGCATTAAATACTTCCATTTCATTACATTTATTTCATTTTTTTTTCTCGCCGATATCATCGAATGAGATGTCATAGGATAGCTTTTTAAAAGATAGAAGAGGTTTACTAAGAACGTCTTTCGATTTAGCATTCCTTTTGCGAAAAATTAATTTTTAAAGTGAAAATTTTTATTAAAAACAAGTGTCCCCTACAAGCAAAACGATTGTTTCTAAAACATGGAAAAATTCACGGTGATAGAATATACAACAAAATTAAAAGGAAAACTATCTCACATAAGTTGGCCCTTCAAGCTTGTGAGTAATAGTCGACCAAGTGCCAAGCGTTGTTGGGATTAATAATAATATATTTACTAATATTAGATCCTTGGTACTACAGAGCTAAAATTTGGCATGGTCGTAATATTGATTGCGCCGACAGATCTAAAAAATAAAATGGTGGAAAAAATTGTTTTTCGGGTGTTTTCCATACACGTGAAAGCGCGAGGGATTTTTTTTTCTCGCCGATATCATCGAGTGGGTTATCATAGGATAGCTTTTTTCAAGATAGATGGGGTTTACAACGAACGTTTTTCGATTCAGCAATCCGTTTGGGAAACATTATTTTTTATAAAAATAAAATGTAGAATAATTCACGAGAGTAGCATTCACGACGAAGTGTACACTAATCCAAAATGGCCGCCATACAAGGTTCCACGCTTAAAGTGAGGCGAGCCGAAAGCCAAGCTGTAACATATTGACATTTCAGGTGTCGTTTAATAGGTTTTTGGGGGTGCTAAGTACGAAAATGATATCAAATTTATACAAGATCACCACGTGACCTGCTTTAGCAGCAGCTTGATATTATTATATTATCCCTAACAATAACACTATCGCAAAAAAAAAAATCAAAAACCAAAAAAAAAACTAAAAAACTATTTTAAAAAACAAAAAAAAATTCGCGCTCGCTTCGCTCGCGCATTAAATACTTCCATTCTGTTATATTTAGACCAAAACTACAATTATTTCTGAAACTACAAACTTTTTAATACATTTCTTTTTGATACTATAGTATTTGGGGATTTTAACATCGACTATGACAATATGCTCGTAGAATTAAGAAACCAGCTGCATATTTGAACCATGCTGCTACGGAACCCTACAATGCGCGTGGCCCGACACGCTCTTGGCCGGTTTTTCATAATAACCAAAGGAATTTTTCACTCGTTTAACTTAGTATGAAAACTTTTGCAACAAAAATAATTGTAGGTGCTTTTGTATAGTACCTTTTCACATAAAAATTAAGACACAAATGACACAATAACTTTCTCTAACAATAATTAATCGACGGAATATGCGTGAATGTTTATTTATTTTTTAAATTAATATTTTATTACTATTTTTATTAGGTTGACTGCAAGAATTACCCTTGTGGGATGAGTCCGCTTTTGTGCTGTTTTTCTTATACTGTAACTTGTATAACTTATGATCATGTACTATAATAAAGAATAAAAAAATAACTTATTTCGCTAAATAATCATTGAAAAATATCTGTTTTGAAAAGTAATTATAAGTATTTTTTTTTCGAAAGTTAAAAGTAGCTAACTGAAACGGGTACTTTAAACGGCCACAATTTTGGCGCGATTAGCTTGACAGTTCACGACTATTTTGTGGATTTTAATATATTTTGACTAAAGTTTCAACTGATTAACCATGGAACAACATTCTCCAACCAATATACAAGTATTAATTTATTTGAGTAATTTTGTTGCCATGAACTTTGACGTCATATTGACTCTTACCAATAGCAACGCGTTTCTGATATTTAAATTTTCCGCAGCTTTGAAAAATAATTTCAGACTCAAAAATAAATTATAATCAAAAATATTCAAATAGACATTATTGTGAAATTGTGAAAAAAATGACTCATATCTGAATAACATTATATATTATTCGATTGTTCTGTTTCAATATCTACAGGATTCACATAACACAAAATAGAAATTAAAACTATATTTAGCTGTAAAATAAAGACTGAAAACAACATTATTTTCTTTAAAAACTTCATAGAAAAGTCACGTATTCCATAGGAAAAGTCTTAAAATACTTATTAATGGGGCTTTACTGTCTAGAGCATCGTCTGAGCCCATTTTACAAACTTTTAGTTCTTAATAAAAAAAAAACATCCAACGCGGGATCCCGCACGACTAATCCCGCATTTTCGATCCCGCAAAAAAGGTGCGGGATCCCGCGTTTACGGGATTGGATTCCCTAGTAGAGAGTCATTAAAACTTTATTTTCAGTGTCGGACAATCGTTTCCAAAAGGAGGCAATTCTATTCCTAATAATAGCATAAAAATCTAGATTAATGGTGCTAGATTGTCAGACTTTCGCCCTAGCTAAACTCTCGCATCTCACGTTTTTTATTCCTATGTGCAAATGACATTTCAACAAAGTAAATTGTTTGTTTGTAGGACTCCCTAGGCTGCGACGCTCCACGGCAGCTGAAGCAGTTCTCGTCTCTGTGCGGCTTCGAACAGAAGGACGCGCAGTACTGCCGCTTCTCTGGGTACGAGCTGCACTACGCGCTCTACGCCAAGTTCCCTAGCTGAGGTAACTAGCAATACATCACTACAGTAGGACAACACTACACTGTAGACACAGTTTTGAAGCATAGACACAGCTTTGAAGCTTGTGAAGTCAATTTGCCTATTATAATAGGTTAGATGACTGATATTATACAGTGTGTATGGGACAGCTAAGAAAGTACTTAAATGGTGGAATCTATCCAAAACCATGATCAGCTAAATGTAATTATTTCTCTCGGAAACGTCAAGTTAAGGAGTTTTCTTTACTGGCCCTCGGGCTGCGCCTCTATCTGAATGCTATATACAATGCTATTTTTCGTGTTTTACGCTATTGTGATTGTTTTTTATTTCAAATAAAAACATATTCGAATAAGGAAATTCTTTTTAAAGTAGAAAATATTTAAAAACATGACTTTAAGATTATTGCTTGACTTATTTATAATTATCAATGTATTTGAAATTTTGATTTTTTTGAGAAGTAATATCTTGTATAAATTTTTTTTTGCTTGACATTGTTAATATTTGTTGTATTTTATCTTTTATTTCAATTATTTTAAATTTGATTTTTCACATCATTTACATTATTTCAACTTAACATTTGCATGCTTTTTTAGGCTTAACAGGAATAATGTGTAATATTATTTTTGACGATCTAGAATAATCTGTTTTTTCTACATCTAAACTATATTATAAAGAGGAAAGATTTGATTATTTGTTTGCATCGAATAGGTTCCTAAACTACTGGACCGGTTTAAAAATTCTTTCACCTTTAGAATCCTACATCATCCCTGATGAACATAGGCTACATAATTTTTATGAATTCCCACGGAAACGAAGTCCCGGACGGAATGTTAGTATGCAAATAAAGCCTTTTGTTTTATCTTTATGACAGGCCCCGTCCCGTGGCGGCCCGCGCCGGCGCGCTCGCGGTGCGTGCCGCTGCTGGCCCGCCTGCTGCGCGCGCTGTGTGTCCGCCGGCACACAACTCACCACCCCTAGCTGTCCGCGCCACTCACAGAGCGGGCCTGCCTCACTCAGTGGCGGCCCTTATAGCTGGTGCGACTCAAAGTGGCGCCTCTAGGTCAATCATTATTGGGATATAGGAGGTCGAAATCAACCTAGTTTTCATTATTATAGTCGGTGACCCGAAAGCATAGCGAATGCACTATAGCGAAACCTGCCTCCTATGAATCCACCCCAGGCAACGACACCTCAATTTGTTTTGAATCTGTAGCGACCTATAGTCTCATGCGGTGCGGTAGGCTCTGTAAAGGGCCTTCTGGTTCGCGACCACCCTCCTACCGAAGTCCGACGCCAAACAGCTTGCTGTGTTCCGTCGGTACATGGGAGTACCAGTGTCATTTTGTTTAACTCGCTCCAAGATTGAGATCAAGAATTAACCAATATTTAAAAAATACCAAAAGGTTGATTTCGACGCCCCCCCCCCTTACGTCACCCCCCTAGGGCCGCCACTGTACACACGTAGCGCGTAGCGTGTCCCCCCCTCGCTTTCTAGATCTGGTAGTCGGCACCCGTAGCTTCCCATCTCATCAAAATCCAATCGAATTACCTAGAGCTTCTCTACGAATTAGACACTAAGATTAATAAAATTATAAATGTATCAATCTATGTCTATTTCCCTTCCGATCTGTAGATTCGAGACGATCTTTCGCTTTCCGCTCGAGTCAAACACCAGATATCTGAATCACCCCTCGTCTCCGATCTACAGATGCAAATGTACAAACTATCGGTTAATGTAAATAAAATATTATAATACTTAGAGCAGGGTGCCGTTATATGTGATGTAACGATTCATTCCATATGGTGATCCTTAAGTGATATTATAGTTAAACCTTAGGTCATAGACGTCGTCTATATCTATAATTTTGATGAAACCGCACCGATTTGGAGGTTCTAGAATCTGTAAAATTGTAGGCACTAAGTGCGCAAAATGAAATCCTTATAGTCAATCTCTTGTTTACTATTTATGTATCAATAAAACTACGCGGTCGATTTTCCCTACCTTCAAATATCTTTATGACAAATGACAATATCTTTATGACGGCGGGAACTCGATGTGAGCGATTGCTGTGTCGATTGAATTTTTGTTTTCTACATTAAATAGTTGTTTAATGTATAATAGTGATAGTGTATTGTGCAGTAAACTAACTTTTAACAATGTAGTGATATAAGAATTCAAGTGATATAGTGTGTTCACTCCTTTTGGTTCCGACAAAGATCCAGCAGTGCTTCTCGCCGCCAAAGTTTTCCGTAAACAAGACTATCGGTTTACGGTAAACGGGGGAAGCTACATGAAAAAAAAATTAAGACAACGGCTGCACGGGCCTAGATTCATCTGCCTTTCCCTAAAGGGATAAATTAAACAAAAAAAAAATTGACAAACAGTTGACGAAGTAAGGTATTGGGAGCGACCGGGTAGTAGTAGCGATGCGTTGTAGTAGTTTAATTCTGAAGTTACGGCAGTAGTCGTGTAGTCGGTTTAGTCAGCGGCGGCGCGGCCACGGGCCGGGCAATACTCTGTATCGATAAATGAATAAATATGTATTTCCTCTCAGATTTGGACTTTTATTTACTCCCAGCAACATAACGTTCTTTTGTCAAGACCGCACGTGCGTTTGCGCGTTATCGTGTTTTTTTCGTAACTGCACTCGTTCGCTCGTGTCCATCGTTGTTGCTAGGGTCTCATCCTTACCAGTGACGCGATGTATGGTACAAGTGAATAGATGATGGCTGGAACCGTAATAATTAACGAGTTTTTGACTTTTGTGCAAAACAAGATTGACGTTCTAGACGAACTTAGTATAGTGCAAATCTGTGCATCAAACTTTACGGATGCGGAGATTGACCATGGAAAGAGTGAGTTCTTTAAAGTGTGTCACGCGGAAGGTCATAGAATTATTCAAAGAAAAGGTGAGGATAAAAGTAAAAAGAATGTGAAGGACGTGATCAAACTTTTTAAGGAAACGGATCCGGCTCTTCAGCCAACTTTTGTGGCAAAAGACCTAAACCGCCTGCCACCTGTGAGTTTTGATCATGTAGACGTCACACGTCTTTTAAAGGATCTCACGATAATGAAATCGGAACTTTTAATGGTACGAAATGAAACTGTATCCAAAACTGAACTGCTAAATTTCCAAATAAAAATAAGTACAGATTTGACCAAGCTGCGCTCATGTATAAATAAAACTGACAAACAGCCACCTAGCTGTGCACAACCGTCAACAAAGTCTGACAGTGAGGCAAAAAATATGACAACCCCAACAAGACAGGTGGCCAGTCCGCTGCCGCCTAAGACTGTGACCGAACCCGCACGTTCGGGATCTACTCATTCGGTGCACACGCCGACGTATCGTGATATTGTCAACTCGAGAGCTAAGCCGTGCGCTGCGATAGTGACCCGTCCTGCTCAGAACATAAAGACCACTTTTGTGACACAAAATGATGAGGGTTTTAAACTAGTTGAGCATAAAAAACGCAAGAAAGTTAATAACTTGTGTGGAACTGCACAGCGTCCGAGTAAGATAGTTGTAGCGGAATTACCTACAGCCGTATATGTTTCGAGAGTATCAAAACAAACGACGGTGGATGATATTAAGGAACATATCAAGGACATGGGCCATAGTTGCATTGAAGTGCAGCTGCTTGCACAGAAATATGATACGGCGTTTAACTCTTTTAAGGTGATAATTCAAAGAAATAGCCTTGAAAACTTTCTAAAGAACGACTTTTGGCCAAACGGAGTAAAATACCGACTTTACCGTGAACGAGCGACCGAGCGTCGTGGTTCAACCGCACCTAGCACCAAAAACAATGGATAGACACCCTCATAAGAGTAATATTTCATTAGTGTCGTTTAACTGCCTTTCGATAAAACGATCAGTAGAAGACGTGAGATCCATGTGTAAAAGTTGCGATATTATTGCCTTACAAGAGACTTGGCTCTTGCCCCACGATATCGATTTTGTGCATAATATTGATAAAGACTTTGGTTGTATAGCAAAATCTTCAGTCGATACTTCAGCGGGGGTGTTGCGGGGGAGACCTTACGGGGGCTTAGCGTTACTGTGGCGTAAGTCAATGTTTCCGAGAGTCACTCCGGTGGACTGTGTTAGTGACAGATTGGCGGCCATCCGACTTGATCTCGGATCTGGACGGCAAATCTTTGTTTGTACTGTATACATGCCGACTGACAAGGAAGATCATCTTCCAGAGTTTACGGACTGTTTGGCTCACATCACAGCCCTAATTGAGGAGAGTGAGGTCGAGGCAGCGTTCATAGTAGGGGACTTCAATGCGCACCCAGGGACGTTGTTCGGCGATGAGCTTGTATCTTTCTGTGAGGAGCACGCTTTGACTTGCGCCGACTTGGATGTACTCGGTGTGAACTCAGGGACTTACACGTACATGAGTCAGGCGAATGGTGCTAAACGTTGGTTGGACCATTGCGTTACGACGGGCGCGGCGCGTGGCATGGTGCGAGATATTAAGGTGGAATATGATGTGCGATGGTCGGACCATTTTCCCCTGCGTATTATGTTTGAAATTGATGGTATTGTAAGTAAATCTAATTTAGAGACACAAAAAATGAATAATAACATTATATGGGGCCAAAGAGACATTAGTCAAATTAATTTATATGGAAAATATTGTTTTGAACATTTAAAAAAATTAAATTTTCCGAATGTAACTGCAACCTGTGATATTTTTCAATATATTGATATTTTTTACAATAATTTTATAGATATTTTACAAAAAGCATCTGTATTTAGTGCCATTTCTTACTGTAAGAATAAAAAACGTGTGGTGGGTTGGAACTACCACGTAAAAAGTTGTCATGAGGAAGCTAGACTACACTATCAGTGTTGGATGCTAGGTGGACAACCTGATGGTGGACCACTTCGTGAAAATATGATTAAAAGTCGCAAAGTTTTTAAAAACAAGTTGAAGTGGTGTCAGAATAACGAAGACAGGATAAAAATGGACATTTTAGCATTACATAGGGCAGACAAAAATTTTCCAAAATTTTGGAAAGCCACCAAGGCTTTGAACAATAAAACTTGTTTACCAGTTAGCGTTGGAGATGCACAAGGCCCGAAAGAAATAGCTGAACTTTTTTCAAGACATTTTAAAGTTGTGCCATTGCCTGTCGTGGAGGATGTGCCTGAGGCCTCGCTGCCGCCGTGCACCTCGGATAGTTTCACTGTTAAATTCACTCCAGCGGATGTCGCTGGAGTAGTTATGCGAATGAAGCGAGGCAAGTCTCCGGGACACGACAGCTTGAGTATCGAGCACATCCTCTACGGCAGCGATGAGATTTATCGGCTGCTTAGTACTTTGTATAATATCTGCATCAGGGTAGGCTATTTACCGAAAAACCTCATGAAGACCGTGGTGGTTCCAATACCAAAGAATAAAACGGGAGATCTTTCGAGTATTAAGAACTACCGGCCAATATCTTTAGGGACTGTGGTGGGAAAAATACTTGAACGATTATTACACCCGCAACTTATGAAGAATGTGAGTATAAGTGACGCACAGTTCGGTTTTCGCTCTAGTGTCTCAACAGAATCAGCAATTTTTTGTTTAAAGAACACCATAAAATATTATACTAGTAGAGATACCAGTATTTACGCATGTTTTTTGGACCTCAGTCGTGCCTTTGACCTGGTAAATTACAATTTACTATGGTCAAAACTCACGGAGCTGCAGGTACCTAGTCAAATTGTGAAACTGTTGAGGCACTGGTACGAAAACCAAACGAACAATGTAAGGTGGGGCGACTCACAGTCTAGCGATTACAGACTAGACTGTGGAGTGCGCCAAGGTGGGCTAACGTCTCCGGACCTTTTCAACATTTATGTTGACAGCTTAATTGAGGAGCTGAGTGGCACCAAAGTTGGGTGTCACATTGGGGGCACTTGCGTCAATAACTTAAGTTATGCTGACGATATGGTGCTTCTCAGTCCCTCAATTGCCGGTTTGAGGAAATTATTGGCTATTTGTGAAAAGTACGCGGCAAAACATGGTCTTAAGTATAATGTATCGAAAACAGAGATGGTAGTATTTAAGAGTGGAAAAGGCCCGGAGACTGTACCCTCAGTGTTTCTTGATGGTGCAGAAGTGTGCAGGGTGCCAACATTTAAATACCTTGGTCACATATTGACGGAGGATCTCAGCGACAATTGCGATATTGAGCGAGAGCGGAGAGCCCTGGCCGTCAGGTGCAACATGCTCGCGCGCCGCTTCACTCGGTGTAACGAAGACGTAAAGACGACACTGTTTAGGGCTTTCTGTCAAAGTTTCTACACATGTGCGTTATGGTTTAAATACACGAGACGATCGTATAGTGTAATCAGGGTGCAGTATAATGACGCATACCGCATCCTGATGAAGTTTCCACGGTATTGCAGTGCGTCGAGCATGTTTGCAACAGCCAGAATTCCTGACTTTTACGCTCTGATTAGGTCAAGAATCGCCTCATTTTGCGATCGCTTGCGCTCGTCGAAAAATGAGATTCTCCGTACAATGTGTGACCATCTTGATAACGACATCTTCCGGCATTGGTTAACCCAGCACGCCAGTAGAAATAAGAAGTGACCCTTATACTTATAAGGATAAATAATTATAAGATTGTGTTAATCTTTTAATTATGTATGTTTTTTTTTTCTATTTTATTTTATTTTATGTATACGATATGGGTGCTTTTTTTACCTGAAATAAAGAGATTTATTATTATTATTATTATTATAACATAATCCTTTGTATAGATCGAATGTAAACGTTTCACTATGAAGGTGATCATTCAGATTATTTGCACTATGAACCTAATCCATCGGTTGTATAGTTTTGCGAATGTAAACGAGAGTGAATCCAGATTATTTGAAAAATGCAAGACGATTATGGGGTTTTAAATAGTTAGCAAAACTTTGTGTGTTTAATCTCACTGTGGATCTGAAAAAAAATCGAAAAAACTTATATTTCGACTTAGTTTACCCAATATATTACAATGTTATGATGACGTCATAATCATAATAGAACTAAAGTACTACCACGATTGTATCCGCAACTAATTGATTAAAGTCAAGTACGACATGTTTTTAAATCGGAAATGTAAAGCGCAAGCCAAAAAAACTAACTTAGCTAGCTCACGAACTGTAGCTAAGTTTTTGCGTTACCTAGCTAAGTAGGTAAATACAACCTATTCCTTTTGATATCCTATAACTCTATGGTATCAATGAGACCTGAGACCACGTATATGAATCAAATAGGATAATTGTTTTTCAATCATCAATCGTTTTAAATTTTTTTTTCATACAAAATAATTCGGTAAAAATGTGAATTTCCTATAAAACACCTTTACGTCAAAAATTACAACGTCGCATTATCAAATTCTAAAATAAGAATGATTGAAACTATATCAATGAAAGTGTACAACTTAGGACTCGTTTTATGAGAGAAAAATTTTGAAATATTTTAAGTAATTTTGATTGATGATTTCTCCGAAAATACCCATCTGAGAACATATGTTCCTTGGTATTTTTAATTTTTTTTTATTCATAGAATATGACCTTAAGAGTTGTGATATCAAAAGGAACAGGTTGACTATATCCTTCAGAAATAACATTGAAATGCAACCAATCTTACAAGATAATGCCAGATTCTCTAGTTCTTACATGGCAAAGAAACAAAATGTGAACATGTTATCAATATTCCATCATTGGTGTCATCATCATGTCAGCCGCACTGCTGGACAATAGGCCTCCCCCAGGGATCTCCACCTCGATCGGTCCTGCGCCACCCACATCCAGCGGCTTCCCGCAAACTTTACCAGATCGTCGGTCCACCTTGTGGGATGATGCCTTCCTAATCTGCGCCTTCCGGTACGTGGTCGCCATTCGAGTACTTTTCTGCCCCAGCGGCCATCAGTCCTACGAGCAACGTGCCTGCCCACTGCCACTTAAGGTTAGCAATTCTTTGGGCTATGTCGGTGACCTTGGTTCTCCTGCGGATTTCCTCATTTCTGATTCGATCGCACAGAGAAACTCCGAGCATTGGTGTGCGTGTTCCTTACTGACCACCAAAAGGAAAAACGTGTTGGAAGGTATCTATAAATTACATCAACAACTACCCTAGCACACGCAACGACACTGAGACTTCACTCTTATGAGAGTTTCGACTTCCGAATCAACACGAGGACAATGTACCCTATTCGTATTCAAATAAGTTTTAATTTCTCTTGCGTTAGAATTTGTGACATGCGTCCTTTTAGCAATTTAAAATAATTTGTCAATATCAATCAAATGCAAACTTCTAGGTAAGAACGAACCGCTTGCCATAACCTACCAAGAAGTGTGTGTCTTCTTATACAGGGCTTTATATTATGAAAAAAAAAAATTTGATCTCCCATACAAAATGAGCTACCTATATGGGAAGTCAATTTTTTTTTCGTATTTTGACCTATGTTCCTTGGGAAAGTTGTTCAGTTTCCTGGACTAATTAACCACCCGAGAGGTTGAAAGAGATTTACCTAAAGCCCTGTAAATGTTTTCCTTGGCAATCGACTCTCACTTTCATGAAAGAGTAAAGTCTCATTGCGTATGCTAGGACAGCAAGAGTGGAAAAAGAATAATACAAACTACAAAGGTAAAATAATAAAATATTTAATAAACCAAATAACCCCTTACGAATACAAACATCAGTCTTAATTAAAAGCACCTACATATTAAGAAATTGATAATTCCAGAGAAAACTTACAATCGCTATTTAATGACAGGGTTGGTATTGCTTGTACAGATATTATTCGAGAATAGTTACGCTAATGTCTTACAATTTCCTTGACAACCAACGCCATCTAGGAAATATACTCGAAATTAAATGCTTTTTTATTTTATTACATTTAAAATTGTGCATCCAGATTGCCCATTAAATATTGTTATATTACTTCTTAATCATAATTAACAAATTTTATACTCTCCATATGAGTTTTCAATCTATACATATAAATGTAATTCTTACATAGATTAACAACAGTCTTTGTTTACCTAAGCCAGCGGTGGTTTCTGCCTATTGTCTCCAGTCCCTAACGCATTTATCACAACACCGTATCCTGAGAGAGACAGAGAGAAAGAGAAATAGAGTTATTCATGACACGGTACATGTACATAAAAGGTCCATTTTATAAGATTTTGGCGGGGGCTGTCAGACATTTACTTGGCCAATTTATGCTGAACGACTTTGCTTGGTGAGTTCTAAAACTGTCCTGTGGTGGCGCTGTAAGTGAAGATATTTAAAATAGCTCTTTAATGCCCTTTGTTTAGTTTAATATTTAATATGGCGATCAATCTTCTCGAGGTATGGTATTAAAGCAATGCGAAAATATGGAGGCATGTAATAAAAAGAACAGTAGGTACTGTGAGAATGAAAAGGCACCACTTCTAAGGGAGTTATCAATACAGTATTATTTCGGTAATCCAGAATTTATTCAAGGGTAGAGGAATATACTAAAAATGAGAACAAATTAGCATTACATAATTCTAGAATAACTACGGCCCGTATTATAGTAAGACGTATATGGGCTGGTAAAACATAAAAAAATAAATGGGTGAATCTCCCCCTAAAATTTCACTTATTTAAAGTCACCATACTTTTTCTTAGACTAGCCAGTGCCAATATATGATTAAATACTATGTTAATCTTCTTATCTAATTAAGTACTTTTTCTTATCTAATCAGAACTTTACAAAGGCATCTATACATATTATATAGAGGAAAGATTTGATTGTTTGTTTGTTTGTTTTTTTTTTGTTTGCATTGAATAGGCTCCGAAACTACTGGACCGATTTGAAAAGTTCTTTCACCATTTTAGAATGCTACATTATCCGTGATGGACATAGGGTACATGATTTTCCCCAATTCTCACGGGAACGAAGTCCCGGATGGATAGCTAGTGTTTTATAAAACGCGCAAAATCTTGCTGCCCTCTGGCGTTGTAAATGTTGCAATTTTGACATAGGGTCGCGGCGCATTACGCGCGCTATCACCATCGTACTTGACCTGTCTTACTTAGCCAATTTTCTACATAGACAAAAATTTGTGTCGGCATATTTATATCTCGTCATTTGTATACGAGTGGGCATTAATTATAATATGGGGTAGATGTAAATTTTTTTGTTTAAATTGAAGCTTCGTTGCCGTATAAATAGACTAGTGTAAATATGTAGTATTTAATATTTAAAAAAATAATAAAGATATGAACGTTTAAATCTATCAATTAGACAGAGAGGGAAATACTAAACGATGACGTCACAGTTGAGTACCGCCACGTAAATTCAATACAAAATTTGATTTTGTAAGAAAGAGTTATACACAAATTTTTGATAGGCTATAAGTTTTTTATTTTTTGACCATTTCCAAATAATACTTCGAATTTATGTTAATACGGTGGCACATACAATATCATCATACATTAGAGCAGTGGTTCTTAACCTGTGGTCCCTGGAAGCACCTGAAGTGGTACGCGAAGCCATCCCAAAAATATTGTACGAAACGTGACGAGTCGACACAAGCACTGAAATCGATTAGCCAGAGCCTTCAAGTGTTTGACTTTGGCTAGCACTTAAAACCAAGGCTTAAGAAGTTATTGAGTAAAGAAAAAAAAACGTAGAAACATTAAAACACTGTTGAATAAGAACAACAGTATGGTAAAACTGTAAACAGTTGGTGGTCTGTGGTAAGGCAGATATTTTATAAAATGGTCCCTCATTACATTTTCAGGTAAACTGGAAGAGATCCCTTCAGGGATAAGTCCGCCTTTGCTATTAAATTACCTTTAAATATAACACTGTTTTTGAGCAATAAAGAATTAACATACATACTAAAATTATAAGAACCACTACGTTAGAGTTTAGAGTATATTTGAGCGTACTTTCGGCTGTCCAACTAGACGTGGCAAGGCGGTACGAACCCCCCGAAGAGTTTGGCCAGATGTGTGGCCACAGCCAGACACAGCGCCTCCTGTCTGGGCGCTGACACCACCTGGATGCCGAGGGGGAGGCCCGAGGAGTTAAGTCCTAGAGGCACCTGTGGACACACGTAGAGTTTATATATTCAAAATAAGAACATTCAGGACAAACATACATTAAAGGATTTAAATACATACATACATATTCGTTCTTTTGACTTCTAACACACGCCTATTCGCAAAGGTGCAGTCTTCCCCAGAGAAGAACAGGCAAGAAACTCCGAGGGTGCTCTTTTTAATCGCATTTCAAATTTTCTTTTATTCTAATTTTAACTAAATCTGAAATAACTCTAGTTTATAAACATGGCTGGTTGGCTGCTTGTCTGATAGATAATCAGAAATTCTGTAATAGCCCTTTTTGCAAAGTTTTTGTTTAAATAATGACTTAAATTTGTCCAAAGTAAAATTTGGAATTTTAAGCGTTAATCATATTTCTAAAAAACGATTCACTTTTTTATTATTATTATAAGATGGGTTAACTCTTGACCTCAATCTTGACCATAAGGTCAAAGATGAGATCGACGATGGAGCGAGTTAACCCAGAAAATGCCTATAAAGGCACTGGTACTCCGACGTACCGACGGAACACAGCAAGCTGTTTGGCGTTGGACTTCGGTAGGAGGGTGGTCGCGAACCAGACGGCCCTTTACAGAGCCTACCACACCGCATGACCATAGGACGACACCTCAGATTCGTTAAAAAATTACTCTTGACTATTCAACTTTTGCAGAACTTCTTTGGTAACCGGTTACAAATATGGTTACGAATATGGACGAAGGGGTCGTGATAGTTACCTGTGCCGTGGGGAAGTGTATTGCGTTGAAGACCCCCCAGTAGGAGAAGTTAAACGGCCGCAGCAGGAGCGAGTAGTGGTACGGGGCCGGCTGCGGGGCGCTCGGGAATAACAGGACGCCATCGTCACCCAGCGTTTTCTAACACAAACAGAATAATTTTTATTTATTTATTTTATTTAAATAAAATAAACGTTACACACTCAAAAGCTCACACTAAAGTATTCTCTTGTGTCGTGGGTCCCTCGGAACATACATAAAGACAAGACAAAAACATCCATGACATTTGTGTAAAATCTTCTTTTTACACAAATGTTTGCCCCGCCTGGGAATCGAACCCAGAACCCGTCGATTAAGAGGCAGCAGTGCAACCACTACTCGACCAAACCGGCCGGCCGCCCGGTTTGGTCAATTTATTTGGTTAGAAGACCAACAGCTACATTGTTATGCAAGGTTATTGGTAATACATCACGAATTCACGATCCTTTCAACGGGTGATAGTAGAGATCATTAGCTATCAATCCTCTGTTTTTTAAGAAGATTGGGTTTTTACATTGTTTTAGTTACTAACAACAAGTTAGTAACTATTTGTGTTGTTAAGTTACTATTTTTAATTTAATTAAAAAAAAATTCAATTAAAAATAGTTTATTACCGTAACTTAGACTAATCTTACATTACATGTTACAGGAGCACTCCCTTTGAGTAATAAAAAATACTTGTGTTGGGAGGCTCCGCTCTTCCATAACTAGGTAGATATTTGAAGTCTTGGTAAAAGATACAATTTTTACAATAAAATAAAATAATAATAAAAACAGATTTAAAAATTAGAGTAGGGCCGTGAAGCGAACAAAAGTCATTGAACATTGAACAACATTATATGTATTAATTATTTGTGTGTACAAGCCAGTGTATGCGTGTGTGTGGTGTGTGTGTTTGGTGTGTGGTGTGTGTGTGTGTGGTGTGTGTGTGTGATAAGAATGCACATTATACTGGCTCGGATAAAAACATGTACGTAAGTTTTTTTTTAACATACCATTTAAAACAGTAAGTATAAACCACTTAAAAACCAGAGGGTTTTTTTCGATATTGGTACATTTTTTCCCATCTACCCAAGGGTGATTTGAGCTAATGATATCTACAACCACCCCTTAAAGGGATTGTGACGTATTTACCAATAACCATGTAAGTATATTAGTTATAACAGAATTACTTATGAATTAAGCCTTTAGAGGTCTCCCTAGATTAAAAAATACGTATTCAATCAAAGTTTGATAAGAGGGACATGTTCTAGATAGAAAAATAAGTAAGTATCAAAAATTAAATAATAAGTAAATATGTTAAATAATAACAAAACAAATTCTGGAATAATAAAGTGTATGTGCAGGTGTGGTGTACGTGTGTGTGTTACATGTACAAGGATGTGAATGTTTACTTGTTTGTTCATGTGCCCATTAGTGGTCTTTGGGATATTTTTCCACTATTTTAAAAATTACCTTAGAAGGAAAAGTATCTTTATAATGTTGGAAAGACTCAACATAACTGTAAGCAGTTTATTTCCAAATCTTTATTTAGAAATATATAAAAAGTACGGAACCCATAAAAGTCTAAGAGCGGTTTCGCAATATGTTCGATCCGAACCCGTGAAAATATGGATATCGAGAAATGTAATAGTATCAGATGACAGAGATCGGATCTAGTGCGTAAATTACCATATAAATAGTTCTACGGCAAATTTTTACTTAAAAGAAGCCTCAACACTGTTTTTTGTAAAATTGTTCTCTAGGAAATAAACAAAATTTTTTTTTATTTTTTTTTTATTTTTTACGGCTACTACGGACCATATTTTCACGGATTCGGATCGGACATAGTGCGGAACCGCTCTAACTGCTTTTGAGTTTTGACAACACACAGGGGCGTGAATAATGCATTCAGCCGAATGTTTTACAGTCTACATACAACTTGAGATCAGTGAGGTTAGGCAACGTACACAGGGGCAGGGAACCTGATGGGTGACCAAAGTGGCAATTTATAACGAGCATTTCCGTGCTTCGGAGGGAACGTTAAGCTGTCGGTCCCGGCTGTTGTCGATTGAGCAAATTTTACATTGAGTACAGTCGTCAAAACCAAGTCAGAGGCCATTTGGAGGTTTGAAAACTCTGACACCAGGGTAAGTCAAGTTCACCACACACTTGACACACCTACTACACGATAAGAAGAAGACAACTTTTTATAAAAAAACGTTAAAGTTTAGTGCCGCCGCCGTGTGACCATAACCCCAGAAGCCTCATCATAGAATTTAACGTTTTTACATATGCCAATAAATAGTTCCGGAAATAGTGATAAATAGTGCTACAATGAAATAATTAGTTCCTCAATACTTTTAAAAATATAGATAGGTGTCGGTGAGGCTGCTGGGATGACGTCACTCCAGAATCCTCACCAAGAACGGCTGAAGCTAGCGACATGCTGTTGATCTCAAAAAATAGTTCTCGAAATAGTTCTGACTCTGTGCTAAATCTCAAAAATAATGCTTCAGGGAAACCAGAGATATGAGGGTATCTCGGTGAGTATGCTGGGCTGACGTTATCCCAGCATACTCATCACAAAATCTCGATATCCACTAACTCTTTCCTGTCGGAATTATTGTCAAAAAATAGTTCTGAAATAGTTCTACAGTTTGCATATGGTATCCGTGTCATATAATACACATAATGTATCAAAAATGACAGTCGAATTTCTACATACATTTTTGTTGTGGTGTACAGTCGCGCACAGAAATGAATTATTAAGTCGTTTAGTTGGAATTTAACTAATATTTTTTTATGAATGCAAAGAATAGAATTAGCCTTTACCTATGTGCAATAATTCCAGTGGATTAAAACAACTTAGTTTTGAATATTTAAGTATCGGAGATTTTTCCGATGATAAATACTAAAATATAAATATCCTACAATTAGCATTCCGCCCGGGACTTCGTTCCCGCGGGAATTCCGGAATATTATATATCCTATGTCCATCGGGGATATTGTAGCTTTCTAATAGTGAAAAAAATTTTTAAATCGGTACAGTAGTTTCGGAGCCTATTCAATGCAACCAATCAAGTCTTTCCTCTTTATAATATTAGTAGTCTAGATAAGCGAAATATAGTTTGACTATTCTTATGACAGCGCTATTATTTTTTTTAGCAAAGTGGACATATTACAACCACTGGACTCTGGACATTTGTTACTTAAACCTTGTGCATGTAATTGGAGATACCTTTAAGGTAAATTATTCAAGGTACGGTCTCAGTCTTCACCACTAGTAACTTGAGACATCAAACGTCAAAATATGTTTAAGGAATGCTTGAAATTGAACTGAGTCTTGAACATTTTTATTCTAAGTTCAGTCTCAAGCACTTCAGATCCATACATATTTAGTACAGTGTGCGTTCGTTCGTCACTGTTTCTTACCCATTTTTTTTTATTCTTAAAAAATATTTTTATCTACTTACGGTATTTCAGAAGAATTCGTTAGTACTTAGGTATAAAACGTTCATTCACGTAAAATGTTTCGGTTTGATATAATACCAACTTTGTTAATATCAATAAGTAGTTTGTTTTTGTAGTCTTTATTAAATTTCCTACATTTTCAAAGTAAATACAAATATAAACTCAAATCATGACTGAATAGTATTTTTTTTACTTGAGAGTTCTTATAAACTTGCCTAATAAATACTAGATATGTGCGCCAATGCTCATTTCTATACGCGACTGTAAATAGTTCCGGAAATAGTGATAAATAGTGCTACAATGAAATAATTAGTTCCTCAATACTTTTCCAGTTATAGATAGGTGTCGGTGAGGCTGCTGGGATGACGTTACTCCAGAATCCTCACCAAGAACGGCTGAAGCTAGCGACATGCTGTTGATCTCAAAAAATAGTTCTCGAAATAGTTCTGACTCTGTGCTAAATCTCTAAAATAATGCTTTAGGGAAACCAGAGATATGAGGGTATCTCGGTGAGTATGCTGGGCTGACGTCATCCCAGCATACTCA